>JAQPPZ010001696.1:0-592052 GCA_028583015.1 Wollemia nobilis | reverse complement strand
AATTTAGGTTGTGTATGCCATCGATAGAGTATGGGATATCTTTCCTGCTCAAATTATAACCTCTTCTACTCTATTCACTTCTTTAGATGCTATAACTAGTGTATGATGATCATTACAAACCTTTAAAGATAACTCGAGTTATAAATCGTGGATGTAATATGGTGATTTTTGTTCTCAATTTAGCCTAATATTTTGTGGGATTAAGTTCAAGGTACTCAAGTATAGTACTAAAATAATGTATATATTTTTTAGGATGTCTTTGGATTGTACTTAATTGAAACAAAATTGAGTAACCATTTCCCATGTTTCCAAATCTATTCATATATGGTTCCACTATTTTCCCAACTAATAACTAAATTATCTTGTAATCCCCTATGCTACAAGGAAAATTTATCACAAAGTGAGTAGATTAGTAAGCATACCATCATGTCTTCTTGTTAGATGTAATGAATTTACTTGAGTGTTATTGAAAAACATAGTCTTATACTGAGAGGGGGGTGAACAGTATAAGATCAACTTTTTCTTTTCTTTCCCAAACAATATTATACAATATTATCAATGGCAATATCAATAGCAGTAATCAAGCCAATGCACAAATCATCACACACAAGAGAGACACAAATTTAACGTGGTTCACCCAATGTGGGCTACTCCACGGAGAAATTTTTTCTTATAAATTTTCTTAAAAAATCTCTTGGGAATCAATTCCCTATCACAAAATTTATGGATATCTATCCAAAGGAGACACCAATCCCTTATGCTCTAATTTATGTATATCTCTCCATAGGATAACTCTTCCCATTTTCTCTGGTTTATGGAACTTGATCCAGGAGAACTCTATCTCCTCAACTAGTTCGTGGATATCTCTCCATAGAAGAACTCTATCTCCCCAGCTATTTCATGTATCTCATTCCATAGGAGAACTCTTTCCCCTTGCTCTAGTTCATGGATATCTCTCCACAGGAGAACTCTATCCCCTCTGATCTAGTTCGTGGATATCTCTCCATAGGAGAAATTTTTTCCCTTACTTTGGTTCATGGATTTATCTTCATAGGAGAACTCTATCCCCTCTAATCTGGTTTGTGGATCTCTCTCCATAGGATAACTCTATCTCCTATGCTCTGTCTGGTGATCTTCTAGAAGACTTCTGCCCCCACTGCTCTGGCTGGTGGATCTCTCTCCACATGAGACCTCTATTCCCACTACACTGGATGATGGATATCTATCCACTGGAGACTTATGTCCTCTATGCTCTATCACCTCAAAATCCTGATCTCATCTCTATCTTAAATTTGCACCAAAATATATCTTAGGTCTAGCACAAATTTGCTCTAACTCTATTGACAAATCTGCACCAAATTTTGTCTCAGGTCTAGCACAAATCTACTCTAACTCTGCACACAAATATACACCAAATTATGTCTCTCTAGCACAAATTTGCTCTAACTCTGCTCACAAATATGCACCAAATTCTGTCTCAAATCTACCCCAAGCTTTAACACAAAGCTTGAAAAAATCAGAAATCTAACCTGCTCTCAATTCTATTTCAAATATGACCTAAATCCTTCTCAAAGACTTGCTCAAATATGTCCTCAAGCCTTCTAAAAAACTTGGATACAAACACAACTTAAATATCTTTCAAAAAGCTTTATTCACACAAAAAAAATCTACTTAGAATTTGTTTAACCTCTGGAACATATAGAGAATGATATGCTCTATTAAAAACTCAATATGTTTCACACTCACAAATCTTGTACTCAATTAACCACTCTCTACATCTTGCAAAATCCCTTTCAAATAAAATCAAAACAATGTATAACAAAACTGGTTTATTCTTCTTGTAAATTTTCTCTCAAAGATCAATCACACCAATGCACAATTTCCCTTATAAAATTGATCTCAAACACCTTCACAATTTCTATCAATATCTCTCAAATTAATGTTCAAAATATTTCACAAAGATGCACTAACTTATCTTCAACCCTAGCACAAGTAGTTCACAATCTCTAGCTCAAATTTCTCAAACCCTTTCAAAAATAGAAGCATAGATTGTTCTCAAATTCTATCTCAAATATTTCTAAAATATTCAACAATGAAGCACAAGATCCTCACTCAAATTCCAACAATGCTTATCAAACAATCCTTTTCACTCCACCTTATGTTTCAAAATATTCACTTCAACAAAACACTTTAAACAAAGAGTGATGTGCCCATACCTCTTAATTTACTCTTATGGAGATATGTCTTCAAAACTTGTCTCACAAATAACTGATTTTTATAATGCCACTTCAAGGGTTAGATTGCAGGATACTTTCTCAAAACATCCACATGAATTTTCATCTCAAAAGATATTTCACCATACAAAAATTACAATAAAATATCAAACCACTATAACACCTTATTACTCATATTCTTTCATGCAAAATAATGCTCAACAAAACAAACCAAAAATTACATACATGAATTTCACATATACACCTCATACCTCCTTCTTATGAAAACAAAAATAATGCACTTCTAATTTCAATAAGACCAAAGAAATTAGCACTTCATCTCATGCATCAACCAAGCACTAGTAATATGAAATTTCACCTTTCATCCCTTTCTAAAACAAAAATCAAATCACTTTACTATCCTTATAGCTCCCTAACCATTTCTCATCACAATGATAAAAATTGACTAACCCTTATAACTCCCTAACCAAGAACAAAATGCATACCTTTTAAAAGTTTTAATTCTGCCCTCAAGCGTTGTCGTTGCTGCTGGAACCCACAATCTCGTTAGCCCCCACACCCTAGTACAAGGGCAAACACCACGTGGGCTAGACGCCCACACAAGCCCAAGGAGCACGTGCTCCTTCTTCTCCTCTACCATTGACATGAAAGATTTTGATCACGCAAAAAGCCTCCATGCAAATCGAACGTTGAACCTGCCACCTATAATACACTTCGTAAGTTGAGCTTGCTAGCTAGGCTACCATCCCATGTTAGATGGTGTTTGGGAACCCTCCGTCTTGATCTCCGCACTACCTCAAAATTTGCAAAAATCTCTCTATCTGCCTCCACCGCTTGCCGAACAAAAAAATGCAAGTATTAATTCTCGGGGATGATTAAAAACTTTGGCTTGCAAAAACATTAATCTTTTTATACACTTTGCCCTTTGACTTTGGACGTCGGCTCAACTTGGAAAAATTACCTCCATGCAAGTTCGAATTTTGGTGCCATCTAAACCTTTTTAAAATATTATAATAATTTAAATCTAAGGTAGATTTAAATATTATAATTTTTATTTTAACCTTTGGGTCCTTTAATTTTTAATTATTATAATTATTTAAATCTTCATAGATTTAAATATTATAATATTTTTTCTTTTTGGACATTTTCTTTGGAAAACCTCTTCCTTTTTATTTTGCAAATGCCACCATGGTAAAACCATTAAACCTTTTTTTTTTTGACATAAATGACAACCAATGTCATTAACCTATGCCATTAATTTTTTGACATCAATGACAACAATATACTCAAAATTTCCAACATAGATAATTCACTAAGGTGGTCTAGTGTGGTCTCATCTCTATTCTTGTCAAAGGTGGGTAGTGCTTTCATAGTTGTTGAGGCAATAGGATAATAGAGAACCAAATTTAGTGGACCTTGGTAGGTCCAATTAGGGAATTATCTTTGTGGCCTAGGACACACTCTTGGATTATGTTGTTGAGGAGGAGGTTGATCATAGTGTTGTTGAGGAGATGGTTATATTACATAGCCTTGAGGTACACATGGAGGGTATGGAGGATAATAAAGCAAAGGGTATTAAAGTGGTAGACTCTAGTAAACCCATCGTTGGTTCAAAGACGGTCAAATATTCTATTGTGAGATTAATATAAATTATTGTTGATCTTGAAAAATATGTAGGTGTTGAGGTATTTGAGGACTTTGAGGCCATGACACATTACTCTATGAGGATTACCCTATGGTTGAACCACCTTAAGTTGCTTGAACCTCAAAAATATTGGAGACAAGAGTGAAGCTTATATAATTATCTCCGTTTAGGGGGTGAGGTTTAGGGCAATGTCCCATTTTGTTTTTGGTTTTTTGCAGCAAATTGCTCACATGATTTTGTTAAAATTTGTAACAAAAAACATCATTATAGATCCTTTAGAGTATGTACTTGTGCAAACAAAATCCCAAGGTCAAAATCTAAAAAATTCAAAAGTTTCTAAAAATTTCCTATTTTGAGAAATTCGCTCATAAAAAAGTGATTTGCCTGTAATTTTGGGTGATTCAATTTTAGTATGTATTTTTCTAGTAAATTTTCAATTTGAGCAATTCACTCACCTTTTATGTATTTTTGCTTATTAGAGAGAAAATGAATGATCACTCAAAAATACAAATGAATCACTTGCTTTATTGAGTGATTCGTTATTCTAGTTAGACTTAGAAAATATTTATAGAGGAAGGAATTTGTCTTAGTAGAGAGAATAACTTGCTAGAAGATTTTTTTTTTTTCACCCTCTATTGTGAGAATTGCTCGTTGGATCAAGAAAATTTCTTGTTGCTTTAAACTTGTGTAGATGGTACTAAAAAATCTATCTTAAGTGTATTTGCCCATGGCAAATGTACATATGAGGTCAAATTCGAGTTTGTTTTGGTCGTTGTTGAAGTTATCTTTGTGGAAATTTTAGTTTTTTGAATTTCAAGTTGGAGTTGCCATATGTAAAGCACCTGCAAGATATAAGCATAAAAATTAAAAAATGGATAAAATCTTAAGTAAAACTGGGTTTAAATGTTAGTCTCACAATGACACTGAGAGGGGGGGTGAATCAGTGTAGCTCTTTTAAAAACTTAAATCTTCAACTCTTAAATCCGAAACAATGAAAACTTGAAACCAAATAAAGCAAGTATAACAAGAGAACATCACACAACACAAGATGTACCGAGGTTCAACGATTTGGCTACATCCTCAAAATGACTGTTTGGACTCCCATCCAAATCTAGCCTTTGCAAAACACCAACTTTACAATCAATTTACCAGCACCCACTGGAATGAGCACCAACCCCTGATTTATTTGCACCAAAAGAAAGGAGCACCAACCCATGATTTATTTGCACCAATAGAAAGGAGCACCAACCCCTCTACCAAGCACCCACTTGATTTTGATATTGATAATAAAATGACATATATGAATCTTCTCTTCTCACAGAAAAATTGACTGTTCTCTTAGCTCGTTCTATCAATTGCTAAATGCTTTCTGGGTATTATGCAGAACTCTGTCTATGACCTCTCAAAATTTCAGCCAAAAATAATATCATATGAGAAAGTTATGCCCAAAATACTAAAGTGACATTTTTCACCTTTTTCCCAAAAACATGGATTTTCACTCTTTATTTTTCTCCACACACTCTTCTCTCTGCACAAAATAAAATCACACTCTTCAATAAAACACTTCTTGCTTAAATGCACACACTTGTATTCCTTTTCACTTTTCACTTTCTCCAAAGATATTTTTTTAATGACACTGCTTAAAATAATATAACTCCCTTTTTTTATATTGAGAAGGCATTTTGTCAAACACGTCACATGCAAAGAATTGACACCTTACTCGTTCTCATACTTCGAAGCCACGTGACAACTCAAACCAAAAACAAAATATGATCTATTTGATGCCTTGAAGGTGTAACAACACTGAAACTGAAACTCTAGCGACTCTTCAAGGTCGAAACGGCCAACTAAAGGATTTTGCCCAAGTGGCACAAATTGACATAAAAAAGACCTATAACGTTTTTGAAAAAACCATAACTCTCACCTCGTAACTCGGTTTTCTCTAAAATTTGAAATGTAGAATATTTGAAACACTAAATATGTTCAAACCAAAACTCACTGCCTAAATCCTTACGGTTCGCTTTTACCACTTCCAAAAAAACTGCTACTGACACACTTTTTCAAAAAAGAGCATTTTTATGACAGTCTTGCAACGCTTGTAAAATTCACCTTGTTTCTCCATTTTAGTTGAAATTTGGAAAAAATGTTCTTGAAGATAACGACCACCTCCAGTTCAAATTTTTCTGCATAAATCCTTACGATTTATTCGCAGTGCTTCTGACAAAACCTGCACTTTTTTAGCTTGTACAACCACTTGCCAAATCATCCGCCAAGATACCGAAAACACCACCGATCACTCCAAAAACTGTGATGACATCTCCAATGCTGTTATGGACTATTTTCTAACACACTGGCATGTTCCAAACTAATCCATCCTGTCCAACTGTGCCTATGGCGACTTTTGTAACTTTTTGACTATTTTGCTGCTTTGACAATTTTTTCAACTTTTGCAAATTTGCACAAAAAACTTGTAACAACTTCACCCAAACATCAAAAATATCCTCATAAGCATTTAACATCACTGTACATACTCTGAATAACCTCTGAACTCTTGTCCACTGCATCAACCGATCTATCTAACTGTGTTGACAACAATGACAATACTGTCGCTACACCTTGCTCAACAATCTCCCCCTTTGGAATTGTTGGCAACACACGTGCAATTTCCTGTAACTCTTCTCCCCATTTGACAACAATACCAAAGGGTTGTTGCAAAATCCCCCTAATTCCATGCACAAAATTCTCAGGCAAAAATTATTACACTTAGCAAAAATCATAAACATGAGCAAAAAGATAAACAAATACACAAATGCTCCCCCTGAGAATGTGGTCCCGATAGCTAGTCAATTATTGGGAAGCATGACCACTCCCAATTTACTATGAAGGTACTCAAATACTTCCTTGGGCAACGGTTTTGTGAAGATATCCGCTACTTGCTCTGTTGTTGGAACAAAATCCAACTTAACCTCACCTTCCGCAACTTTCTCCTTCAAAAAGTGATACCGGATAGCAATATGTTTTGTGCAAGAATGCATAACCAGATTCTTTGAGATGTTAATGGCACTGGTGTTATCACACTTAAATGAAATTAGCTCACTAAAGTTAATACTAAGATATTTCAGGGTTTGTTTCATCCATAATACCTACGTACAACACGTTTTCGCTGTAATATATTCTACCTCTACTGTGGATAAGGAGACTGACTCTTATTTCTTACTATGCCATGCGACCAACCTGTCTCCAAGATAGAATGCATTTCCACTGGTACTCTTTCTGTCATCTACACATCCTGCCTAATCTGCATCTGAATATGCAATAAGGGTGAAGTCCTTACCTTTTGGATACCATAACCCATACTCCATAGTACCCTTGAGGTACCGAAGAATCCTCTTCACTGCTTTCATATGAGTCTCCTTGGGACTAGCCTGAAATCGTGCTACCATGCATACTGCTTATAAAATATCTAGTCCGGTAGTCGTCAAGTACGATAAGCTCCCAATCATAGATTTGTACATGGTTTGATCAACATGTGGAGATTTGTCATCCTTGCTCAACTTGTAACCTGTCATCATGGGAGTGCTAACTGGCTTACAATCCTCCATTGTGAACTTTTTTAGCATCTCTTTCATATATTTAATTTGAAAAATAAATATGCCCTTCTCATTTTGATTAACTTGCAACCCGAGGAAATACGAAAGTTCACCAATCATTGACATTTCAAATTCTTTCTGCATCTTATTTGCTAAATATTTACACGACTCATCTTTGATGCTGCCAAATATGATATCATCTACGTATGCAACAAGAACAATAAGATGGCCATTTTTTGTTTTGACATACAAATTACGATCCACCATACCTTTCTTGAACCCTTGTTGAGTAAGATAGTTGTCTAGCCTTGCATACCATGCTTGGGGTGCCTGTTTTAAGCCATATAATGCTTTCTTCAACTTGCAAACCAAGTTGGGATCATCACCAAGATGAAAACCATCTAGCTACTCAATATAAACCTCTTCTTCAAGTTTCCCATTCAAAAATACTGATTTCACATCCATTTGATAAACTTTGAAATTCTTGTAAACTGCTAAAGCCAAAAACATTATAATTGCCTCTAGTCTAGCCACAGGTGCAAAGGTTTCCTCAAATTCAATACCTTCAACTTGTGCATAGCCTTTATATACCAATATTGCTTTATTCCTGACTACCTGTCCGTCTTCATTCAATTTGTTTCGAAAGAACCATTTAGTACTGATTATATTTTTATTTGCAGGTCTTGGTACTAACTCCCAAGTTTTGTTTTTCTCGATTTGATCTAATTCTTCATTTATTGCCTTCATCCAACTTTCATCTTTGCTTGCGTCAGCAACATTTTTGGGCTCAACGTTGGATAATAGAGAGTAGTTACTTACTACTCTTCTTCTTGTCTGAACACCAACTATGGGGTCTCCAATTATTTTCTCTCTACAATGATCTTTTTATCAGCTGCCTGTTTTGAATTTCTTATTTTCTTCCACTTCTGAATCACTGTTTGAATCATCTGAGTCAATTTTTTGTTTCTTTTTCGTTTCCTTTTCCTCATCTCCTTCAATAACCTCTTCATAAATTGGGTAGTTCTCTTCATAGCTAATTACTCATTCCCTACCTTCATCAAATTTAACATCGACACTATCCACAATTTTCCTTAGCCTCTTGTTGTAGAATTTGTAAGCTTTGCTTTTTGACAAATAGCCAAGAAAAATGCCTTCATCCGCTCTATTTTCAAACTTACCAAGGTTTTCTTCAGTTCTTTTGATGTAACACTTGCTGCCAAAAAAATTAAAGTATCTTGTTGTTTCCTTTTTATCGAACCACAACCCATAAGGAGTTTTGCTTTCATGCGTCCTCAACATGCACCTATTTTGGATGTATACCGCAGTATGGACAGCCTCTTTCCAAAATCTGTTTGCTACTTTGCTCTTAGTCAACATAGTCTGTGCCATTTCCTGCATTGTCCTGTTCTTTCTTTCTACCACACCATTCTGCTGAGGTGTTCTGGATGCTGAAAACTGTCTCCTAATACCATATTTTTCACAGTACTTTGTAAAATCCTCTGAAATGAACTCTCCTCCTCTATCTGATCTTAAACAATTAATCCTTTTTCTTGTTTGATTCTCAACTTGGTTTTTGAAAACCTTGAACATCTCAAAATCTTCTGATTTATGCTTCAAAAATAGTACCCATGTCATCCTGGAATAGTCATCTATACACAACATAAAATATTTGTCACCATTTATGCTTTGCGTTCTCATGGGTCCACATAAATCAGTATGTATTAGTTCCAAAGGTTTGCTTGTGTAGTAATATTTTGTTTTAAATGAGAATCTAGTTTCCTTCCCCTTTTGGCATGAAGCACAAATGCTATTTGATGGTTTTCCAATGGTGGGAATATCTCTCACTGCCCTTTTTGAGCTGATTTTTACTAGATTGTCAAAACTGATATGACCAAGTCTCTTGTGCCACAACCAATTTTATTCTTCCTGTCCAATCAAGCAAGCTCCTTCTGAATTCTCTGAGAGAGTGTACATGTTTCCAGATGTCCTCAATCCATTTGCTATCAACTTTCCACTATTTGCTTTTCTGAATTCACAACCCTACTTCTTAAAAATCACTTCATGACCTCTATCACAAATCTGACTTACGCTCAACAAGTTATGCTTTAGACCAACCACAAACAAGACTTCTTTTGACTTGATTTTTTCATCACTGATCTTAACTAAACCTTTGCCAACTATCTTAGCTCCATCATTATTTCCAAATTTTACTAAACCACCTTCATATTGCTGTAACTTCTCAAATTTATGTTTGTCACCTGTCATATGACTAGAGCATCCACTATCAAGTATCCATGGTGCAGATTTATTTTGTGCTTTAAATACTGTTTGTATGATCAGGGATTCCTTTTCTTCCTTAGATCACTCTTTTTCTTTTCACTCTAGTTTTATTACAGTTTTGGGCTCTTGTTTTGACCTTTCTTTTTTAGTAGCTTGTGCATGTTTTTCGAGAAATTTTCTATTTTGTCTCATTCCATTTGGTTGAAATTTTCTTCCCTGAAATTGATTTGATGCAAATGTACTTCGATAATTTCTTGCAATGTGCCCAAAATTATGACAGTTATAACATTCTACTGCATAATCCATCAAAGGTGAAAAAACATTTCTACTGGTAAAATTCCTTGGTCCTACATTATACTTGCAATCTAAAATCTTATGTCCATAACCATTGCATTTAAAACAGTAACTAGAAAAGAGATGATTGAACTTGGGTGATGGTCTTTGCCATGTTGTCGTAGGAGCCATAAATCTTCTTCTTCTTTGATGTGTGACATTGGTGAATCCATCATTGTCAATTCTCCTTTCGTGCCTTGCATTATTGCTTTCTTTTGCATGAGTCAATTTTTATTGATCAACCTATTTTTTATCTTCATTCTTTATGGATTATTCATGTATGGCCTTTGATCCATTTGATGATTCTCTTTCGTCAAAGCCCAAACCAAATTTGATGCCTGTAGTCTTTTGGTTATTTATGATCTTATCCAGCTTCATAGAACTTTCTTCACGTTTGTGATAACAACTAATTTTACGATTCATCTCTTCTATTTGCATCCTTAAACTAATAGTTCTTCTTCTATCTTGCTGCAATAATCTATTTTCATGGTTATTTGCACTTCGAGATCTTCGGATATTTTCTTGGATTCTTCTATCTATACTTTCAAACTGGTTATGATTTCATTTGCATCCTCAAGCTTTCTTGAAATTTTCTTATTCATTTTTCTTTCTATCTTCAATTCATCCAGAGCTGCAATTAGTTCCTCTTCCAAATTTACTTCTGCATCAATTTCTTCTTCATCACATTCTTGTTATTTTTCTATTTTTTCTTCTTTGAGTGCCATGAAAAGAGCTTCACCTGTTTTCTTTTCAGAATCCTCACCGAAGTTGTCTTCTGATGAACTAACATTCTTGGAGATGAAACTTTTCTTCTTGAAGTTGCATTTTTTGAAATTTATTTTTTTCTTCCAGTCACTTCTTTCTTGGTGCGATCCTTCATCACTTTTGTTCTTCTCATTAAGTGGACATTTAGCTGCAAAATGCCCAACGCATCCATAATTGAAACATTTAAACGGTAACTTTCTCTGTATTTTCCTTTTCCCCTTTTTAGTTTTCGAACAAAGTTTGCTTCCATTTCATCTGATGTCTCTTCTTCCTCTGATTCTTGTTTTGCTTTCATATTTTTATGGGCTTTAAAAGCAACTTCTCTGTCTGTGGGTTTAGATTTTTCTATTCTCATCTCATATGTAGTCAAACAACCATGCATCTCATCCATACTAAAAGAATTTAGATCTTTAGATTCTTCTATAGCTGAAACTTTAGAATCAAATCTTTGGAGAAGAGATCTTAATACCTTTTTCACGATGACAGAATCTTTGATTTCCTCACCGAGTCCTCTAATCGCATTAATGACTTCATTAATTCTCAGCATATATGCCTTTATGTTCTCATCATCATTCATCTTTAATACTTCGAACTGAGCTTGATGTGTTTGTAACTTGGCCTCCTTGATCTTAATGTCTCCTTCATGAATGGTCCTCAGTTTGTCCCATATTTCTTTTGCCATTTTACAACTCATAATCTTTACCAGTTCACTGTCCACTAATCCGCACATGATAGCATTCTTTGCTTTTGATTCATTCTCAAATAGTTTCTTACCGACAACATCGGTTGGAGAAGTGGTGGGTATTGTTTATCCACTATCTACTGAATCCCAAATGTCGTATCCCAAAGCACAAAGATATGTCTGCATCCTGAGTATCCAAAATGCGTAATTAGTTTCATCAAACAATGGTGCTTTGTTTGATGAGAAGCCTTCACCACCTACCATTGTGTCACTTCCAAGATCACCCTAGCCGGTTAAGCTTGTTTATGAACCTCACTCTGATACCAATTGTTAGTCTCACAATGACATTGAGAGGGGGGGTGAATCAGTGTAGCTCTTTTAAAAACTTAAATCTTCAACTCTTAAAGCCGAAACAATGAAAACTTGAAACCAGATAAAGCAAGTATAACAAGAGAACATCACACAACACAAGATGTACTAAGGTTCACCGATTTGGCTACATCATGAAAATGACTGTTTGGACTCCCATCCAAATCTAGTCTTTGCAAAACACGAACTTTACAATCAATTTACCAGAACCCACTAGAAGGAGCACCAACCCCTGATTTATCTACACCAACAGAAAGGAGCACCAACTGCTAATTTATCTACACCAACAGAAAGAAGCACCAACCCATGATTTATTTGCACCAACATAAAGGAGTACCAACCCCTCTACCAAGCACCCACTTGATTTTGATATTGATAATAAAATGACATATATGAATCTTCTCTTCTCACAAAAAATTTGACTTTTCTCTTAGCTCATTTTGTCAATTGCTAAACGCTTTCTGGGTATTGTGAAGAACTCTGTCTATGACCTCCTCTCAAAATTGTTGCCAAAAATGATATCGTATGAGAAAGTTATGCCCAAAATACTAAAATGACGTTTTTCACCTTTTTCCCAAAAACACGGATTTTCACTCTTTATTTTTCTCCACACACTCTTCTCTCTGCACAAAATAAAATCACACTCTTCAATAAAACACTTCTTACTTAAATGCACACACTTGTATTCCTTTTCACTTTTCACTTTCTCCAAAGATCTTTTTTTAATGAAACTGCTTAAAATAATATAACTCCCCTTTTTTATATTGAGAAGGCATTTCGTCAAACACGTCACATGCAAAGAATTGACACCTTACTCGTTCTCATACTTCGGAGCCACGTGACAACTCAAACCAAAAAAAAAATATGATCTATTTGATGCCTTGAAGGTGTAACAACACTGAAACTGAAACTTTGGCGACTCTTCAAGGTTGAAATAGCCAACTAAAGGATTTTGCCCAAGTGGCACAAATTGACATAAAAAAGACCTATAACGTTTTTGCAAAAATCATAACTCTCACCTCGTAACTCGGTTTTATCTAAAATTTGAAATGTAGAATCTTTGCAACACTTACTATGTTCAAACCAAAACTCACTACCTAACTCCTTACGATTCGCCTGTACCACTTCCACAAAAACTGCTACTGACACACTTTTTCAAAAAAGAGCATTTTTGTGATAGTATTGCAACGCTTGTAAAATTTGCCTCATTTCTCCGTTTTCATTGAAATTTGGAACACATGTTCTTGAAGATAACAAAAACCTCCAGTTAAAATTTTGTTGCATAAATCCTTACGGTTTGTTTGCAGTGCTTCTGACAAAACCTGCACTTTTTTAGCCTGTACAACCACTTGCCAAATCATCCGCCAAGATATTGGAAACACCACCGATCACTCCAAATACTATGCTGACATCTCCAATGTTGTTCTGTACTATTTCTTGACATGCTGGCATGTTCCAAACTGATCCATCCTGTCCAACTGTGCCCGTGGCGACTTTTGCAACTTTTTGACTATTTTTCTACTTTGACAACTTTCTGACAATTTTTTCAACTTTTGCAAATTTGCACAAACAACCTGTAACAACTTCACCCAAACATCAAAAACATCATCATAAGCATTTAACATCACTGTATATACTTTGAATAACCTCTGAACTCCTGTCCACTGCATTAACCGATCTATCTGACTGTGTTGACAACAATGACAATATTGTCGCTGCACCTTGCTCAGCATTAAACCTAAAAAATAAGACAAATCACTAGATTTTTAGCCTTTTTGGCAATTCAAATGAGAATGAACGATTCACTCACTAAGTTGAACGATTCACTCACTTTGTTAAATGAATCACTTACTTTTACAAAAAAAAACTAACTTTGCTAAAAATTGAGTGAATCGCTTACTAAGTTTGACTTAGTAAAATTTTGCTTTATTTTGAACCAATATTTGTATCCATGATAGGTGCATTTTTGGGCATAAAAATCAAGAAATATATGTAAAAATGGTTTTGTCCCATCAGACATGCCATAAACTATGTTGATTTATAGAATTGGGCTCACTTCTATTGTAGTTGTTGCATCCTCAAATCCAAGTCTCAACAAGGTTGGAAGGATTTTTCATAAGCTTCACCCAACCTTCAAATTTATATCGATTCCCTATTGTCCTTATTTTAGATCTAATCTAAACTAATTATAAAATTAAATGCACATACAAAAGTAAATATACAGGTTTAAAGTGCAAGAGAAGAAAACAAATATGATTGTTACACTATAGCAAGTATAGCAAGCAATTAATCAACACATGATAGCTTGAATAGCATTAATGTTCATCCATTATTTTGATTATGAAATTGATAAATGAATAATAATATGGTCTAGAAGGGCAGTACCCAACCACCACACACTGAGGCAATGCCTCTCATGGGATGCAAGAACTTGCCAATTTCTTACAACCTCATGGATATAAAACACAATGTAAGTTTCACATAGTGTAGCTCTAGATTCTCATGGCCAAAAAATATTTAAACTATAATCCCTAGGCCCCTATTTATAATAGAAGTTTATCCCTTAGTTACCTAGGGTAAGAAATCATTACTCCTAGTAAGAGTAAATATTTGGTTGCAACTTTAGAAAAATGTTGCACCTCCAAATGTTATCTGCCTCTAAATATGTCACTAACAAGCTTAGAAGGCTCTAAAAGTGCTTAGTGCTCGAAATATGTTTTTATAGATTTTCATTCTAGTACCCCAAGAAAGCGATTCATTCGCTATGATGAGGGATTTTCTCGCTTTGTTGAGTGAATCACCTACATTAGTGAGTAGAATGAATCGCTTCTTGGGCGGATTGACATATTTTTTAAGAAAATCGCTTCCCTGAGTCAATCGCTAGGTTCCATGAGAACATTGAGAAGATCACGTCTCTTTCTAAACTTGACAAAATTTTGAGGTTTTAAAGAATTTCTTGTTGTCTAGCTGCTTACTTCAAAAGTGTATAAAATTTGGGAAGGTAGTGTCGAGGTACTACAATACATTGTTAAGATTATATAATGGTGGTAAATATTAATATAACATGTGGATTAAATCATAAAAAAATTATAAAAAAAATTAAACATAGTACAAATCATGAACATGTTTAACTACAATGCTAGCCCATATTTGTTGAACTAAGCTTGAGTGTTCGAGAAGCATCATCATAAAAAATAGCTTAACATAAAGTTTTGATAATGTAGAGGTTTTATGATTAAGTGGTGGATGCTTGACGTCAAGTGAGTTATCCTATATTCATTGTAAACAAAATATGTATAGTACTAATACACGTGTATATAAAGATAAATAAAGGTTGCATTGGTGCATATTATGCACAATGAGAGTACTTGGTGTGAACCTTAAAATTTGGATACAAAGGTGTAGGTTACAAGTCTAGTGACTTTGATTTAGACATATTTTTCTTTTCAAGATGCATGCTATGGTTTAAAATTATATCTTCCCATAAATGTTGACATCTTATATAATTACTTCATTTTCAAAAAAACTAATAGTTCTACATGTATATATATACTCAAACATGTGAATTTGCATATTAGTTGTGTTAGAAAGACTAATAAATTTATGTAGTTATGATAAAACATGACAAGTATGCAATATATAGTGATTCCATTAGTACTAATGCATTCTAATTATCAAGTAAAGCCTTGTAATTTTTTAAGTACCTACAAGTGTTGGATAAATTTCCTATATCTGATGGGCATTCAAAGCAATTAAGCATTATCAAATTTTGAGATGACAAACATATATCAATGGCAAATTCTAAGCTTGCAAGGGTGCAATGGTACAATAAGTGTGAATGTGCAAGGATATAAGGAAGAGGAGCTTATAGTTAAATACCTACATTTAACACTTTTAACAAGGTCATATGGTATCACCCCAACTCATAAAAATTTATAGTTACATGTTTGTAATATTTTCTTATTATATATTTTATTTTGTTGTTGTTGGATCAGAGTAAACACTATTGTAGACCAAAATTTTAAAAGGTGTCGATATTGCTTGTAAAAATAGTTGGACCATTTATTTAAGATACACATCTCTAAAATTTGTGCATATATGTACTCAAATTTATGTACTATAACTCCATGTAGATGCCAAGTTGTCATCTTAAAATTCAAGTGCAAGTAGAGGAGGATATAAACCTATCATATAATTTTTTTGAAGCTTTCTTGATATGTGAACCATGTGTTTTAGAAAAGAAATTTCTTTCAATAACAAAAGCTACTATGTATAACTACATATCTATTTGTTCAATTTAATAATGTATCTTATATCAAACAAACATGAAAAATAAATAAAAATTGGGATTTAGTATCTCATGCACTATCAAAAGTTCTTCGCTTAATAATAGATCCCTCTACTTTAGGGTATCAAAAGTTTTTCCCTTAAAAATAGATCCCTTTGCTTGAGGGTATCGAGGGTGTATGTTGCATTATTAAAATATATTCATGTATACTTATGCATATTGGTTAAATAAAACCATATCCATATTGTCCTTATATCAAAGATATTCTTCACTTCTTTTTTTATCAAATATATTCTTCTTTATCTTCCTTAAACAATTTTCATTATACAAATTTGTATATATATATATATAATAAGCTATGTATGGCTTCTATGGGGGCCACTCCCATTACAAAAATAACACATTACATTGCTCTCATTACATTTCTAAAAAGTTAATTAAAGCATACCCATATTTTCCTTTCTATCAAAGATATTCTTCATCTTCCTCAAACTGCTAAGTTTCAATAATCAACTTTTTTTTTAGGAACTAATAACACTAATAACTCTTACATGACACATAACTCCAATAGATAGAAGGAAAATAAACATATCAGTCATCCATCACAAAGGAAATCAGTTTTATTATTTTTCTTCTGTAGCAGAGGTTCTTCCTCCATTAGAGTGGCAAGATTTGAGAATGAATTCTTGCGCTTCAAGCTCCTGAGGTAATATCTAGTTGTAACACATTTTGTAGGATCTTTATTTTCAAAAATTATCTATCACTAATTATTTCATAATTAGCTTCAAGAATACCATGTGAGGTGCTAATATTTTCCATGGAATCATCTAGATGGTCTTTAGTAACCATTTGGCTTTTATCAATTATTTGATTTAAATTCTCCTTTTGGGGTTGAGTTTTTTGTTACTCGTATGATTCTTGTTGTAAAATTGGTGCATTTGGAGTATGAGCTTCTTTCTTTTGAACTAGGACAATTGAAGGTTTTAAATCATTCGCATGTAGGACCTTATCCTCCACCAAGAAAAAATCAATTAAAGCATGATCAGATGACCGGACATCTCTTATTTAGGTGGCCATATTGTTGATAATTATAATATCTTGAGAAGTTTTCATATTCAATATTTTATATTTATTCCCCTTTGCTTGAGGAGATAGTAATGGATTGAGGCATAGGAATTGAAACATCCATTCAAACAATCAATCTTTCTTTACTCATTTTAATTTTACTAGAAAATTTTTGCTTTGTTTCGGCATCCATATATTGGAATGCACCAATGGCATTATTGATTTTTATGAATATCTTCTCTCCCCAAAAATCCATAAGGAGAGCATAAAGATTCACCCAGAATGGAAATCCATTAACTTCTTCTGTAAAGGGGTTGAAACTAGGAGTCCAAGGTCTTATATAGACACCCCTTTGTTAAAAAAACCAGTTATATCTATAATCCATTACCTCATCTCTATCCACTAAATTAGAAAAGGAAACAAATTTTTTTTTTTGGGTAGGAGAGTTATTTAGAATTTTGTACTGGTCCATCAATATTTAATGTATTTGTTGAGCTCCTCCAGGCCTGTTTTTCCCTTGAGTTTGTAGATAATTTTTTGGGCTTCATGACCAATCATATCCAACCCAAATTCATTATTTGAAATCCTAATAGAGGGCAGGGGTTCATCGACCTATGAAATCAAATATTTGTGAGAGATATTTCTTTTGACCAAAGAGGCTTTCTCACAAACTAAAGAGATGGTTTGCGAACAACCCTCTTCCTTCAATGTTTGATTGCACCTAAGGTTTGCATCCCTTTTGTGAATACTGTAGCCAAATTTATCACTTTGTTTCATTGCTTGATTGCACCTAGGTTTTATACCTCTTTTGCGAATACTGGAGGATCACCTGGTAGGTCTTGCATTCGAATCTGAGAGGCACGACTTTATTTCAAGCAACGAACATTTCTTCACCACCTGCGCTTGTTGGGCCACCTGCTTTGAGATATTGAAGAGGTCGAGATCCTCCATGTGCTCACCACCTGCGCTTGCTATGCCACCTACTTTGAGATATTGAAGAGGTTGAGCTCCTCCATGCACCGCTTGTTCTCCTCCATCAGCGCATTCCTTACCTGCTCTTAATCAAAATCAGCCTAATACCATTTAATATTATATTGATTAATAATAAACATTTATATTTATTTATTTTTTATGTTTTTGATTATAAATCTATTTAAAATTTTGAAAATATAAATAATCTTATTATTATTAATTTTAATTTGAAAATAATTTATATACTTCACCACTAATTTATTTTTTTAAAAGATAAATAATTTTAAAGATCAAATTTATAATAAATAAATAAAATCTTTTAATAAAACAAATTAAATTATAAAAAAATTATTCTCCAAATTGCCAAATAAAATGAATAAATTTTAATTAATTTAATTAAAATTTGATTTTATTATTATTTTTAGATTTCTTTTAATAAAAAAAACAAATTTACATTAAATTAATTGTTTTTTAAGATTTTATATTTATATAATTGAATATAAAAATGAAAATTGATAATATTATTGAATGTTATCACTATAAGCTTCTAATATACTTTAGATTTCTTAAAAAAAATCAAAACTCTAACAAAGGTTAAAAATACAACTTTACACGAGGGCCACCACAACCTTGTAACTCTAAATCTCTCACTCGAAATTAGGTATTATTCATAAATGGTGGTCTTGTAAGATCCTCAGTTAATCGCTTCCTTGTTTAAAAAATTACATGACTACTTTTAGTCCAAATGAATTCACCTACAATTATTTCTCAGTAACAGGGGATGGAGGAAATCAGCGTTCCTTTTCTCAATTTTATGCAAGTAACAGGCAAACTTCCCTCAAGTCGAACACGAGGTATAGTTTCTTCTATTACAATTAGACCTAAATTTACCGCAGGATTTCTGTTGATGGAATGATTATTACAGGTTGCTTTGTTAATGCAGCCGTAGTTGGACACTTGCTCTCTAAATTAGAAGGCTATTCAACCGATTTTGACAAAGATCCGCAGCAGGAAAGAGCGGTTGCTGAGAATTTGGCGAAGTGTGTGAGTATTTTCATATTTGTGAGTTTAGTTACCATTTTAGTTTTCGAGAATCATCATTGTTTACTAAAACGTGGTGATTGTTTAGCTCTATCATGAAAGAATGCTGTTATCAGATGTGGAAGCGAGGGAGTACATAAAGATCGTTCGGCTTTTATGGGAATTTGAAGATCAGGGTTACTTTGCTTCCAGGTAATTTCAAATTTTTAAAAATTTACATGGCTAATATTAGTATTTAAAAATCTCTGCACGGATCTTTACTTTTTGAGGAAAACGTAGTACTGATCTTAAATAATTAGTTTATGTGATGCGTAATATTTTTAAACTTTAAAGATTTTAGTAGAAACATGTTTTAAGAAGTTTTTCGGAAATGGCTGGTTCGTAATGTTGTTAAACTTAGATTTTCATTAAATTCTCTATATGAAATCCTTATGATTATACCTTGTCTATAAGTTTTGAGCAGTAAGTATGCATTTCGGCCTGATTCATGCTCATCCTTGAAGATTTTTTTGGACTCAATTACTCTTACAAAATTATTTAAACGTGTACTGCATTCTGCTATCCTTACATTATGAAGCTGTCTTGAATAGTCTAGTTCCTAGAAAATTATCTTCTTCTTCAAGCAAATTTTTAGCAAATTCCAACAAACAGAATTTTGATGCAGTGGCTTTCATTTATTTTCCCATAGTTTCCGAACTCAGACATATTATCGTTTCCATGGGGATTAGTGATTTAGTCTCAATAACCACAGGCAGTCAGTGAACATAAAATACCATAACCTAGTTTAATTTAGGAACTACAGACATGTTATTTAGATTTCACCCTCAGGAGATTCAGAGTGTAGATGGGAAGTTTGCCTTACGGGATTATCAGGTTTTCTGTGAAATAAAGGAGATTTAATTATTTAAAGGAATATATCAAATATATTGGTTAAGTCGTAGGAAAATTTAATTATACAAAGGAATATATCAAATATACTGGTTAAGTCGTAGCATCCGTACAGTTATGTTTTGAAGAAAGGATCGATCGCTAACGAGGTATTTTCCCTGTGCATGTTATGTATCAGCTCACTCATCAATGACTTGGCAGTCAGAACATTACTTGAAATATGTCAAGACGTGAAGTGTAAAAGCATTGTAACCTCGGCTTTACAGCACATGTTCATCACGGCTAGACAAGAAAACAAAAGAATTCTCGGTAAGACAAAGACTTTTCAAACTTAATAGAATGAATTCAAATTTGAGTTTTACATCTGCCACAGTATGAATTCAAATTTGAGTTTTACATGTGCCATAGTATTATTTTTCTGCTTTGCCTTCCGTTGCAAAATTGAATGACTTTTGTTTGTTTGATGTTGTATAGAGGGAAAACGCTTTTTATTCTGCTCTACTTCCTCTCCACTAATTTAAGTGTAAACCTCAAGTTTCCTAATTTCAAATTGTATTTAGGAAAGGGAAATAGTGTTTAACCATGACCGTTAGCCATATTTTCAATATTTGGAACTATCCAAACTAGAAACTCATTCGATGTATAATTTTGCCCTTTTTCTCTGATTCAAACCTTTTAACCTATATAAATTAAATTTTCCACATCAAGTTACAGATGCAGCTGCTTGAATATCTTACCTATCCTTCCTGGATGTGTAGAATTTTGACCAACCTTTTGTTACAGAATCATTATATCTATAATAAAGTCATCTCTCCCTTTGCTTGCTTTCTATATATACTTTTCTGAGAATCTGAATATCGTGTTCTTTTAGTTTGCAGTAGATGCAGTGCTACTTTCTGCAGCTGGCCAAAATGGCAGAGAAGGAGGCATGTTTGATTTATGGGAAGATGCCATTGTGGCAAGTATTGGCAAGTCTTCCATGAGGATGGAAATTGTTGAATCATCTTTGTTGGAGAAGGTCCTTTTGCATAACTGGTTTAATTTTGCTTTTGTATTAGATGTCCTACCTGTGACTTTCAAACGCACACTACATACCTTAAACAACTTTTAATTCCTAGTATTTCTTTTGCTATTTTATAAACCCTACATTGATTTGATACAGTGCATTGTGCGCATAGCAGTGCACCGATGATCAACTAATATGTAGCAGCACCAAGAACTCCTTGCTTCACTGCATAGCATCTGCTACATCTTCTGAGTATCCTTTTTAAAAAAAAAAAGTTTAACAGTTTCGGGAATGACGCTGTACCATAGTAGATTCAAAATATTTCCATAACAATATTAAGATTATTTGACTGGAACAAAATCCGGGCAGTAGTAGTTGAAAGGATGCGTGGATCTGAGGAAAAGACTGCAATTGCATATGCGAGGTGAGCAGACGTCATATGAATGTTCAATCAACTGTTGAATGCAATTGCATATCCAAGAGAAATCCAATATCCAATAATTTGATGGTGAGCTTTCTGTATTTCTTTCTGGTAGCAGGTTCTTTTATGCTCTTGCCACCTTAGATGAGACCGATCCAATTTACTACATGAATGAATGTGAGTAAATTAGATCTGAACTTCGCTGTAAGTAAAAATTTCTTATGAAGCATATACTGAATGTTCAATCAACTGGTGGCAGTTATTATGTTTTTGAAAACAGCAAACAGAGCTGAAATTGATCTACAGTGCTCCATCTATGAAGCCATCGACGACCTTAAGAAAAAGACGACGACAAATGTTTACCGGGTACTTGTCATTTATAAACTCAAGGATCTCTTAGATTCTTTGTATTTTAGCCTTATTCTTCTTTTGCTTTTAATGCCAAGCAGGAACCCTTTTTAAAAATCTTCTCAGAGGAGTGGTGAACAAGTGAACAGGAATGACAAACCAAGTAATTGAGAATCGAGATGAACTGCACTTAAAGGTCAAGGCAACAAGTCATGCCAAACTTTTTTATGCATGTTGCTTAGCACCTAAATATGTAAAAAAATTTGTGCTTTTGACCCACAAGGTGTGGTGCCCCAGTTAGAATTCATTAGACAGGGACCTAAAAATCTACCTTTTAAAATTTTGAACGGTATGTGTTCACAGGCTCCGCATTTTACCTTCTTTTCTATTCTACGTGCCAAATAGACAAATGAAGCGTCTCAAACTAAAGTGACAATTCAGGTCTAGCAGCCAGAATCTTTATTTTCTAATGATACTGGTTTTAGAAACGAGAATTCTGTATTGCATGCAGACCACTCAAATTATCTTCTCTCGTTAAATCTTGGTAAGATTCAAGAGACCATCCCCGATCTTGTTTGATTTTGGCCATACGTGGATGCTTCAATTTTGCTTTCTCAACAGGCTTGAAGTAAAACTCACGTGGACATAGATTGTCGTTGGTGATAAAACCAGTTCTTAAGAACCTTGAATGTATTAAATGGGGTTTGTCAATTAGTATATATTATCTAGTTGGAACTTAGGTTATTTGCATTATGCTACTTGGAACTGGTTAATATGTTTTTTTTATTACAAGTTACAAGGTTTGGAAAAAAATATAATATGATTATATTTTTTTTTATTGTAGTTTAATTTGAAATTTTTTATTTAATTTTAATAGGTGATATGTGGTTTTTATTGCGAAAATTATCAAAATACTAAAATATTATTTTGATTATTAGGTTAATTTAGTCATATCTAACTTGTTTTTATATAAAAGATATTTTTCATTTTTTTTTCTAGTAAATATATTCTTCAACTTGCTCAAAGTACTATGTTTTGCGATGAGTTCCTTGACATCATTCACATCATTTTTATTGTGAGATAAAGTTTCACTCAATCAATTTCTTTTTAAAAATTGAATATCACTAGGACGAAGATTAATATCACGATTAGCTAAATTATTTATTGCTATAAAATTTTCTTGTCTTTAGATATGCTCACATTAACAAACAATAAAGAACAAAATAAAATGGATGTGGGGCACTCACCACATCTTGTCCCACATCCATTTCAGTTGATAGCATTAATGATAATTTGTGAATCCCTCTCAATTGAAATATATTTCCATATTTTTCAATTATAATTTTAATCCATGTAAAAAGTGCCCATATTTTTCAATTACAATTTTAATCCATGTAAAAAGTGCCCTAGCCTCTACATAGTTGTTACATGAAGTTTCATATGATTTTGAGTAAGTGAGGGGAATTTTACCTTTGTCATTTAAAAAAACACCACCTCCATCGAGAACTATTTTGAAAGTGCTATCAAAATTAATAATGATAAACCCAATTTTTAGACATTTCCATTTTACCATAGATCAAAGCAAATCCTTTGTTTTAATGTCATCCTCACATATGACTCTTTTATGTATATTAAAATATTGTGACCAAGTGGCTAGCACCATTTTTGTACTTAAGACTTTTTATAAAGAGCACCATATATGCAAAAAATTCCTATACAGACGTGACATCTGAGAAGGTATCAAAAAATCTCTTGTGGCTTCCCTCTAGATAGTAGTATACTCGAATGAGACAACACTTTCGGCCACCTAAGAGCGACTTTGGAGGTTTCTCTACCCAAGAGTTTTGTCTACCTTCATAGCATAGTTAGTTTTTGAGACATACCCCTGAAATAAACGAGAGATCTAGTGTTCGAACCACCCCTTGTATTATCTTTGTGGACACAAAAACTCATTATGTAGGCCTTAGGGGTATACTCGGATGGGACTGGCGATAGGCCCTAAGGTTTAAGTAGTGGATTTCCTTTCTAGCACAAAGGTTTTTAACCCGTGAGGGTGGCACGTTGGTGATTTCAAACAACTCCCTCCATTTGAGAGATCCTAAGTTTGAATTCCTATATAAACGTGATATCTGAGCAGGTATAAAAAAATATCTTATGGCTTCCCTCTAGATAGTGGTATACCTAGATGGTATGACACTATCGACCACCTAAGAGCGGCTCTTGAGGTTTCTCTCTATCCAAGATTTTAACCCGCAAGGGTGGCATGTTGGTGATTGCGAACAACTCCCTCCATTTGAGAGGTCCTAAGTTTGAATCCCTATATAGATGTGACATTCAAGCAGGTATCAAAAATCTCATGTGGATTCCCTCTAGGTAGTGGTATACTTGGATGGGATGACACTATCAACCACCTAAGAGCGGCTCTCAAGGTTTCTCTCTACCCAAGATTTTAATACATAAAGAATAACAATTGATATATTGAGAGATCTGTGAGGTTGATACATCTGCATCATTGGGAGATCTGTGGGACTAGGAGTTTTTACATCTCTAAAATATCTACGAAGCTTGGATTTCTATATCGCTGGGAGATCTATGAGGCTAAGAGTTTTTGCGCTACTAGGATATATACATCATTAGGAGATCTATGTTTCTAGGAGATCTATGTTGTTGGAATATCTACAAGGCAAGTACATCTGCACCATTGGGAGATCTACATTGATGGGAGATGTGGGCCATTGGGAGATCTATGAGGTTGGGAGTTTTTGTATCATTGTAAGATCAGCAATATTGGGAGATCTAGGAGGTTGAAAGATCTATGTTGTTGGGAGATCTACGAGGCTGAGATTTTTTGTGTCATTGAAATATCTACGAGGTTAGAAGATCTATATCATTGGTATATTTGCATTATTATGAGATCTACGTCACTAGAAAATCTATGAGGTAAGTACATCTACACCATTGGGAGAACTGTATCACTAGGAGATCTACGAGGAAAGTATATCTATGTCACTAAGATATTTATATCATTGGGATATCTATATTGGTAGGATATCTATAAGGGATTGCACTCAGTACAATAGAGATATTACATTATCAGTAGATCTATGAGATATTAGATGACATTAATTTTAAATAGAATTTGTGTGAGTGAAGGAGTTGCATAGGCTTAGGGGCAGGGGTAGCATGGAAGGTGTGTAGAGTGATGTAAGCATTGATGGTGAGGGGGAAGTGGCAAGTGGGCCCTTGGGGCTATTTCTATATTTTGATGTGTTTGACCTAGGTGTTGAGGGGTTTAAAAGCTTCATTATTTTTTCTCCCTCTATGGGTAATACAAACCTTTCTTGGTCTCAGGTGTTATTGGGATCTAGCCTTATTGTTAAGACTCACTTTGATCTGGTTCTAGAGTTGGAGGTTAATATTCCTTATTTACGAATTCCTTAACCTATTCAACATCAAACAATAATAGAATGAGCAAACTCTTTGGTTGGAAAGTTTATTGGTATTTGGCTAGATTTGGACTCTGTCAGGAAATGGGTCTCTAAAAGATGTAGGCCAAAGGAGGATTTGGAAGTTGTAACACTGCCCAAAGGCTTTATGCTCTTTAATTTTAAGGCCTCTGAAGACATGCAAGGTTGTGGTTATGAAGGGACCATGGTTATTTGGTCAGAAAGGTCTCTTTTTGAGGAAATGGTCCCCAAACTTCAATCCATCCACTAAGAATATTAATATGGCACCTCTCTAGGTGTATCTGCTTGGGTTACCTATGGTCTTCTAGGATGATGACATCCTTAAGGGTATTGCTAAATCAATAGATAGTTTGATTGCGGTGGATCCGACCACCTAGGTAAAAACAAGGATGGTTTTTATGAAGTTTTATGTTAACATTGATCTCTCTAAGCCTCTACCATATTCTATTAAGTTGGTTTCAGATTCTGAAGATTGAATCCATGATATAGAATATGAAATATCTATGTCCATTTGCTCTGACTATAAGAGGGTTGGTCATTTATGCACTAAGTGTCCTGAGAAGTAACCTACTAAGAAGTAGGAGGCCCAAATATGGAGAAAGAAATAGAAGAGTCCTATTTTGAAATTGTTGTGGTTTTTCTAGAAGTTGGTGGGCATTCCAAATGTGCAAAGATGAATCTAAATAAATTTTTTATATTAGGATAGTTGCTAACTCCTGGTCATGAGGTTGTGTTGGACACTATTTCGAATAAGTATTTTGAGATCCTAGATCTTCAAGGGGATCAGTTGCCTATTGCTTAGGTTCCTTTGTCCCATCTTTAAGAGGCTCAGGTTGAGCTATTTTTAGGAGAAACTACCCCTAGTCTATATAATGAGAAGGTTGTTGTCCCTCTTGATAAGGAAAAATATGAAGTTATCACGAAGTCTCTTTGAGATGTAGAAGAAGGAGAGATTTTTGCAAATGCATTGGAAGGGGAATTAGAGGAGATCTGGTCTTCCTCGAAGGAATATGAATTTCAAGAAGTTCTAAATAGGCTAAATATAAAACTAAAGAAGAAGATAGCTCAACAATAGTAGTTCCTTCCTTAATCAACATGATCAAGCAAGAAAGAAAATATTGAGTCTATGCGGTCCATCAAAAATACTTGAAAAATAATGAATCTAGGTAGTGGAAGGAGGTTAGGGAGATCAAGAAAGTCTAATGTTCTCTTAAATAAAATGACTCAATATGTGGCTAATGGCTCCCAGTCTACATTACCTTTGAGCTAAGATAAGGATCCACAATCCTCAAATTAATGAAGATTATCTCATGGAATATTTAGGGTCTGCATACCCCAACTAAACAAAGAATGCTAAAAGGTTTCAAAAAAATTTCAATCTTGATATTATTTTCTTACAAGAAAATAAGATGCACAGTGAGGATTTTGATAGATTACAAAGGTTTATTTGGAAGGGGTGTGAAGGTGTGAGTAGGGTTATTCTATGGAGGGCAATTTCATACTTCATTCATTAGTCTTATGCAAAATTGAAGCAAGAACTTTCATACCTCTAAAAGAAAGTTGAAACAAAGTTATTCTTTTAAGCCCTATTGGGTGGTGGGCTGGTCTATGTTGTATCATGGCATTATCTTTCTCTTTTGTTCTCTTGGGTGGCTATTTGTTTTTGGTTTATGTTCTTTTGGTCTTGGAGGTTGGCCTATGCTTAATTGACCTTCTCTTTTTTGCCTCCTCTAATGTAAAAGGTTTTGGGACCTTTCAAAACCCTGTTTTTTCACCATTAATAAAATAATAATAATATAATTCCAAAATTTAGTATGATATTAAGATTGATATTTTAAAATTCTATTATTCCTTTCAAGCCATAAATTCCAACAAATAATGGTAGGACCAATCCTCGACAAAATACATAATGCTTTAGCTTTAAAATAATTAATACAATATCTCATAAATTTTTTAATGTTGATGGAGTTACCCAATATATTCTTATATTTTAAAAAAACAACCCCTAATGGTATGAGAAAAGGAATGATGAAGAATTAAATGGTTTGATGTTTCTAAATTCTTCTCACACAAGGCTTATATAAAAGGTCTATGATATCCTCTTCTTTGTAGACTCTTTCATATAAGGGAGAGCCTCTTCTTGCTAATCAAATGAATGTTGAGGCCTTAGGGAGGGTCTCTACTAACCAAACATTCTTCCAAGGGAATGTTGAGGAATATTACATTATTTGGTACATGCTAATGCACCCCCATGGTACCTTCATAGTATAATTGTAAATATGTAATAGATTAGGATCGAGTCTATAGTTTAGGAGTGTGATTTATATTTTTCCTTGTGTGTAATTATCAATGTGCAGGAAATACACAAGTGTTATGTAAGAGTACAATGTGAAAGAAATGCACAAGTGTCATGTGAGTTAGAATGCAAGTGTATATTGAGAGAATGTGCATAAGTATCATGTATGTAAGAGTGCAAATATGTAATGTGAGGATGTGCACAAGTGTCTTAGATTAGGAGTGCATGTAGAAGTGTAAGAGTCATGTAGATGTGTCATAGAGTCAAGTGTGCATGCAAGAAGAAAGTGAAAAGTCTAGTATGCAAGTGGCAAGATGATAAGCCAAAGGTCATGGGACTTGTCATATGGAGAACAATAGTCAAGTACTTCAAGAGTCACATTACTATGGCTATATTATGGATATAATGCTCCATAAGAAATCATTGAATGTAATTAGAATATCATATTATAGAGTTATGATAGGAAGAAATGGAATAAAGCTTGTATATAGATTTTGAGTAGTTAATTTTGTAAGTTTTCTTCATGCATATTTCATGAATGAATTAGGCCATTTATATTCATATTTGATTATATAAATGGATGTTTATTTCAATATTATATAGGCCTTGATATACATAATAATTTTCTCATATATTATTCTACTCTTATATTATTATTTTTGACCTTTAATATTGTGGCTAATTTATATTGGAACCTGTGTATTCTGTGGTAGTAAGGTTTAAAAATCCTACAGTGGTATCAGAGCTAGCACCTGACTTTATCCTTTTGATAGATTTATTTATTAGCCACCATTTTTAATTAAATTTGTTCACTTTTGATAAAGTTAATTTAGAGTTTGTCCACTTTGAAGGTAGTGGAGACTTGGACTCTAATTTTTAAATGTCTTTTTGAGTAAAATATTGAGGGGATAAGGAATAATCACCTTGATCTAGATGCTAGGGTCTTCCACTTGGTTGAAGGAAAACCAATGAATATTGGGACTTGGCTAGATTGATAGAAAGGGTTAACGTGGAGAAAAGTTAGACATTTGATAGAGAGGAAGCTAACTCAAAAGAAAAGTTGGATATTGAAGATTGAGGAAGAACCATCTTAGGAGAAATATGGTCATTTAGGAACATATAGAGCTACCCTAATATTGATATCAGGTTCTCAAGAAAGGAGACGAATTATATTGGGTTCTTAGGTACGACCTGAGACATTGAAGATTTTAGATAGACACAAAGGAGCAATAGAGATTAATTGAGAAGCTTCATACAAATATAGAGAATAATTTTAGCTTCTAGAAATAGAGTAGTTAATATTGTAGTGGATTGTGAAGCATTCAAAGCTTCCTAAGTACATAGTTTTCATAGTAGAGCATAAAGTGGTAAGAGAACAAAGAATAGAAGTAGTAAGCACAAAGAACGAGAAGAAAGAATTGTAATCTTTATAAGATAAAGTAATAGTGAAGAATCAAGTCAAGACTAAATTTACCTTGATATATTTGAAGAAGCATCAGTATAGTAAAAAGTAGAGTAGAGGGAAGCATCTCCCCAAGACACATTGAAGAACTAGGTTGATTGAATATATCTATATATCATTTAAGTCTTGGTCATAGATCATTTTTTGAAGCAGGTTCTTCAAGGTAGACAATCTTTGGTACAATGATTAAATATGCCCAAGAGACCAATATGGAAGAAAGAGGCCCAAGAGGCCAATATAGTATAAAGAATAAGTCCATTCAGCCAACATAGGAAGACAAAGTAGAAGGAAGACAATGTAGTCAAGTAAAGAAGGATAGGCTTATTCGATCAACATTAGAATACAAAGCCAATGCAACCAAGTAAATAAAGGCCTAATAAACACACACACACACACACACACACACACACACACACACACACACACACATATATATATATATATATATAAAGAAACATGCAATATAGTATACGTGTCCTACACAATGAACTAGAATCAAGCAAAGGAAAGCAAACCAAAAACTAGTTCTCTAGAGAAGCTAAACAGGTTAGAATCCAACTAGGTATAGTGAACTAGAATTCAACAAAGAAAAGCAAACCAGAAACTAGTTTTCTAGAGAAGCTAAGCGGATCAAAATATAGAAATATAATATGAACTAGAATCTAGAGGAGCATAGGTAAATTAGAATGCGAAGGAGCATAGGCCAATAAAAATCCAGCAAGGCAAGACGAGCCAAATTCAACAAGGTAGCAATGAATAAGAATCTAGAGAAGCGAAGCATCAACTCTTCATATAAGCAAGGCATATAGAAGGTGAACCAGACACCTATATGCATGAACTAGAAGCACTTGAAGGTGAAGCGAAGCCACCTAAGAACTATCTAGCTAGAGGAAACAAAAGAATAGATGAGCCAAGAGATGTTCATGCAATATGAGCATGGAATGCAATAAGCCATAGAAATCAAAATAATGGATGAGCCAGGAGATATTCATGCAGTGTGAGCACGAAAGGAGGAATGTTAATCAGGTGTTACAAGCAGAGTTAGCTATTTAATAGCCAACGTATCCACAGGTAATAGTTGCTATATCCAACGCATAATGATTTTGGAGGGAATAGATTTGAATTAAGTTCTAAGGTTATAATATTTGGATAGATAAGGTTTAAATTAAAGTTTTTTATTATTGCATTTTTAATATTCAAAAACTTAAAAAATTAAAAAGAGGAGATATAAGGAGTTTAAAATGTTAAAAGTTTTTATTTGAAGTAATTTTGAAGGTTTAAAGTTTTTATGATTTGATTTTTGAAGGAGTTATAAGGTTTGAAGTTTTTGATATTAGAATTTTTTTTATTTCAAAGTATTTTGAATAAGTTTTATTTATTTGAAATTTTACAAATCAAATTAGGAAGTTAAAAGGTTTTCAACATCAAAGGATTAAAAATTTATAATTTAAAAATTTCATATTTGAGTTATTATTTGAACTTGGGAGTTATAAGGTTTTCTACTTCGAAGGAAATAAATCACAAAATTGATTCATACCATGGAAGAAATTATTAGAAATGCATTCAATAAAGATAGTGAAGAAATGCTAAACAAGTTAAAGTTTTGTTTTCAAAATTTGATAGATGATCTTGATAAAAAGAAGAAAATAACAAGATCACTAAATACACTTGAGAGCTCAAAATTAGATCTTGTTGCTACTAAATCTCAATTTGATAGTACATCAAAAATATATTCTATCACAAAATCTATATCTACTCAGAATATCATAGATTATCAAATCTTGCAACTTATTTATAAGGAAAATAAAGGAAGAATAGCCTTAATAGTACATCAATGGCTATGTTGTTTTCTCAAGAAGATAAAAGAACTTGAAGTACTAACAAGAAAGCATAAATCAAAGAAAGGATATTGCATTCAATTAAAGTGTAATTATTATAATAGAATTGGACATAAAGAAGAAAGTTGTTGGAATATCTATCCAAGAAAATTTTGTGGAAGAAAATATCATTCTCCAACATTTTGTTGGTACAAAGTAAAATATTGTGGAAGATTTGAAAGGATGCTATTATTTATATTAGACAACCTTTTTCAAAAACTTATTTTTGAAGCAATTCCTAATAATAGAACAAAGTGTTCAATTTTTGAAATGTAGGAAGGAAAAACATTTTATGATAAAATGTTTAGAAAACAAGAAAAAGAAAAATGGATCAATTATGGTCCAAACTTATCTTTCAAAGTAATCATGAATGAACCATATATATCAAAGGTTGAAGAATAATTTTAAGTTATTCATGCACATGAACTTGAATTCAAATAAGAATTTCAAGCAGTTCACAATTCAAATCATGAAGATATAAAGACTAAGAATCTAAAGAATGAATATGAAGAAGCAGAATTCAAGCAAGAGGATGAACCCAAGATTCAAGATGATGAAGAAGATTCTTGAGAGATAGAGGCTCATGAACAATGCATAGTCACTTGAAAATTGAAGACAAATACAAAGACCAATATTGAAGACTAAAATCTTCAATAACCAAATAATGTAATATAGGGGGTGTTGAGGAATATTACATTATTTGGTACATGATAATGTACCCCCATGGTACATTCATTGTAAAATTGTAAATATGTAATAGATTAGGGTTGATTATATAGTTTAAGAGTGTGATTTATATTTCCTCTTGTGCAAGAAATGCACAAGTGTCATGTAAGAGTGCAATATGCAAGAAATGCACAAGTATCATGTAAGTTAGAGTGCAAGTGTAGATTGAGAGAATGTGCACAAGTGTCATGTATGTAAGAATGCAAATATGTAATATGAGAATGTGCACAAGTGTCTTAGCTTAGGAGTGTATGTATAAGTGTAAGAGTCATGTAGATGTGTCATAGAGTCAAGTGTACATGCAAGAAGAAAGTGAAGAGTCTAGTATGCAAGTGGCAAGATGATAAGCCAAAGGTCATGGGACTTGTCATATGGAGAGCAATAGTCAAGTACTTGAAGAGTCATATTACTATGGGTATATTATGGATACAATGCTCCCTAAGAAATCATTGAATGTAATTATAATATCAAATTACAGAGTTGTAATAGGAAGGAAAGGAATAAAGCTTGTATATAGATTTTGAGTAATTAATATTGTAAGTTTTCTTCATGCATAGTTCATGAATGACTTAGACCATTTACATTCATATTTGATTATATAAATGAATGTTTATTTTAGTATTATATAGGCCTTGATATACATATTAATTTTCTCATATATTATTCTACTCATATTATTATTTTTTAGCTCTAATATTATGGTTATTTTATATTGGGACCTATGATATTCTGTGGTAGTAAGGATTAAAAAACCAACAAGGAAATCTTGGAGTTTAAAAATTTTCAATTGCACTAAATCCTCACATCCCAAATTGATAGAGCATCCATATTTTTTGATATATTCTAATTAAAATCATCCTTTCATGTAAAAAATGGGCAAATGAAAATCTTGAACCATATTTTGAAGTTCATATGCAATTTGTTTGATTTCTTCTCCTTCAACCAGATTACTAATAAAAATCCATTATTGGAGTTGTTGCTTATATTAATATAATATTTGACCTTTAAACTTTTTCAAGCTATACATAGTCAAGTCAACGGTTGCCATTTTTAATCATAAATAAGAGGATAAGGCTTCAACCAAGCATCAAACTAAAAATTTACATAATTCCCCACACTGATAGGCCATCTAATATATTTATTCATCAATTACAAACTATCTGATATGAAGTTCCATGTTGGTGATCCTTTGGGTAGGGTTCATTTCTTAAATAATTTTGTAGCATTAAGCGAACATATATTTTTGAAGTAACATTTTTTCCAAACTCTTTCCTTGATATTTGAACAATCTCCAACCAAGTTTTGCTTGTAAGGCCAAACTCATAAGTCTATAATTAAGCAAGACTACCCCTCCAATATCCTCTCTTTTACAAACCCTATCCCACTTAAAAATAGGAAACCTAAAGTTTTCCTCACATCCTTCCCAAAGAAAGTCTCTTTGAATTTTAATTTCTAATGCTATACCTACTAGCAATTTTGAAATTGACATCATATAAATAGGAATGGATTGTAATGTAGTCTTTATGAATTATAGCTTCCCACCATAGTTAAGAACTTATCTTTCCAACCTACAAAACAAGCTTTCATTCTATCCAAACTTGAGAACGAAAGTTTCTTTTCATTTATTTTATGAGACAAAGGAAAGCCCAAGTAGATTGATGGAATTTTTTCAATTTTAAACACTTAAATATCCATAAAATTTATTGTAAATTTAGGTTGGTGTGAATAAAAAAATATTGGATTTTTTAGTATCAAGCAATTTTCTAGTAGTCTTCTCATGCCATGATAATATTCATTTAAAATCTAGCCTCATCGATAGAGAGATGGCCCAAAAAAAAAATCACTAATAAATTAGAGACAAGATTCAAAGTGACCACTTTTCGCAACCTAAATACCTTTTATTTTTCTTTCATTTTTTCTTTAAGAAAGCTCTCCCTAATGCCATCTCAAGAATAATAAATAGATAAAGAGATAGTGGATCACCTTGGTGGGATCTAAGAGATTGCTTAAAGTAACTAGTAGGAGAATAATTGATCAAAATAGAATATTTTGGAGTGCTATGACAACATTTACTTCATTCACACCAACCTTGACCAAAACCATTTTATTTAAAATATCATATGAAAAACCCAACAAACCCTATTATATGCTTTGTTCATATCTAACTTCATAAGCATACCTAGCTTTTCATGAAATGAAAAGAATGTGTGGACTCTTGTGTAATGATCACACCATCAAGAATTTGTTTACCATGAATAAAACCACATTGTTCCTATGAGATAACACAATCTAGAATGTTTTTCAACTTGTTTGCTATAATTTTTGAAATGATCTTATAAATCATATTACAAAGGCTTATTGGACAAAACTATTAAAATACTTTATCTCACCTTTCTTAGGGACCAATGTAATATAATTGGCATTGATATTACTTATTATAGCCTTCCTTTTTTGGCCCTCTTCAACCACAAGAAACATATCACTCTTTAATCAATGCCAATTTTTTAAAAGAAAATGGCAGGAAATCCTTCAAGATTAGGTGCCTTGTTAGGATGGAAAGATAAAATTGCTTCATGTAACTCCACCATAGATATATTCTTAATCAAGCTTTCATTTTGTCCTTGCATGATAGTTAATGAGATATTTTGCAAAAGGTTACCTTGTGCCTCCTTATTTTGCCTAGTATCTTACAAATTATTTTTGAAATAATTAGTTGCTTTCTTTATGATATATTTTTTTCCTCAATATTTCTTCCATTAGAGTTGTAATATTTTTGTGTGATGAAAAGAAAAAATTAGTTTGATGTAGCATGATTTTTTTGGTATATCTATCTCCTTAGATTTTTTGGAACCACTATGACTCCTCCTTTGTCAATGCATTATGATAATTAGAAAGTAATTGTTTTTCTTGCATATAAAAATATTGGTCACTCCATTGGTTTCTACTATTTCTTGTAGATTTTTGAGCTTTATTTTAATTTCCTTCTTTTCTTTAAAAATGTTACCAAAATATTTAGCTTTCCAAATTTTCATTTGCCCCTTTAGATATTTTATCTTTTTTAATAAAATTGTACATACATGATCCTTTAAAATTTGCTTCATCCCACCATAACATACCCATTGAGAAGAAATCGGGGTCTTAAAGCTACATAGGTTGGAAGTGATATGGCTTTGTATGACCATTATTTAGTAAATCATAAGTTAAAAGAATGGGTTTGTGATCTAATCCTGCTCGCAATAAAATATTCAAAGAGTTTGTATACTTTGTTTGCAACTACAAGTTCGATAACAAGAATATATCCAATCTTTCTGCTATATGAGTTTACCCAATGCATCTATTATCCCATGTATTTTGTAAACTCGAAGGCATAATATTACAAAGGCTATTTGAATTGAAAAATAAAGAAAACTCTTATATTGATTTAGACCATTCAGAAGTACCACCCTTATTTTATAAAGAAGAGAGAATTGTGTTGAAGTCACCATAAGAATCCATAGATTACAATTATGAATTATCATTGTATTTAATAGAAATATTCTAAGTTCCTTCCAACATCTTTCATGAGTAACTATAGTGAAGCATATGCATTTATAACATCAACTTTGATGTTTTCCTCTTCCTTGCAAGATACTCCAACAACCCAATTACTTGTTACTTCTAAAAATTGTCCATCCCATTTGTGTTTGTCCCATATTATTTCAATACCGTCAGAAGTTCTTCCAAAAGAAACTACCAAACAATCCCTTGTCAACATATTTTTTTCTAGGTTATTTGCATATGGAATAACATGTAGAATATATAGTGGGATTGCTTGTTACAAACTATTACAACTTGATAGCTTGTTTGGGATGCTTACAATGGAGTAGCTTCATCAAGAAGGTTACAACAATAGTTAAATATTGGAATGTTTGTACAAAAAATGTATAAAAAGAATATTGTGATAGGGACAGGTCACAGTGAATAGTAAAAATGAAAAGTGATAGTGAATAGTAAAAGTGAAAGTGTTATGGTCATGGTCAATTATCTTTGTCCCAATAAGACATGTTATAACTAATAAAATATTTAGAAATACAAGATAGTTAAAAGTACTTTTAGAAGCATTATATAATTATAGGAAAAGTCCAAAAGAAAAATCAAAAGTACTTTTGAAAGTATTATGTAATTATTGAAAGAGTCCAAAAAGAAGATCTCTAGAAAGTTTTGTATGTCCATCTATAGTTCTCCATACATGTAATATCTAGATCTCATGAGCCTATAAATAGGGGAAAGACCCCTCATGGGAGGCAAGTCAAGTTAAATCAAGTTGAGTTGAGCAAGTATGAGCTCAAGGAAGTAATAGAGAGTCTAGGATGTGAGTGAGAGGTAGCAAGCCATGCTAGCTAATAAAGAGGGTTTCCTTGTCCAAGGTGTGCCCAATATTGTTAGAGTGAGGGTGTGAAGCATAGTCATTGGGTAAGTCTACAGGAGGTGAAGGCTCAATAGGAGGGCCACATTAACTCACAAGACAATCTGGTGAGCATCTATGTACTATTCTAATTTGTATGTGTAATATAATTTCTTTTGTTTACATTGTGATATCTCTTGTGCTTCCACAAAATTCGTATTTTTCATGATGTGCTAATGTTTTCTAATGTATAAGAGTTGTCATGTAAGATACCATCACCTACTTAAGAATGTGCATCTATTGAAATTATCATAGTAAAAGGAGGGCTCAGGGAAGTGTTGTGTGTGTGTGTGTTGTAGTTCGACATCCCGTTATTCCAAGCCTTTTTAAAAGCATCCTTACATTTATCACTACTTAATTTTATCTCATGTATTAAGATAAAATCAACACTATAACAACTTGTCAACTCCTTAATAACTCTTTTTTTAGGGGAATTCATACCCCTAATATTTTGTGATACCATTTTTACTATCACTTTATATTTTTATTAGAGGGCTTATCCCTACTTCTTGTTAACACCTATGATATTTTTATTTGACTTTCCAAATCAATATCCCTTTCAACATTTGAAATTATAATCTATCTCATGTCCAAGGCCAACATTGTGCAATGTTTTGAATAGACCTAAGAGCATTTCATTATACAATGTATTAATTATTTATAATATTTTATTATGTAAGCCATATGGGTTGTGGTTAACCTTGTTATGGTTAAACCCTCTTTATAACTTGCATTTAACCTAACCTTCTTGTTATGTCGACTGAGGTCAAAATTTGTTATGTAAGTAGGGTTTTCGTATTGCTATAAATACCCCTTTCCACTCCTTATTTTCTCATCAAAGTGTTGTGTAATATTATCTATGAATATAGTGATTATTAATGGTGCATAGAAGTGTCCATCAAATATTTGTCTTTCTCATCCCTTTTTTTTGCTTTTCTATAGAATACTTGGGTGAATGGTTTGCTTCTATTCAATTTTGGAAAGTAGTGTGAATTTCAACATGGTATTAGATTGGGTATGGAGCTACCTCACTTGATCATGTAGAAACGCTATTTGGAGCCTTCAATTCTTCTTCCAAATCTTAGAATGATTTTTTCCAAGTTCTTCATTGAGACTATCTCCAAATTTCATTGCTCAAAAAAGTGTCAAAATAATTTGTTTTTCCTTCCAAAAATTTCCTTCAAAAATATGATCTACGTGCTACCATTGTACTAAAAAAATTCACCGAATTTGAACTTTTAAAAATGGTATTTATCGTCATCGTGCTTGGTCTTGGCACCTAGGGGATTTAACATGTGTAGTACCCTTCTTTGTGGAGAAGATATGTGCTCTTGCTCACCCATAGGGCAACCATTACAACTAAAGGGAAGGGAGTAAGAATTATTTGTTGTCATGAGCCTGAGTTTGATTCATAGAGAGGGTTTTCTAGTCAACCATGGTATGTGGGAAACATATGGTCATATTTTTGGAGGTTTTTATCTCCATACAAATATTGGTGTGGCATGGTGGTTCACACTATATGTTGAAAAGGGGAGGGCATGAGATTGAATCGCACCTCTCCTTTGTGTATTCACTTAGGTACTTGGTTTTCTATGCAATTCCAAGGTCTGTGAACATCATCATGTACAATGGATGGATGACCAACAAAATATTTTTAGCATCACAAGATTGCAAGTTTAAATGTGGCTAGAGTCTTTTCTTTGCTACAAATAGGTGGATTAAAGGTTTATGAGTGGCAATGGTATTATATTATCAAATGTGGTGAGGAATCCTTGGTTAGGGTCTTATGTTTAGTGCCAAAAAGACCATGGTTTGAGTCTCTCTAGCACTGATAAAAGTTTTTTGGGTAGGATGGATCTACTAGCCCATGTGATGGCCGATCTGGCTCACTTTTGTGCTATGTCAACCATGTTTTTACCTATTTAAATTTACTTGACCAATTAGACAATGTAAGTGTTAACAATAAGACAAACCAAAGGATTTGAAGTGGAAAAGTATGATTGAAGTGCAATAACAAATCAGAATTTACCAAGTGGTAGGTCAAGATTGACTCTTGCAACCTTGAGGTTTAAGCATTTATTTTTAAATTTTTTGGGGTTTGTTAGTGAAAAATTTTGGAGGCTATAAATTTTACATACAAAAGCATTTTGAGCCCATTTTTTCTTCAAATCATACTCTACATATTTGTGATATCAATTCATCAACCTATTGTGATGTTAGGGGTCAAATTGTGTAAGATGGACCATATAGCCTTAGTTACTTAACTTAATGAATGAAATTATAGTGTTTGATCTACTTGCATTATTTTTTTGCTACAAAGTAAGAACCTATGGTGCATATTTTAAGAGAATAAAGTAGTTTTTCTTAATGGTGAAACTTACCACCAAAGGAAATAAGAGGCTCTTGTTCTAGTTTCCTTGCTAATTGAACTAGAGTTATTTTTCCAAATCAAAGAAGAGAGTGACCCTATCAAGGTATGGTCAAAACTACATGAACTTTTTAGAAATTTTAATACTACTCAAGTAAGTCACTTGGAATTGGAGTTTATCTCTCTTAAAATTATTGCATTTGATAACTTTGAGGACGATATTATGAGATTCTAGGCTTTAAGGGCAAATATTGCATCTTCTGGAGGCAAAAAGAAAGATGATGTAGAATATGTAAAAATCATCCTTGCTAATATTTTCCATTATTTTTAGATGTTGAACCTATTGGTTCATATGATTCCTATGTTTTTATAATCTTAAAAGGTTCTTATTCTTGATCAATATTTTTCTCTCTTAGTTCACTTTTAGGTGGTAATGCAAAATTGTGGTGGGACTCCACAAATACAAGCTCATGCAAAGGAATTTAAATCTATGAGGTGAATACCAAGGGGATCACGGGCTAGGTTAAGTCTTCAAATAAAAAAGACCAGTTTGTGGATACTGTAAGAGGGCTAGACATCCAACAAAAAATTGCTTACTGAAGCTACAAAGGATTGAAGCTAAATTTTTGAAGTTAAGTGGGAGTCTTCTAAATGATGAGGGATATTCTAAAAGATTCTTCTCAACTATAGAGATTCACTAGAGATTCCATTATGGGGGGAGATATTATTGTGACTAATTTCTTCTCTATTTGGATCCTTAGTTCAAATTATGGGAGTGTTGGAATTATAATATTTTTCATGGCCAAGGATGAAATTATGTGATATTTTGGATAGTCCTAAGGGCATTTCATTGTGTAATGTATTAATTATATATAATATTTTATTACGTAATCCATATAGATTTTGGTTAATCTTCTTATGGTTAAACCCTCTTTATAACTTGTAATTAACTTAAATCCCTCTTGTCATATCAACTTAGGAAAAAAATGTAATGTAATTGGTGTTTTGGTACTGGTATAAATACCCCCTTCCCACTCCTCATTTTCTCATCAATATTGTGTAATATTATCTATGAATATAATGGTTATTTATGTTCCCTATAGGTGCCCAATAAAACTCTCTCTTTTGTCCTTTCTTTTACTTTTTCATATAAGATTTGGCTCAATGGTTTGCTTTTGTTAATTTCTAGAAAATAGTGTGAATTCCAACATGAGTTTATTTTTCTCTTTGTTCATACTTTGATGACCTTCCTCTCCTTTTTTCATTCCCACCAACACTTTCATATTCATCAATCTCTTCAATTTAAATATATTGTTTATAATGAGACTTATCTTATAAATATTTATGCTACGTAATGAATCTAAAATGCAAGGAATAGCCTCGTAAACACTTTCTTCTTCATGTTGCCCCCAAAACCCTAATGTACAAGGATGATGTTGCCTTGGAAACCTCAAATTTCCTTGGATATCCTCCATATGAATTTATTTCTTATGTTGCTCTTAAAATCATAAAGTGCAATAGATACACTTTGTACTACTTGTATTTACATTGGAAGGAGAGGATTTTATGCTACTTGAGAAAAATGAAGATGATTCACATAACTAACCTTGACCTCATTTACCTCATTTGATTTAAAATTTTCCACCCCATCTTCCTTCATACTTTTAACTCCTTTTTAATTTAAACTTGTGCATTCTACTTCATCATACCTTGTGTCATTTTTTCTTCTAATGGTTTATTTGAATAAATTGTAATGGCCTTTGTCATTTGATGATATAGAGGATTTTTTTTATCCCTTTCTTAGGAGTGGATTTTCCTTGATTTGACTCAACTTCTATTATAATATGATCTTATTTCATATTGAAGTTTATCTTGTGCCAAAAAATTTCCATCTCTTTCTCCATTATTTTCACTTTGCAATCTCTTACCTTGTGTTTGGTCTCATAACATTTGCAACATCAAAATGCAATGTTTTCATAATCCACTTGTTGGTACCATTCTCTTGATTCAAATTTAATCCTAATAGATTGTAGTAAAGGTTTTGAGATAGCCATGGCAAGTCATGTTTTATTCTATACAACATGCCTTCTCTCCTTAATAGTTGGTCCCTCTTGGAAGAATTCCCCTAGAGTATTTTCGATACTCTTCAAAACCTTTTTATTAAAGGGTTGATAAGAAAGTCCAAAGATTTTCGATACTCTTCAAAACCTTTTTATTAATGAGTTGATAAGAAAGTCCAAAAAGCCTAATCCACATTAGAAGCCTTTTAATAGTATGTGTTTTCATAGAAAAATTCTAACTCCATGGTCTTAAATATAATGCATGTTAGCCCCCTAAACCAAGGGCCATTACCCATTATTTTATCCTTTATTTTTTAACTAGAGAAGATAATGAGAAAAATCCTTTCGAAAGAAAATTCATGGAGTAATTTGAATTCAATGATCACTTCCATTTGATCTAATTTTGAATCTTTGAAAAATATGGCTAGTATCCATGGAACTTACATATTAACCCTTTACTTTTAAAAATCATTATATCATGCTCGATCATCTCATCCTTGATAATCACTTTTAGTGTAGTATCTACCACTTACATAGAGTTTGCTGTAGATTCGATATTCCTCTTATTGCTAACTAGGGAATCCATACTTCAACTAGTGCATCCTTACTTCCAAATAAGGTATCCTTGCTTCTAGTAATGACTTTCAAAAGTGACTTTCCTATCATGTCACCTAGATTTTCTTCATATCAATCCTTTAGTTTTTAAGTTTCTCCTAGGATCTAGAACAAGAAGAAGTGGAAATTGATCCTTACCTCTTGGTCATGATTCTTACTCATACCTATTATACTTGATTGCTTTATAAAATAAGAAAAAGATAAAAATACAATGATAATATAACCTTTATAAAAATTAAAATTGAAGATATAAAAAAATTTAAACCATCCTACAGTAGCAAACCAACCTATTGTCATCAATCCAATAATGATTAGTCAACCCATGATAAGCCAACTAATGGTAAATTAGGTGAATACACCCCAAGTCAATGTGGCATAAGCTTATGCATGTATGAAGCACCTAAAATTAGTGGTTATTATCTCACTCTCCAAAACATAGTAGTGAACAATCCTCCAAAGTGTCCTTAGTCCACTCCCTAGAAAATATACCCCTTTAGAAAAAAATAATCAAATATAATAAGGATACATTTAAATAATAATGCATCAATGATTCTTATGGAGGAACCCCCACACTTCCACCAAGGAGCATGTCTTCTATGGTCTAAGGAAAGCCTTAAAATTGAAAACAAGGATTCTAAAGGTAAAGAATCATATGATGAAGAATATTATGAATCATTTGATCCTTTCTCATATGAAAATTTAGAGCCTATAAATGAATGAGGGGTGTTTAGTTTTCCTCTAGAAGGAGAAGAGTCTATGATGGGGGTAAAATTGAGTCAAAATACAAGGTAGTTGCGTTCCCTTGTGAGGATGTCCTTATGTGGATCACAAAGAAAAACATGCAATCATATCTTCAAGCATTGGTGCTTCTCTCAAATGATGAATTGGATCATACAAGAGCAATGTAAAGAGGATTTAGGCCAGGCTACGAAGAAGGAAACACTACAAAGTCTAATAAGTTGACATATGAATCCTCTTACATGAAGGCATTTTACTTCTTTGAAGAAGAAGTTTCAAGAAAATTATCAATTTCTTGGGATGCCATGTGAGATTCAATCCATGTGATGCCTAAAGTACCTGAGGTTACCAAATGTCATCTTCCTATCCGAGATGTCATTATGTGTGATCCCCATAAATCATTAAATGAAGAAGAAATATTTGCTCTCTCAAAATATGAGACTTATTATTTTTCTTTAGAGGAAGAGGATCCTATAGAAGAAGTAGATGTGAGTTTGAAACCTAAACATGAGGTATTTAATTAGAGTTGGCATCAACACTAGAGCATGAGGAGCTAGAATATGAAACATACAACTTTAATTTTAACAAAGAAAAGTTTACAAGATTTGTAGAAATATCATGGGAGCCATTTTATAAAGAAGCATTCATATTTGAAGATAAAATCCTATAAGTAGACACTACTCAACAAATAGAGAAAGGTTCACTTGTGACTCCTAATATTACTCAATTGACTCCAGATAAATGGGCTATATTTTAGCAATAGAAGGCCATGATTCTATAAATGAGCATTTTTCTATAGTCTTGGGGTTTATAACAAGGTTAAAATTTGTATTCCAATAGTTTGATGCTTTGAGAGATAATATTGAGTTAGTCGTGAAGCAACAACAAAAGAAAACAAGTGATGTTGTGTTGCCTAGTTGCATAGAGATGGTGGTCCAAACTGATAATAAACATCAAAATTTGTCATGGAATGATATAAAAAGCAAGGAGTTTATAGTAGTTGTAGAAATTCCAACACCCACCCATACTTCCCACCACTTAATAGTTAAATAGAGGTATCATTTTTTGATAGTTGGCATTAGGAGGTAGATCAAGAGGGAATGCTAAGAGAAAAAAGTGGTTCTAAATTTATCAGACTATGACATGCACTTAGAGTTCTAATTGTTTTTATGAAGAAATGTCTTATCTCCTAGAGTGTATCCATAAATATCTAAATTTGGAAACACCCCTAGGAAAGACCCTCCATATGCACCACTAATTCCATTTGACTTACTATGTTTACATAGGTGTTGGAAAATCTTGACTTGGAACATCAATATTAGAAGGATGTATAGCTATTTTGATGTCTATTAGTCATTCTCTAACTTGGTGAAAGGGACCCTTGAGAGAAAATATCCAATATCATATAGGAGACAAGAAAGTAAATTGATCATGATGATATTGGTGAAAAGAGATTCAACATTTGCTACACCTATGATCCACCAATATTGGATGATGAAATGAAGAAGAGAGTTATTGGTTATCAAGGCACTTTCATTACAGAATATGAAGGTCAAAATCTCAATGGTGGTGTTGGCCAAGTTCCTTCAAGACCAAGTGTGTTAAGATGCAACCCATATATCTCAATGATTGTGGTACATTTCTAAAGTGAACTTCAATGGCAATCAAACAAGTGGAAAAGGAGCTAATATTCAATGCAAGATACACCAAAGTACTCCACATTTAATTAATAGGTGAAGTAGATGGTTAGGATGGATAAGAATATGATAATCACATGGTTGAAGGACATAATCAAGCAAAGGAGGCTCCAAGGATGTAAGCTATCTATAATGCTCTTGGAATGACTGTTAAGGAATTAAGAAAAGACATGCATTAAAATATACTCTTCTATAAAGGACAACACCATATGTTAAAAGATATTGTCAATTACATTGATTAAGAGAAATCCAAAGTGGAGGTGCCCATAGATAATGTTGTTTGGTGCTCTAAAGTAGATCATTAAACCATATAGACTATTGAGGAAGTTAAGAAATTAAAGAGGATCAAGGGAAGGGTCTTCTAGAGGCTCAATATGAGGAATTGGTGTCAAATACTAAAATATAAATGCTTGAGATATGCACTCACACACTAATTAGCAAGTTGTTTTGAGCTTGTTACCCCCCAGCTAAACAAAGGTGACCCGTAATTTTACTATTTTGAAGGTGATTGTAATTTTGAATCCACACCCAAGGATAAAGGTAAAATCTATGGTGCTTTTGGTTTTGACACACTCAAGGAGCATGTTTTTTATTTTATTTTATTATTTTTGTTGTTATTTACTTTTTTTAATTTGGTTTTGTGTGTTTGTTTGCTCCTTGAGTATGTCAAAGGTGGTAGGCTAGGTCCGAGTCCTGGGCATTTTTTGCAAAATCGATAACCCTACCTCCTTGGGTCTTACCCGAAAGTGGCATCCCTTTTGGGATGTTTTCCACAAATTTAAAAAAAAAAAAGAGTAAAATATATGATCTCTCACCAATCGAGCTTAGTACCTCAATAAGTCACCAAAAATCTAGTAGCTTGTATACTACCTTCTAATTCCTCCAAGGAATTAACCATTAAACCAGAAACAACATTGCAAAACAAGAAATTTTGCAAAATTGATAAAATTTGATCAAAAGAGAAGTGATTTATTCAACTAGGGCGATTTGCTCAAGAGGGTTGATTCACTCCAACTATGGAGTGGTTCACTCTAAAAAGTGGAGCATTTTTCTCATCAATGGACCAAGTGGAACAAGTGTGTATGAATATCGAGGGGGATCTCTTAGAAAATAATTTGTCTTTTTTGGTGCTATAACTCATCTTAGGAGGATTCTAAGCCATGTAAGAGGCATGCAACATTTGGAGGTGTATCATTGTGCTAAAGACACCCCCAATTCTTTACTTCTACTAAGAGTGATAATTTCTCACCCAAGGTAACTCAGGGGTGAATTATTTGTATAAATAGGATACATGGGTTCCATTGTGAACATCTTTTAGCCTTGAGGAATTTAAAGCTACACTTTGTGAGACCCACATTGTAAATTGATATCTTTTTATTTCCATTAATGGCACAACCCTCTTAGATTACAGAATGTACAATTATTGTGGTAGAACCTCTTTGCCTATCTTGTCATTCCTCTCACATTTTTAATTTTTATGAATGAAAACATTGTTGTTATTCATATTTCTCATATGTTGATAAATCACACACTCTACTTGCTATAATTTTGACCATAATGACTTTTAAATCCCTCACACACTAAACTTCATGGTTAACTTTCATGTTTTTTTACTTTTATATTTACTTTTCGTACAAAATTTCATGCAATTAGAGTATATTAGTTTAAAACTTAGCTAGGATAGTGGAGAGCTGACCTAAATTTGAAGGTTGGAAGAGACCCTAAACCCTTCCATCCAACTTTATTGAAACTCTAATTATTATTTTCAATAATTTTACACATTTTTTTATGAGGGTTCATGGTCCCTCATACTGACTGGGGTTTGAACCTTGGACCTCTCAAAAAAAGGCCAAAGCCCTTACCACTACAATAAGCTTGCAGCTATTGAAACTCTAATTATTGATGCTTAAGAAGTTAAATATTTTTACAATTCAAAAACTTCTATAAGAAAGGATGAAAACTATTTTTAAACAATAATATTTGTTCCATTTATTAGTTACTAGAATTTGTTTATGTTTTTTACAAGCATTATAAAAGCACTTGAAACATCTACACATTTAAAATATTAACTTGGTTAAAACTTTAATAATACATATTAAAAAAACAATGGATCAAATTATATATTTAAATCCAGCTACGTTAATTTAAAGTTATAGTGACAACAAGGAGTAGAATTCGAATTCATAATAAAACGATGAAAAAAATTTAGCAAGTTATTGAAAAAAAATTATAATTAATTATATATATATATATATATATCACCAAGTTCTTTTTGATAAGTTATATATAAAATATGCAATATTTACTTCTGAATATGGGTCATTAACTAAAAGTTGTAACCATAAGACCAAAAAAATATATATTTTACTTTTTTTTCTATTTATGTACACCATCCAATCTTTTTTTAGTAAGCTATATATAAAATATGTAACCTTCTTTACTTCTAGATATGATCCTTAACTAAAAATTGAAACCACATTGCAAGAAAAGTATTTTACTTTTTTTTATTTATGTCCTTAAGTAGAAGGTAGTTCTACTTTCACTGAAATTTTTTATTTGGTTATTTAATTTCATTGTTATATATTAGAATAAGTATCAATTTTAATTTTTACAAGACATTATAAGGTTCAATTAAGTTTATTAATAATAATTTTAAAATAAGTAATATATATATTCTAATCAAAGATTAAAATTTTTATATTATATTTTAATTTTTAATATTTAAATTTTAATTATAAAAAAATTGATTGAAAAAATGTGCTTTCAAATAACACAATGTAATCTCTTAATTTAGAGAAAATATATATATTTATTTTTTTCTAACCATAACATTTGGTTAGAGAAATAATTAGAAGGAATTGTTATGTATTCCTTTAAAGTTGTTATTTCTCAAAATATATGGCATTTAATTTTTCTTTCACATAAATCAACACATTAGTTGGCAATGACAGTTTTGGTTTGCACGATACATGGAATATAATACCTATGTGTGAAAGATAACATCTTGCCACATCTTCTTCTCGTCTACATTTTTTAATTACTTGTGTTGTTTCATTCAATGAAACAAAAACCTTGTAAGAACTAGCCACTACATGACTTATTTTATCCTTTTTTTTGGGTTTGAATACAAATATTTTACATAAAATTAATAATATATATATATATATATATATATATATTTTTATATTTTTTATTTTTTAAATATATTATTTTTATCAAGTTGCTTGGGATATATATTGCATGCTTATTGATAAGGGTGAGATGGGCATCATTGACATTTACAAGTAAAACATTTCTTTGTGTGCTCACTAGGTGGTTAAAGCTATTAAAGGTCCTCAAACCTGGAAAGTTTTGATTCACAGTTGTATTTCTTCAGGGCTACCTTATGGGCATAAAGCTTAGGCTAATGTTGGCCTTCATATTCTCATCATTACTTTTACTCCAGTTAAGATTCATGGTTCCTTTGTTGTTAAAAGTATTTGGTAGGTTTTTGAGGTAGTGAAATCTCATCTTCGTTGGATTGGTGATGGTTTTCGTAATGATCTTTTTTTTAATTCTCAAAATATCTGGTGGTCTCCTATTTTGTCTAACTCTTTAGTTCTTCTTGCTAATATGTCAAGTATTAAGCTTTGAGGTTGTTTTGCAAGGGAATCTGATTTATTAAATATTTAGTGCACTCTCGAGACTGGATTTCTTGGTCTAATCTCAAATAGAAATTTAATCTTCATAATTCAAATCTTCCTTCTATTATTAAGATTCAAGAGCTTATGCCTGATGTCATGCTTCATAAGCTCGATCTTCAACCCTCGTGTGCTTAGTGGAGAGATTGGCATTGGAATTTGGATACTCCTTTTAAAAACTACTCTTCTTCCTTTCTTAATCAGCTTCTTAGTCTTGTTTCCCCTAGTGTTTGACAAACTTAATGAGATATGGTAGACTCACTCTACCTCCTATACTTAGATTGCTCGTCTGAACTATATTTGGTAGTTTAACATTGAACCCAAGATTACATTTTTTTGTGGTCTCTTATTTACCAAGGGCTTCCTATGGGAGAGAGACTTAGTAGGTTTGGTCTTCCTAATCCTAAGTGTCTGGATTGTGGTCATTTTGAGATTTTTAAACATCTATTTTGGTTTTGCCCTCGTGCTCAATCAAGCTGGTCTTGGATTCACTCATTGTTCAAACTCTTTCATCATGAATTCTTCAAAGGGAAAATGATCTTTTTTTGAGATAATAGTTGTTGGCCTGCTTATATTGTTGCTCTATGGAATTTATTTTGTGCTATTATTTTATTTCAACTTTGAAAATCTAGGAATGCTATTGTCTATTCTAGAGATTCAATTTCTAGTGAGTTTTCTATGCATGAAAATATTATGGTGTTTTTTGTTACTATTCAGATCCATTCACAGGCTTCCAAGTTGACTCATAAGTTGGCATATTTGATAAATCTTATTAAGTACTGGCACGAGGCTTCATGCACTATTAGCAGGGTTTTGCCTAACCTCCCTTTACCTCAAGGTCTCTTTGCTTCGGCGTAGCAGGTTGAGGAGGTGACGTCTTCCAATCATAGGTCATTTTGTTAGTGCCCATAGCAAGGCTCAACCCTTTGCCTAGTTATGTTGTTTATTCACCCTTTTAAGGGTTGGTTTTATTTTTGGCCTTGGACCTCGTCTTTACAGTTTTGATCGTTTGGGTGGCCTTGCGCCCCGAGCTGTAATTTTTTTAGCTCCCTTTTTATTGTAACGTCTCTTATTTTTATTGAATATAATTGTTGGTTCCAATAAAAATATATAATCTTTTGATAAAATTATAATGATTTATTTGATGACTTTGTTTTTAGTATATGATATTAGTTTATTTCATTCATTGGATATTTTTTTATGAAACCTAATGCTACTTTGAATATAAATACAAAATAAACATTTTATAATTATTTGGCAACCAAACATAAATAAATGTCATAGTGAAACATTCATGGAATCTGTTGAGCTAATGCCACTTGATAGTAAGTTTACTATTTATTATATATCTTTAAAGGAGGAGATCCAGGTTTGAATTTGGGTGGGGCCGGTTTCAATTCCATATAACCCAGTGAAAAATTAATAAATAGTAAACTTACTCTAATTAAGAATATGATGTATTTTTTTTTAAATAATATTAAAGTAAATTTATGATAAATTATGTTTGGATTTTTTATTTTTAAAAATTCATAGAGGATGATTGAGGTTTCATAGCTATAGAAAATGGTTGTTTTTTTTTCTTTTTGATTACATAGGAGAGTTGGTAACAGCCACTATTTTTAGTAACTGGTCAGCGCAGGGTTCAAACCACAGGGACACCAAACCTATCTGTCTCATTAAGGTTAACCGATGTGAGATGGGGACCATCGTCGCTCGGGGTTCATACTGTCATCGTTAGTCTAGCACACACTCAGAGGGTTCAGAAAAAACTACTACCTTTGCACTAGAGTGGGCATGCCCTCGAGGTTTGAACCTAGGTCTCCTCTTGGTAAGTGCCTGAAAATGGTTGTTTTCTTACTCTAATCATGAAGTTCAACATTTTGAAATTTGAATAGTATAAAAGGCTTTCCAACAAGTATGATCTATTTTTCAATATTCTATTCCAATATTTTTTATGAAGAAACTTAATGTTTAGGTATTTGTAGGAATAAACTTGGTTTGAAAATATTGGTCAATAAAATACAAAAAACGTAAGCAAGAAAATGTAAGAATATATTTTTCTCAAACCTACACATTAAAGCTTCCTAAAAAAAAGTATAAGGTGTTATACTTTGATGGTTTCACATATCAATTATTAGCCACTCACAACTAAATTTTGATTCTATCATGGAAAAAATAGAAAATATTTCTTTCAGCATAATGGAAGAACTAGTGAGGTTTGATGTTTTTTTTAGGAGCACTCTGACTAGATTAACATGCGATCATCATAAATTGTTAGTTTTAGGGCATACAAACTCGACCAAAGCACATGGAACATACACCTATCCATAATTTTTTTTGGATATAGCCTAGTTAATTTATGTATGAAGCTAAAATAAACATCTAGATGCTAGTTCCATTCTATTCTAACTCTAATAGGATATGGATCTCTCCTCCTTATGTAGGCAATAGGCCTTGCTTTCTATATTTGAAGGAGATATCCAAGTCCTTAACCCATAATTTTACTTAATCCATAATACAAGAACAAGTAGAGAATTAGAAATGTTCATTCAATGCTTCATGTGCAACCCTTAACCCCTTACAATACAATATTTCCCTTGTTTTATAAAGAGGTCATACAAACAAATTTATAACAACCTATTAAATTGGAAGATATTAAAATTGAATTAGTTGGCAATAAATCTAAACAATTTTATCTAAAAAAATAACCAAAATAAATTGGTGAAGATTTGAACTAATTTGGATCTAACCAAATTAGTTGGAAATTAATCTCAACAATTTTTATTTCTATCTAGTTGATTTGAATCTAATATCAACCACAACAATTATAATTTCAATCCTCAAATTTATTTAAGAGTTGGCTAGACCTAGATCTTGTTGTAGAATTTTATTATAAATGTAAAAACCTTTTCATAGGTAAGGTATTCTATGGATGAGTCATTTTGTAGGTGATCCACATGAGACTATAAAATTATACTGTAAAATGATTTTTCAACCTAAAAGCCCTATAAATTCTCTCTTGTTCTAGCTTATCAACATAAATTATTAAGTACTTTCTAAGTTGCACACCTATATATTACATCATAAATACAATAAGGATCAATAGCGATGTCCTACTCAATTCTTATCAATGGCTGAACTTCATAGTTGTTTTTATCTTCCAAAGGTATTAGGCAGGGTGACCCCCTCTCCCCTTATTTATTCATCATTCTTGTTGAATGCTTGGGCAGGACTATGACCACAAATAGATAAAACAAAACCCTTGAGGGAGTTACCATTGCTTATGGAGCCAACCTATATCTCATCTTTAGTTTTTTTATGAATATACTCTATTAGATAAAGCAACTTACGGCTAAGGAAGCCTCTACAATTAAACAAATCACTTGGTTTTTCTTTAATGCTACAGGGCAATTGATCAATGAAGAAAAATCAAAAATCATTTTCTCATTGCTCTCCTAGATAAGAATCCATGGTTTTGGATAAATTAAGATATAAGGCCTCCCTTCTGATCACTTATTTAGGTATTCCTATCAACATCTATAAAAGAAAAAATATTGGAATTAGTTGTTGGACAAAATTAAGAAGAAAATTAAAAAGTGGACCAATAGGTGGCTTTCATTTGGGGGTAGAATTAACCTGGTAAAATTCATTCTTCAAGCTATAGCTATTTATGTTTTTATAGTGTTGAATATCCCAAATGCAGTTCTTCAAGAACTGGATCAAATCAATCATCGATTCCTCTAGAGTGACACTAAGGAGAAAAGAAAATGGGCCTTAGTGAAATGAGATACTTTATGCCTTCCCAAGCATGAAGGGGGTTAGAATTTTGATCAGCTATAAAAAATAATAAGGCTTTAGCTACAAAGTTGTATTGGAGGATTTTGAATAACCCTAATGCCCTTTGGACCAGTAATCTTCATGCTAAATATGTTGAAAACAAAAGTCCTGAAGATATTGTTCGCTATCAATTGCCTACCAGAGGTTCTCCCATTTTGGTGGTTCTTAGGACTGGTGAGGATTTGATAAATAAGAAATTATTGTGTATCATTCATAAAGGTCAACAAGTAAATTTTTGGATAGATACTTGGGACAATTACCAACCTTTGATAACTCAGTTTCCTGATTAGAGGCCCTGGATGGAGAAGCTACACCAAGCTAATTGGATAAAGGTAGCTAATTACTATCGATACCAGACTGGTAATTTAGAGGTTGGTAGATATTGAATCTCTATTGAGGACTGGCCTATTCAAATTATAGAAATATAAAGGAAAGATATCCAACACACCCTTCATATGATATCTCTCTCTTAGTCCCATGATAAGGATTGTTTTGGATAGAACAACACTACTAATGGTGAGTATACTATTGCTTAAGGTTATTTGGTCTTATGCCACAATAATCCCAACCAGTTCTATGACATATTTACTCAGTTGTGGGCTCATAATATCTGGCCTAAGGTGAGGTTTTTTATTTGGTTTTTATTGCATCGAAGGGTGCTCACTAGTGAGCAACTTATGAAATGTGGCTTTCATGGCCCATTTAGATGTAAAATATGTGAAAATAATGTGGAAACTCCTTGTAATTTTTTATTTGAGTGTCTTTTAGCCTTTGAGTTGTTAAGGAGAATGTCTACCTTACTCTATTTATAGTGGTCCAATGTTTTTACTCTTGGATAGATATGGAGGGATTGGTCTAAATAGGAGGTTGTAGATCATTTTGTTGGGCAGTTAGTTTGGATGGGAACAACCATCCTACTTTGAAATTTTTAGAATGAAAGAAACAACCATATTTTCAAATAGGAAATTAAGGATATTCATTATTTGGCAAAATCCCATTGCCAACTTAGTTGAATTAGTCCAAAAACTCCTTAATCACCCCCATGACTCCCACCAACGATGGAGTCAATTAATACAAATATTGAAGGTTCACTTTACTATTGGCAACCAACTTAAAGGGAATCCAAGTAATCGAAAGATAAATAGAACAAGGAATTGGCAACCTCCTCCTAAGTATTTTGGAAAAGTCAATACAGATGGAGCCTCTAGGGGGAACCCTGGAAAAGCCAGTGTAGGAGGAATTGGTAGACTTTTAGATGGTTCCTTGGTTTTCACTTTTGTTGAGAATTTGAGTATCTTTTACAATAACCTTACTAAGGGATATGGTATCCTCATAGGCCTTCAAGATGCTAATAAGGTTGGATGGAAAATGGTGTTGGTTGAATTTGACTCCCATGTCATGAATAATTTGTTGAAGACTCCTAAGAATCATAAGGCTGATTGGAGAATAAAAATAATTGTTGAGAAGATTCAATTAATCTAGATGGACTTTTTGAAAGTTGAATAAAATCATGTGGTCAAATAAAAGAACATGATTACTGATGCTTTAGCTAATTGGGTTTTGTACAAAGGTGATCTTACTTTCTACAACCACCCTTCCAAACGGTGGGCTTCACAAATTAGGGATGCTCTTCTATCTATCCTTTCTTTGGATGACTCCAATACTAGAGGTACCTAGTTCCTTTTTACTTTGTATTAGCTTCTCTTTGGTTTAGCTTCTCTTTGGTTTAGTTAGGGTATTTCAGTTCCCAACTTAGAAAGATCATTCTTATGTTTCCTCTATTGAATCTTGGCTAAAAGACCTCTTGGCCTAGAAATGTCGAAGATGTAATTTGGTTTTTCCATCAATTTAATATTTTGGTGTGTGTGTGTCTGTGTATTTTTTTTGTTTTGAAAATTAGTTGTTTTTAAGTTGTTTTGTGTTTTTTTGTGTTTTTGTATTGTTTTGTTGTTTTTGTTTTTTTGGTGTGTTTTTTGTTTTTTGTTGTTGTTTTTTGCTTTTGTGTGTTTGTGTTTGTTTTTTTATGTTTGTGTTGTTTTAGGCATGCTCTTTGAGTATATCAAAGGAGGTAGACCAGGTGCAAGCCCTAGGTGATTTTGGTGGAATAAATACCCCTTCCTCCTTGGGTCTTACCCAAATGTGGCACCCTAAAAGGAGTGTTTTCCACACAAAAAAAAAAGCTATATAATAACAAATTATGACATGAAGCATGATTAAGATGGTCCCTAAATGTATTTTTTTGGGACTCATCATCTACACCTCCTAAAGATGCTACTAACCCCATAATAACATACATCTCTTGCCAATGTATCTTGGTACCACTTTATGCATTAATTCACTTAATTGAATGCTAAAATAATATTGTAATTACTTCTTACAACATATTTATTACTAATCCATGGTCATGAAAGTCTTGTTGCACCTACACCACCAAGATACATATTATGGATTTTCCACTTAGTGCTTCATCAGACTTCCATTTTTTATTTTTAATCTAATATATTTTTTCTCATGTATTTTTCAAGGAAACATTTTCTTCCAATATGTCATCATTCCATTGCTTGTAAATAGATGGATCATTTTGTAGTAATTGCCACCGTGCTATAAGATATTGTTGTAAAATACCTTTGTGAAAAAATAGTGTTATAAAACTAGTACTACAAAATAATGTTGTAGAACTATGTAATATAAGCAAGATTGAAGAATGTTTTTTTGTCAAAAATTTCTATGCCAACTAAAATCTGAAATCCAAATATGAAATATAGACTACCAAACATATAAGCAAACATGTCATATTTGGTGTTGATTTTTACCACTTGTTGTAATATCTCCTCCATCCTATAAAATATTTAAAACTACTTAAGAAAATTTAAAAATATTATACAAGGTCCAATAGATCAGATTTTATTTCTTATAATTTCAATAGAATATCAATAGCAACACTCTCTATAGATAACTTTTGGTAGGTAGCTTTTTGTAGGCGATAATTATGACCTATTTATTTTATTTTCTAGTTATTTAGAAATAAAACTATGAACTCTTGAAGCAATGGGAAATCCTCCTAGTTTGGGGAAAACTAAAAAGTAGGATCCCTCAATCCAATTTGAGATCTTCAATGATTCTTCCTGTAACAACGAGCATGAAAAATTAAAAATTTTCTACATAAGTGTTAACAAAACACAAACAATACACACATAGTATTTTCTTCAAGACCATGACGGCATCGATATTTCAATGATACCACATAGTAAACATGACAAAGCACCTATGTGGAGAAACCATGATTTTGTTTTTTTAAGTTTGACGATCAGAAACCTAGTTTTTGAATAAACTTTTGGCCAATGATGTTATAAGGGTTTTCATCATTGAATATTTTCCCTTTTTTCTCTTTGTTTTTTTTCATTTTAAAGTGAAAAGAAGTAAACCAAGTACATAATTGCTTGTACATTTATAAAATAGGCAACAATGTTTTCTACAAATATAATACATCATGAGATGCTAAAGGAATATAAGTAGATATAACAAGCAACATATGATAGTCATAGACATAAAACTATGAAAATGAGGTAAATGACCACATTGTTACATAAATATATAGAGACAATTGAATAAATGTTGTGCAAGTAATGACCACTCAAATTTCCATAAAATATACCATGATTCAAAGCATTATCATTTCGGAAGGATGACTATCTATGTATGCTTGAGTTTGACCCCTATAAGTAATATGCAAAGATATAGAATTGATAATAATCAAAGTAAACAAGGAAGCGTTGAGTGATACCTCTTATCTACTTTGGTTTTTTTGGAAGATATAATAGATGCATTACAATAGTAGGTATTAGATCATCTTATCTAACAAATTATGCTTTCCATATTTTTTGGTCTTGCAAAGTTGCATCTCTACCAGTTGTTCATCTTTGTTGTCCTATCTATCTCAAGTATGTTGTAGCTTGAGATAGACTCCTATAACAAAAATAAATAAGAAGCCACAAGAATATTTTGTATCAATTGGTTAGGACATTTAATCATTGAGGAACTTAAGAATGTTGGAGACAAAGAATACAACTAGTAAGTTCTACTTCTATGTAAAGAAAATAAACCTATCTTATTCTACTTTAATCTAATCTATGATAAACCTATTCTAAAGAAAATTTCTTTTTTAGCTTGCTTCTCAATAACTTCTTATGAGGTTAATTCAAATCCCCAATGTGATTCCTCTAAAAATAGTAATGAAAGACTTATTGTTAACACTTTCCATAGCCATAAATTACAAGTAATCCATTAAGTTCAAGTTATAATGATGGGAATTTCTTTTAAAATAATATAGGTGAGGTAAGAAATATAGAAGGTGAGTATAGAAGAAAATTATGGAGCAAGGATAAATTATGTAGTGGTAAGGAAGAAAGAGTGTAAGTGGAAAGATTAAAAATGTGTGAAATAGAATGTAGATATATTATTGCAAAGAACACAAGCAAACAAGATTATTGCATCTAATCTAGCAGCAAAAAATAATGTTAAACATAAAATTTTGGCGGACACCCTTGTTGGAATATCAATAACATGACCTTATTGACCAAGGCTGATAGTATTGAAGTGCCTATAAATACCTCAATGTAAGCCTATAGGCATGTGCAAAGTAAGTCTATAGGAATTCTATTTGTAATTTTATAGGCATTCTCTATTTAACCCTATGGGAATTCTTCTATGTAAGCCTACGAGCATCTTCTACGTAAGCCTATGTGCATCTTCTATGTAAGCCTATGGGTAAAATTATGTATTCACCCTTAGCAATATCAATTAAACCACTTGTATGGTTAACCTCAATTAAGGGTTTAATATATTTAATATATTGTAACTTAACCTTTAAAACATGTTATATTATCTTAAGGTTTATATAAAATGGGAATTAGGTATCACTATAAATACCCCCAATGATTAATCCATTGTATCATTTATGATATGATATCATGGGGGTGCCTATGGGGATCCATACTTTTATTCTATTTCAATTATATCTCTCCTATTTTATTTCTTCTATATGCTCTATTTGTTTTGCGCTTTCATTATTTTGAATAAGATTATGGTGAATGTATGCTTTAGGATATTTTCGAGAAAGTGTTCTAATTCCAACATAGTATTAGATCCAATCTGAAATAGAATACTCAATCATGGAGAAGAAATCCTTTGGGCGACATCATTTAATCATGTAGAAAAAATCCTTATTTTAGCGTTTCAAGAAGCAAAAAAATTATCTTTCTATTTTTGAAGAGGTGGAAAAATTTGTGTGCCAAAATAGCTTAAAAAGCATGTACAAATTTGAATTAGAAATTTCAAAAAAGGTGACAGCAAAAACTTTCATGCCAAAATTGGTGTAAAATAAAAGTTGTTTTTAGGTAAGGAGATTGAAGAGAATCATTTTATTCTCAAAACAACCCTCTAGTACAAAGACAGAGATGTTTTTTTTGAAGGAACAATGTTGTGAGATCAAATTCTTTCTCTTTCATGTATGGTAAACTCATTAAAAATTTTATGAACTATTCATTTAAGTATGATAAATATTTTGTCTTAATCAGTAGCTTCGCTAGTTTGGCTATAAGGTAGTCAATTAAGACCTTTTACATGAAAGGTCATAAGTTCGACTTGCATGTTTTTCTCTTCAAATCATCTATAGGGACATTTATCCTCTAAATAGGACTAGAAGAGTTTTATCTTAGCCCAACTTGTGGGTATAGTGGTCATTGTAAATATGTTCACGTATTTCCATTCAAAGGATCAAACATCCAAATATTTTTAGAGCTATTTTCTTTTTAACACTCTCAAATATCATCTAAAGAAAATGTATTGATATTCTTTATCTTTGATCATCATGTGGGCATAATGGCTAATGTAACTAATTTTTGTGCCTTCCCCTCCATGATGTCAAAATTTCAAACCTCATTGATGATTTTATTAAAATAACCTAGACAATTACTCCATACAACTTTGATGGAAATCCAAATTCTAATCGATAGTTGGACATAGTGTCTAACGTGAAGAATGTTTGTGATTTTCATTCTTGGAAGTCACTTGTTCAAATCCCAATGATGTATTTTTTGATATTTGAAGGAATTTTAATATGGTTTAAGAAGAGGATGTATCCTTTGGTTCAAGTAGTATTTATGGGGTGCTTGGCTAGTCTAGTGACCCTAAAATGCTCCCCACATGAAGATCTCAAGTTTAAATCCTTTTAGTGATTATGGTTGTGTAGAGGTGGTTATATATCTTTTTCATATATGTGAGCATGAAAACCAATAGCAATCACTATATATAAACTTAGCATAGTTACAAAAGAGTCTAGTCAATGGTAGATAGGTGGAAACATACAATCTGATAATTGTTAGGAACCTACTATTAAAAATAAACACACTCACGCAAAATGCTGAAAATAACATTAATTCTCAAAACACAACTATGGAAATATAAATGCAAATAGAACAATATCACAAATAACACTGAATCACAGGCCTCTTCGAGGAGGCAACAAGACAAATATGGTGATAGGGTTTCTAACATTTTGTACAAGGATCAGGAAGGAAGATACAAATGAAAAGAAGATTTTTTTAACAAGTATACAAGATATTGATGTAGGAGGCAATTGAGTAGAAAGACAACAATTGTGATTATTCCAAGGGGACCCAAGGATAAATTGATTTGGGATTTGAATAGCTCAAGATATTACACAACAAGAAGTAGATATAATGTACAACACCAACAAAACAATAATATCACTAGAATACGGAGAGATATTTGAGATAGCCCAAGCATTCCTAAAGTTAAAATTTTTGTTTGGCTAGTAGGTCATAGAAGAATTTTATCCTGTGATAACCTTATGAAAAGGGTTTTTCATGGCCCTTTTCAATGTGTTCTTTGTATAAAGGAGGAGGAGAGTATAGGCCATCTCTTAGGACATTGCTCAATTTTTTGGAATCTATGGCAATGGATTCTTAATATGTTTGGTAAATGCATGGTGATGAATAGAAGAATTGAAGATTGGTTAAAGCAATGATAGAGTACTTATAAAAGCAAGGCTTTACAAACAATATGGGATATATCAAAAGATACAATACTTTGGATTGTATGGCTAGAAAGGAATAGAAGAATATTTAAAAAGAAATTAGTTTAAAGGTAATGAAAAGGAAGATATGTTTAGCCATAGAGGAGTCTAAACCAACCCTATCAACTCACCCAGTCCCTAATCTGGAAGCATAGAGCCTTGATAGATGGAGTCAAGTCATTAAATGGAATTATGATGTTGGATACAAGAGAAGACAAAAGAAGGCAAAGAATATAAATTGGAAACCATCAGATGTGGAGTGGGTTAAATTTAATATTGATGGAGCATCTAAAGGAAATCCAAGACCAGTAGGAGGAGGAATAATTAGAAATAATAGAGATATTTTGTCTCATTACGCTTTAAATAGTGGATTTAAGAAAAATAATGAAGTTGAAGCTTGGGCGGCTTCAGAAGGGTTAAAAATAGGCAAACAAATAAATGGAACATAATATGGATGGAAGGTGATTCTCTCATAGTAATAAATGCAATTTTGAGGAAAGCTAAGACTCCATGGAACATACAAGAGATAATTATGGAAATTTAAGATCTTGCTAAAGAGTTTGAAGAAATCAAGTTTACACATACATTAAGGGAAGGAAACAAATGTGCAGATAGACTAGTCAATAGAGAGGTCTTGGTTGAGGATCGTGAAGTTAAATTCTCCTTTCCATGGTTAGAGGAAGTAGTATATTTAGTTGAAGCTAGCAAGAAAATATTGATTGCATGAATCATTTAATGATTAAGATTTGCTTTAATATTTTATATTGGTAATATTTGCTTTATTTTGTAATAATAATGTGTTTTCATATAAACTATTTATTATAATTTTTGTGGTTGCACTTGTGTTTTAGGAAGGAAACTAGCAATCCAGATTTGGTAAAGTGGACTATGATAGTGCAATGTTTTGGAAATATTACTCTACTAAGATGCAATGTATAGATAGTAGAGGTGAATTTTTGTATTGTGAATGTTGCTATAGAAAAATGTCAAGAAGGATGATGAATTCTAGAATATTTGTATTCATACAAAAATTGAAAAGATCCAAAAAATGAAAATCAAGAATTCAGATAGTTTATGTAAAATGATGCAGGTTTCTAGCTATAGCATCTCAATTGAGATGAGAAGTGTATCTATTTGTAAACTCTCAAACTCTAAAGAAGAGAGTTGTAATTCATCAAGGGTGGGGGACTCAAGTACAACCGCTTATTATCCAACCAAAAAAATTATGTTGGTAAAAAAGTATAACATAAAATACTTTATTGATACCATATTGATCTACATACATCTGCAAGTACATATAATATTTCTTACATGATAATCTCGTAGAAAAAATAATCTTATAGAAGTTTTTATAGTAATGGGATAATAGGAAATTTTAACTAGAAACCTCATGGCATTTAGTGTACCATAATATGAGGGAGAATATGCAATCATGAAGAACATTTTATGATTTTTGAAACTATAGCCTAACATACCCCCCTTATTATATTATTTGAGAGAGTAAATAATGGAATAACTACCCCCCGAATCTGGAGATAAGAGTTTTTTGAGAAATGAATTTGGCTCTGTCATTGGTTTTCCTAAATTAAAATATTTGTGTTCTTTATGTTGTATCTATGAATTACCTTTGGATCAACAAAATATTTGATTTTATTTTATAGTATCCATTAAGCATCTCTTTTATTTGATTTCATTCCATGATATCCATCCATATATAATTCAACTGAATTTTTGTGTAGTTTCTTTGAGGAATGTTCCAACATTTCTCAAATATATGTCCATATTTATTACAATATTTACAATTATTTCTCGAGGAAGACATAATTGTGTTGTAAGATCAACTTGTAGTTTTTTATTTTGTACTTGTTTATTTCTTCTTAGACCTGTTCCATTATAGTCAATTCCTATTGTATGATTTTCATCGCAATGTCTATCATTAATTTGTACAATATGTTCTTTATAAGTTTTATAACTACTTTTTGCATAATTGTTTTCTTGAACAACCTCCATATCATTAATGTCACAACTATAGTCCTTTTGGATATTGATTGTATTACAACCATTTTCTTCTTGTTTGATAAGATTATTAGTATCACACATGGCATTTTTCATTGAATTACTTGTATTACAACCAATTTTTGTTTGTTTAATAAGATCACATGTATCACACGACATTTTTCATCAAGGGTTTATTCTTTGTTTGTGCAATTGTTTATTCTTGTTTTGTATTCTTCTCTTTAAATCGAGAGTTAGAAGTGACACACATGATCTTGACTAAATCAGTTGGTATGATAACAATTTTCTCACCATACTCAACCTACTTTATCAATATGAAGGCTTATATAAGTCTTAAGAGTAGTGAAAGTGTCATAAAAAACCTCTTTGAAGATTAATTGTAAATGTTTTGGACCATCAACTCTTTGGGCAATAATTTGAATCCAATTCTTAAGAAATGTATATTCATCTAGAGAATAATTTTATAGTGTGTTAAGTATTGGATCTTCACTTTGTTTCTCTATTCTTTTATTTAAACTATTTTGATCCAACATTTTCTTTCTTGCCTTTTTGGCCATTAGAACTTTATCCCTCTTCATGTTTATCTCTTTTGATGAATAATTGTAATTTTGAGATGATAACTATACTTCTTGAAGTAGGGTTGGAGGTGTAATGACATCTAAAGAAAATAGTCCATTTTTGTAGGATGTAGTACCTTCCAATTTTCCTTATCTTGAGATAAAACACCTTTTATATCTATTAACAACTTGAAAATCAATAGTAACTCCTTTATCCATCATTTGAGCAACAAAAAGTAAGTTATTGGTAAGTCTTGGAACATATAAAACTATGGTGCATTCCACTAAAGTTAACTTTACAAAATAGTTCCTATTCATTTTATTTGATAGCTTATGTTATCTACCATTGTCACTAGCCACCCATGTATTTCTTGAAAAGTGTCAAACCAATGTATATTCCCTATCATATGATTACTAGATCCAAAATCTATATACCAATTATTATCTTTGATTTGTTCCTTATTGTGAGTCATTAGTACCTTATATGATATTTTTGGTTTATCATCATGATTTGACTTAGATTCTTCTTGTGGTACATGCCCTTGTTGTGATGGAGAAGTTGATCTATGCCCTTGATTTTTTCATGGTACATTATTAGAATTTCTAGATTGGTATTGATCTTGTTGCCTTGTTTGAGAAGTTCATGATTGATTCCACTTATTCAAAGCATTATATTTGCATAATCTAGTATCATGACCTTCTTTCTCACATATATGACAATATCTTCTTCTCCATTCAAGTTGGTTTTGTGAAGAAGATGGATATGAATTAGTAGGAACCCTAGTATTTCCTTGGTATCTTTTTTTTTTAATTATAGCATTGTTTGAAAAATCAACTCCTAATTAGATTTCTAGATCATGTTGTTGTAGGATATTGATTAGCTCTTCAAATGATACTCTATGGTTAGAAACTTACAAATAGGTTACCAATATTCTGTATGAATCAGGTAGAGCACGTAGTACAATTGATACTAACATATTATCATCAATTATTTCTCCCAAGGTGTTTAATTTTACCTTTAATTCTACAATATTTTGAATAAAATGTTCTAAACTTTCATTGTCTTGCATTTGTAATGTGTATAGTTGAGATTGTAAATGATGAACAATTGCTTGATTTCTACCTTCAAAAATAGTGCATAGGATATCCCAAGCCTCTTTTGATGTATTTACTTCACTAATATGAGACTGAATTTTATCAGTTATGTCTAATAATATAATTAGTTGTCTTGTAATATTTTTCATCATAGTTTATTTATGCAACTAGTTCTTTGAGATGTCTTTCATCTCCTGACACAATATCTCATAGTCTTTCTACTACAAGGATAGTTCTCATTTTATTCTTCCATGGAATGAAGTTTGGGCCTTTTAATTATTGTGACTTTGAGAGAAATAGTTTAGGAGTAGTCATTTTTTTTATTTTTCCTTATAACTCCTTAATAATCTTAAGAATGAAAATACACTTTCAATTGTATAAGTTTTTCTTTTAATATAAATTGACTATTATATAGTTTTAAAGGATTTCAACTATAGAAAATATTTTAATTTTTCCAAACATATTCAAACATATACTTTTAAAAAATAGTTTAGAGATATTGAACCTAGGAAAGACAACATTTTTTACTACTAACAAGTGCTCATATTCGATGCTTTTAAACAATATTGTCTTTTTCAAATTCATAACCAAATGTATATTTTGACCCTTCTTTTGTTGTTAATAGGTGCTCAGATAGATGTACCTAAATATTTGTTTGACTTTTCTTTTTGTAGGCAATCACATATATATACCCAAATAAGAATTTCTTTCTCGTGCTTCTTGCACATGAACATAGGTGTTTTTAGACGCTTTCACATCAAAATTTCTTTCTCATGCTTCTCAAGCATGAATATAGGTGCTTTTAGATGCTTTCGAATACACTTTATTGGCTCTTTCAGGTGCTTTCAAACAAGCTCTTTTGAGCGATTTCAAACTATTTTTCCCGTGCTCTTAGATGAGAACATAGGCTTGTATAAATATTTTATAAATCATTGTTCTTCTCTCATAAGTCTACAAATTGCACTTGCTTTCCATACTAGAAGTCTGAGAATGTCACATTTTTCTCTCAAAAGTTCACAAATTGTATTCACTCTCCAAACCAGAAGTTTAAGAACATATTATTTTTCCTTCTATCTCAATCAGATGATCCATTCATCGAGCTTGTTTTTTTTGCCAAAAAAATATTAGATTCTATTCAACTAGACAACCCATTTATTGGGCTTGTTTTTTTCTCCAAAAAAATATTAAATTTTATTCAACCAAATAACCCATTCATCCGGATCATCTTCCAAGTAAATATTGATTGCATTCAAATATTTTGTATCGAATTACCTTTTAATTGGACAACACATTCTTTCTCACTTTAAATAAAAAAATTACAACAATGACTTCACACATTGTTTCTTCTTTTCTAGAATCTTTGTGAGATCTTCTAGCAATGTCTTCACTACTTCTTATTTCTAGGTCTTTCCAAGCAGTGTCTTCATTGCTTCTAATTAATCAAAAAATGCTTCAAAATTTGTGCTTATGTGCCCCATCATGGAGTTCTACACCATAGCACAATTTTTTTTCACAAAAGTTTTTTTCAATTTATTTGCTAAATTTAAGGTTCAATTAAAAACACATAGAAATAAGATAAACACACTTATAAAAATAAAATACAATTGTAATAAATGAAAGCAGACTTGTGGAAAATAAAAGCACTCTTATAGAAAATAAAATACCTACATGATTTTATCTATGATCAATGCTTATTTGAGAGACTATAAATCACTCTATATGTCACATGCTTGACCCTCATTTGCTCTCAATGAAGAAGATACTATGAATGGTGCCTTGGATCCCTAATAATAATGCAAGAATGATGGGTTCACATATCAACCATCAATTGCTTAAGATCAAACTTTAATTCTACCAAAGTGGTAGAACATATAAAGTATTTCTTTTAGCACAAGGTACAAATCCATCCAAGTATGACCTCTAATTTGGAAACACTTTGACTAGATAAACATGTGATTATCATTAATTATTAATACAAGGGTGTACAAACTCAACCAAAGCATATGTAACATATACCCATCCATAAAGGAAATGTAGATCTAGCCTAACTATTATATCTATGAAACTGAAATAAATATCTAGATGTTAATTCTATTTTAATCCAACTCTAATGAGTTATGGATCTCTCCTCCTTATTTATACAATGGGGGTTCTTCTTGTTGCATGCAAAGGAGATCTTCAATCCCTTACTTAACCCATAATTCCACTCAATCCACACATTAAGGAAAAGTAGAGAATTGGATATTTTATTAAATACCTGGTGTATAACCTTCAACCTCTTATAACGTAATATGCCTCCTATTTTATAGAGAGGTCATATAAAATAAATCAATAACAACCTATCAAAATGAAAGATCTTCAAGCCAAATTAATTGGTAACAAATCCAAACAATTCTATTTGGGGGAGGTGACAATCAAAATAAGTTGGTAAAGATTCTAACTAATTTGGATCTAACCAGATTAGTTAAAAATCAATCTCTCATCTCCCTCGAACATCTCTCATCTTGAATTTGAGCAATACCTTAACTTTATCCAACAAGTGTAAAACTCTTCCTCTATCCCAGTAAGGACTAGGGGTTGGGTTGTTTGATTGGAATTTATCATCTAGAGAATTATTTCAACTCTAGGAAAGTATGGGCATGCATTGGCTTGACAATGTACAGCATCGAAGGACACATTTCAAAGGAAGGTTTCCTTATTTAGACATTGAAGTACCCAAAAGGATGATCCAAAATCTTACTAGGTATTAGCTCAAGATGAGGATGCATTGAGGAAGTTTGAAGCATATAAAGCCAATGGGTCCAAAATTATAGCGAGATCGAATTGGATGGAGCATGGTGACAAATGCTTCAAGTTTTTTTAGCTCTTTGAGACATAAAAATATTGCAAAAAAATCCTTAATTTACACATGGATCAGTCGTTATAGATACAAAATATATTATAGATGCCTTTTCTAAGCATTATCTACTCTCTTTTAATAAGAGGACACAAAATAATTTCTCCAATTTTAGCCAATTATGTTAAAGAATGTATTCCCAACCTTGTTCACCCATATCTAGCCAATATTTAGAGAAAGCCCTATTAGGGAATGAGCTTAAGCAAGCTTAGTAGGAAAGAAAAAGGACAAGGCTTTAAGCTTGGATGGACTCCCAATGAAATTTTACAAAAAAAATGTTATTAGTGCTTAGTAGGGATTTTGATATGATGTATAAAGAGGCTTTAATGAATGGATGTTTTAGTTTCATTATTAAGCAAGGCTTGATTGAATTGATCTCAAATAATTTCAACAAGAAACACATTTTTGGTTGGATATCGATTACCCTTCTCAATATTTCTTATAAGATCATTGCAAAGGCTTAGACCATTAGGTTAATGAGCTTGCTTCATTCAAGTATGATATATTTTGGATAATCTCATGTTGTTCTAGGGAGTATCTAAGTGGGAACAAGAATCTAGATAGGATTCTCTACTAGTTTAGATTGATTTTGATAAAGCCTATGATAAAATACATTCAAATTTCATCCTAAAAATTTTTACTTCGACGAGATTTGGTGATAAGTCCTACCAACATATCTCTCTATTCTTCAAAGATGCTTCAACATGTATTTAGGTCAATGTCATTTTATCAAAGAATTTTTGTCTGTATAGATCAATTAAACAAGGATGTCCCATTGCTCATGTTATTTATATTTTCATTATAGATGCCCTTAGACACCTTCTAAAAAGAGCACAAACTAAAAATCTTCTATCAGGAATCAAACTTCCTAATAACAAATCTATGACTAATTCTCATTTTGTGGACGATTCCATGTTATTCCTTCACAATAGTAAGGAGGATATAAATACTTTTAAGGAAATTTTTTTTTTTTTTTTAAGCGAAAAACCCCTTGTGGGGCCGCCTTAGTCTAAGATACCACGAACAGGGGGATCTACACCGTCAAAGTCACCTGGGAGTCGCACCCGACCCTTCCCGCACCAACATTATCAATTGGATTTTGGATACCCAATTCATATTTTTGGTAGGGTGGAGATTTCAACCTGGGACCTCCCTTGGAGGATTGCCATCTCCTCTCCAACTCACCTACAACACCTGGGTGTTTTAAGGAAATTCTTCAATCATACTATGATGTCTTTAATTCTCTTATTGATGGTGGTAAAATTGAGGACTTTTGTTGCTCTTCTAATCTACAACTAGAGAACATAGCAATAAAATGAAAAGCTAACCCTCATGACCAAATCATTTGGTGTTTAGAAATCTCATTTATCGTTAATATATATCCCAAATTAATGCAAATTTGGGTGTTAGCTAGATTTCTAAAGAAGTTTTTAGCATGGCCCAACAAATTATTGTCTTTGGCTAGAAAACTTTAGGTAGTTAGTAAAATTCTAATAGCCTCATATATTTGTTACACTTTAGCTTTATTAGCATCCAATTGTACATAAGAGAGACTTACTCAAGTCATATGTAATTACTTTTGGTTCAAATGGGATGGATCAACTAGAATGGTTGGTTATCATGGAAGTTATGCATAGTTCCCAAGGCTAAAGGAAGGCTTAACATCTTTGATTCTCTAATAAAAATTAATACCTTTGTTTCCAAATGGTATGCAAGAGCCCTTAAAGAAATAGATTTGTGGAAGGATCTAGCTCAGCACAATTTCATTTAGACATCTTATAAATAAAATGCAAAGATATCCTATGGAAAGGTAAGGTGTTGAATGTAAAATATTTTTAGATAAATACGTCCTTACCTCTTAAGAAAAATTAGATAGAATGGTGATAATTTATCCTAATTGTCTCATATAAACATGATAGTATGAGAATAGGGCTAAGGATTAGCCTCTCTTTTATATGATTACATAAAGTGATACTTTTAAAGCAGAAACCACTAGCCCTTCAACTTAACATTAAGGCATCAATTTTTGCAAAAAAAAGGATTTAATATTGTGTTAGACTCATGGGATCATTCAACATGCTCAATGATATCTTGTAGGATTGCTAAAGTTATGTTTAACTTACCTTTTCATTTAGAACTTACATTTTAAAGAACATGCAAACTTGTTCTAGATTTTAGCTTATGTTAAGTTAGGAACTTCTCTAACTACTACCCTTCAAAACTAGTGTTATCCAAATGATTCTTATATTCAAGACTTTAAATATCATATTATTTACCCTCACTTGATCTCAACCTTTCTCCTTACTTCTAGACTCAACAATAAACGGTAAATTTCTCTCTTTGAATAGGATTGGGTCCATCTTGTAATTCAAATCTGGAGAACCTAAGCAAAGGCTAAAATCCAAGTTACAGGGTGGTGTATCCTCTATTTTAATGTCCCTAACTATGTTGTCCTAATTTGTACCTTGTGTTGTGATGATAAACATAAGTTTGGTTTAGGCGTATCCATACCTCATTGGTTTTGGTATTACATGTTTGCACAAAGTTTCTAGTCTCTCATAGGTCTAGTCTTTCCAATCCTATACAACTTATAGAAAACTTTGTTAGGTTTTACCAAACTAGTGTTTGACAGTCCAGTATGAGAGACCTCAAGATTGGTTACTTTTAGACCTATTTAGAAGAAAATATGTAAGGGTGTGCTCAAAGGTTTGACATCTCCTTGGACGCTTTTTTAAATCAAACTTACTTTTTGATTTGATCTTATAAGCCTCCAAAATCCATAGTGATGTTCATAGTTTGTACAACAATGTTGATGTTGTGATTAACAAGTTGGAATGTTTGTGGCATCAGGCACCTCCATAGTTTCATGTACAGGAGGAGGAGGATGCTTATTTAGCAACTCAACTAGCCAAACTCTCTACCTTTATTGCCAGAGTCCAATCTATTGATTAGGTGGATCATACGATAATTATGATAACAATGGACCTTAAAAGTAATGACAATTAGTTTTCAAGTAACTCTTTGGGCAAATGAATACCGTATGCCATGGATTTGTTTCAACAAAATGCTTTTGCTATGGTTGGGCTAGTTTTGACTCAGTGGATGGATTTGGAATTAATGCTCAAATGCTTGATTTTATATTTTTTGTTTTTGGTAGACAATCAAATTGGAAAATATTTTTGTACTAATATTATAACTTTTTAACTTGGTTTGTAAACAATGAAAAGTTGATATGCATTTTCTTTCCAAAAAAATAATCCACATAATTGCGAACCCTTTATGCCAAGTCTCATATGAGGATCATAATAAGGTAGGCAAGGTTATGCAATGATAATAGTTGAACTTAAGATCCACATGCGCTAAAAACCTACAGATAACAATGGAATAAGAAAGATTCACCTAGAATACACATCAATGTGAACTAATATGCAATTTGTTTTTACAATTGACATATATTCTGTTATTTATAAGAGAATAAACATCATAATTTGCCAAATAAGCAAATTATAGACTTTTCAAACTAAGTTACTCCACACCTATACTAGATGTCTCCCATTACAAATTGATAGAGGCATCAACGTAATATACATGTCATTATTTAATAGTTTTCAAAATTGAATTCCACTAATGAATAACATAAATTCTACATATAAAACACAAATGTAACTTTATGATTGCTAACTATTTTTTTGATAAGAAAACTCTTATTAGTTGTTGAACTCATACTGAAGCAACTAATTATTTAATTGTACTTATAGAAAGTTTATTGAAACTAAAATGTTGATCGTCCATAGGAACAATAATATTTAACTTTTTCCATAGGTTGAATTTTAGTTTTATGCATTAAAGAGATGCTACAATGGAGCCACATCAAGATAATGTGCATTGAAAACTATAAAAGGTTTAGATTTTTATATTTATTCTTGCTTCATGTTAGTGATATTTGGCTAGAGAAAGCATGATTGATATGATTGTTATAGCTTTTAGAAATCCTAAATTTGCCCTATTTTTTAATCACATCCACAATGTCTATGATGCACTTGCCAAACACATAGCCAAAAGTAATTGTGCATCTCATACATGTTTGATGATAAAATTACCACCTATGAATAAAACCCTAACTTAAATGGATTTCATGTTTTTGAATGTGGTGCAAAGATTGTAGGTAAACTTTCATGGTTTATTAATTTACTACGTTGATGGAGCATCGATATAGGGTAGAAACAATATGTCAAAATTTCTTCGGTCCCATGTGTAGTAGTGAAAAAATTATGCCCTCTTTAAGAATCCTTGTTGGTGAGGTTGTAGCAAATGCCAAAGAGCAAGATCATTTTGGTGGCAAGAAATTTCTTGGTCCCTACCATGTGGGCATTATAGACCACCATGTCTAAGAAATTAATAGTTTGAGATCAGAGCATATTCACCTATTTTAGTAACGTATGTAGATAAAGCTACATAAAATAGCAGAGGCATCAATGGAGTTATTGCATGATTCAAGTTTGGATGATGCCAACTTGATTAACAACATGTAGTCCTCCCTGTAAAAAATGTCATTGAAATATAGATTTAGAATGCAAAAAAATCATCTCAATCAACGATATTTGCAAGTGTTATATATAATACAATAAAATTTTGGAATATTGTCGTTAATTCCTTTCATTTAAGTACTCTAAAAAACACAACAAATTTTTATATTAGACCAAAAAAAAAAATCATTTTATGTTGAATAAAAAAAATATCAAAATCTTGAAATTCTACTATAACTTTGCTTCCTTAGTCTGGCTCCAATATGAGTCAAAGACTTCTAATTCTTTCTCTTTTTCAAACTTTTAAATATTTAGTGTAGTTTACATGGCTTGAAATCAAACAAAACTTTTGCTTTTTAGTGCTTTCAACTTTTATTGCCAGACTCAAACCATAGATTCACAAAAGTGCCATACACCATTGAAAAAATTTGTTGTAACCTGAATTTTCATGAAAAGAAGCAAGAAGTGGTTTATATAGAGAATCCTTAAAAGAAACCACAAAAAGAAAGACAAAATATATAAAATACTCTTACCTCCATCATTTTGTTTCATGTTCAAAAATTTATTTAAAGCACCACATTCGTATTCTAAAAAACTAAGGATTATGGAGTGTTAGAGTTTCGAGGGCTACTAAGGAAGAGTTTTTTAATATAATCTCAACCATCGTTCAAAATTTTTATCTTTAACGTCCATTTAACAAATGTAAATGTAGGGTAAAGTGGTGGTTGCTACAACAATGAGACACTCCACTCATTTGACAAGCTCCATTAGCGATATCTCTCCTAGTTGTGGTTGCAATGGCTCTTTGCCATCATAGTTGTAGCATCATGCTAATGGTATTGACCTCTCGATCTTGATGCATAGGATCTTTGTGTTAAGTTCTTCCTTGCATTGTTTCTTCCTACACCTACTGAACCAACCTAACCCATCAAACCATATGAATACCAAGAAAGAAAGAGAAAACCTAATGCATAGACATTGGAGGTTCGAACCTAAGAAGGAATGAGAAAACTAGGCAAATAGACATTGTAGGTTTGAACCCAAGAAGGAAAAAGAATACTCACTCTCTTCAAACATTTGAGCCAAGATTTTTAGTAGGGTTTTGTCAAATAAGAGCCTACCTTTAAATTGTTGGTTGTAAATCAATGTCACAACTATCATTGTCTCAAGGTAGACCTCACATTGTGACACCTTCACTCATGTCTTATAGTAAAGGCTCTAAGTCACTCCCTGCAAAAAGGGTTCTTACAAGGGTTTTGGAGGGGATTAGTACATGAGATGGCACTTGGATTATGAAAGGGCCATGACAAGGAGCATAAACATGCAACTAAGGTTTAAGTCCATATGATATAACATAGGGGCTAGTAGGACTAGGGAAGCATGAGTATCAAACCATCCTTGATGACACTAAAATAACAACAAAAAATTTAAAAGAACAAAAAAAAATTGAAATAATATAATTATAGTACAATCATCTCTTAAAGAATATTCAATATGATGTATAAGATATTAAATGCTCCAACATCATATTGTTTTTGGTAATTTTCTTTGAACGTCGAAGAATTCAACAAATAACCCTAACAAAACCTTAAAAAAATATAATTAATTTACTTATATAAAAAATACATAAATTACGTCCTACTATATAAATTTATGAAGGTTCAAGTTATCAACCATTGTGCTACTTAACCTCTTAGATTGTCTAATAAAAAAATTATAATTATTAAAATTTAAATACTAAAAACATTGAAGCTTATAAAGAAAACTAAAAAATTAATAAATTTGACAATAATATATATAATTTATAAAAAAAAAAGTAAAACAAAGCATTTCTAACATAATTATCAAGCCAAAAATTAACCCACTTCCTCCTAGAGAGTATAACTCTTTGCAAGTTAGCCAATAAAGCTTTGGTTTAATGATTGGAACATATGAATAATGTAGGCCAATTAAGATTTAAACTTAGGTGGAACCAAATAAATTATATAACTAAAAGTGACTAAATTAATGTGAAAAAGAAAAGACAACCCTTTCAAAATCCTACTTTTTGCTTAAGGAGCACAACGCAACAGTTTAAGATTTGACTCTTCTTCGGTAGGTCCAAGGTTCAGACTGTGGCGTAGGTGAGTGTGTGAAGAGGTAGGTATGTGTTCATCAAAAACAAATCTTACTTTTCGTTTAAAAAAACAACCCTCTTTTAAAGCCCTACTTTTCATTAAAAAAACAAGCAAGTTTATTTAAAAGAATCTAACCCCGAAGACATTGAGCAAATCAGGCCCTCTTACTTTACATTCTTGTTGCTGAAGTTTTTAGTTATCTTTTTGACAATCAAGCGTTTAAGGGGTTGATCAAAGGTATTATTTTTCCTGATATGTCCACCCAAATTATTAATGGGCACTTTGCAAATGATTCTTTTCTCACTATCAATGAGGATGAGATTTCAGTTTCAACTACTTTGATTTGTTTGGATACTTTTTGTAAGGCCTCGGGATCCAACATCAAATGGTCTAAGTCCCATTGTTTCTGTCTTGCTTCTTCTTCTTCTATGTATGCTTGGCTTAGACATTTTTCATGGCATTGGCTTCAAAGGGGTGAGTGTTTTAAGTTCTTAGGAATCCCCTTTGTTTTTGACAAACTCACCCTCTGAACTCTGGCAATATGTTATTGACATAATTGAAAAGAAGATTTCTTGTTGGGCCTTGCATCCCCTCTCTTGTCGGCAAGTTTCAGGTTTGCACAAAGATTCTTGCTGCCACCCATGTTTATTACTCTTCCTGGTGGACCCCCTCTAAGAATTCTTATAATAAGTTGGCCAGACTCCTTAAGGATTTTCTTTGGGCCAGGGGAAAGAATTCACATGGTTTTCATCGAGTTGCTTGGGATATTTGTTGTACGCCTACTGATAAGGGTGGAATGGGCATCATTGACATTTACAGGTAAAACATTTCTCTGGTCTCTTATTTATCAAGAGGGCTTCCTATGGAAGAGAGATTTAGTAGGGTCGATCTTCCTAATCCTAACTGTCCAGCTTGTGGTCGTTTTGAGACTTTCAAACATCTGTTTTGGTTCTGCCCTCATGCTCAGTCTTCTTGGTCTTGTATTTACTCATTATTCAAGTCCTTTCATCTTGAATTTTTCAGATGGCAAATGATCTTTTTTGAAGATATCAGTTGTTGGCCTGCCTATATTACTGCTCTATGGAATTTCTTTCGTGCTATTATTTTGTTTCAACTTTGGAAAGCTAGGAATGTTGTTGTCTATTCTGGAGATTCAATTTCTCGTCAGTTTTCCTTGCATGAAAAGATTACAGTATTTTCTACTGTTACTATTCAACTCCATTTGCAGGCTTCTAAGTTGACTCATGAGTTGGCGCATTTGATAAATCTTGTCAGGTTCTGGCGCAAAGCTCCATGCACTATCAATATGGCTTCACCTAACCTCCTTCCGCCTTAAGAACCCCCTATTTTTTTGAGGCCTCGACATAGCAGGTTGAGGGGATAACATTTTCTAGCATCAGGTTGTTCTGTCTGTACCCACAGTAGTGTTCGGTCTCCTTTTGGAATGACTCCCTTTATTTAATTATTCTGTTTATTCACCCTTTTAGAGGCTAGTTTTGTTTTTGATCTTAGGTCTCTAGGTCTCTACGATGTTGATTTTTGGGTGGCCTTATGCCCCGAGTTGTGATTTTTTCAGCTCCCTTTCATTGTAACCTCTCTTATTTTTTATTGAATATAATTGTTGGCTCCAATTAAAAAAAATATGGCCCAACTCGCCAAGAAAACCTTCTCACTTATTTAAGAAATAAAATTAAATAAACGTGTTAATGCGACCATGCCCGGACTCAGCAAAAAAAAATTTTCAATTAATTTATTAAGAAAAAAACCAAAAAGCCCGACTCAGAAATTACGTCGTTACTATACGCCACTCATCAACTCCACGATGGCAGCCAAATTTTACTCCAACCTCTTCACTACTATTGTCAGTATAATAGTTGTAGGATTTCTCCATGTATCCTGTGCAACCAAGGCAGAATCAGAATCAGACCCAGAACAATTAATCTCCAGGTTCCAGCAATATCTCCAAATCAACACAGCACATCCCAATCCCAACTACCAGCCAGCAGTGGACTTCATACTTTCATAGGCCAAATCCATTGGGCTGGATACCCAAGTCCTTGAATTTGTAAAGGGGAAGCCAATTGTACTGCTGACATGGCAAGGCAAGCAGAAGTCCCTGCCATCCGTCCTCCTCAACTCCCATGCAGATGTAGTCCCTGCAGAGCAGAACAAGTGGGCCCATCACCCCTTCTCAGGCCACAGGGACCCCAAGGGTAACATCTATGGCAGGGGCTCTCAGGACATGAAGTGTGTGAGCTTGCAGTACTTTGAGGCCCTTAGAAACCTCAAGAAGAGGGGGTTTGTGCCCCTCAGAACAATTCATGCTTCTTTTGTTCCTGATGAGGAGATTTTGGGTCATGATGGAGCAGAGAAGTTTGTTAACTCCAAGGAGTTTGGGAGCTTGAATGTGGGCGTGGTCTTGGATGAGGGCCTTGCCTCCCCAGATGAGAATTACAGGGTTTTCTGTGCGGAGAGTTCTCCCTGGTGGCTGGTCATAAAGGCTGTCGGTGCCCCTGGACATGGTTCAAAGCTCTATGACAACAGTGCAATGGAGAACTTGTTGAAGAGCATGGAGAGTATCACTCGTTTCAGGGCTGCCCAGTTTGAACTTGTCAAGGCTGGATTGACGGCTGAGGGGGAGGTCATTTCTGTCAATCCGGTTTTTCTCAAAGCAGGGACTCCAACTCCCACCGTATGTTTATTTATTTTAGTTTTTGGGGAATTATAGTATTTGTTGTTATAAGTGGCCGGATAGGGTTGGTGCTAAGAGAACTTTTTCGAAATCCAACCAACCAATGGAATGACACTTTACAAATGCACCCATAATCTTCATAAAGAGCATAATTTTCCAGTTGGGTAGGTTAGCTTAGCAAAATCTTTATGCAATCTCTTTAAACAGCAGAGCTTTTTACATGGATAGGTTAGCTTCACAAAATCTTCATGTGTCTGAATCTATTTAACCATAGAATAGAATGTAAAATTTTTAACTTCTATCAGGTCAGAACAACCTATGGTACAACAAACACAATATGTTATTTTACTTGTTTCTTTAAAAGGAAACAAATTCTCTCTTTCAGAAGAATCGATGCTAGACCTTATTATAAATATTCCTAGCTTCTCTGCTCTTGTTCCTTCAAACAATTCAGATGCAGAATCCATCCTTAATGTATCAACATAACTGTTCCCAATATTATTATATGGTTTGCGTTCTAAAATAAAAAATTTCTCTGTTTCTACTGCCCTGAAGTGCAATAGATATATATTCTTTCCTCCCATTTCTCTTAAGGTATCTTCCGTTTACCTATCTCACATATGAAAGGGGGATTTTGAGCTGGTGAGGCCCTAATACTGACCTACCTACACCTCAATCATGATTGATTCAACGTGTTAGGATAGTGCTTTTCAGCTGTCTTACAAGATTCAAACCATGCTATACGCTGCAACATCAGATGTTCCAGGGACCGTGGCTAGTGATTGAAAAGATAGATGTCCTTTTCATTATTTTGACCCAAAAGGGGTCAATAATTTCTGAAGCAGTCAGACAATGAAAGGAGTATGTTATTTGGAGAGGAAACGGTCTGATCATTGGGATGAGGGATTGATTCTTATCATTTTGAAAAAATGAAAGATCTTAAATAGGTCAGCAGCCTCTAGAATTGTTATTTCTAATAACCTTGTCATTTTCACAGTTCATGTATGTCATTTGCTTCTTTGGAGTCCATGATTTTTACCATACTTTTTATTCAAATGGCAGCTTTTCTGGCTTATCCTCTATGATTACTAATACTTCTTCTAGGTCTATGGTTGCTCCTGGAATTAAACTAATAGACAAAATGGAAGCTAATCCTACTTTGGCACAAGTACTATCTCAGATGAACTCCTTTGGCTCTACAAGCTAGTGGTAGAAAGCACTATTCGCCATTTCAAAGAATTGTTCGGAGTTCTCATCTAACAAGAAATCCAATTTGACTTGATCCACAGCTTTCGTTTTTAATTAACTGCCTATTTGAAATTGATGAATTAATTCCTCCAAAGAAAGATCACGTTTGACAGGTGACCTAGATTTCTGATGGAAATCGCTTCTTCAAATAAACTTGAGCTTTTTGTGCATTGCTTGTTTCTTGAAGTCCCTAAAGCTGGTACAGGCTTTGACTTTTGCCCTTCAATAGGCAGTTGTTCCTGTGATCTATTGCTTTGAAAATCTTTTAGTAACTAAACTTGCCTGCTTTTTTAAGTCCCCAAACTTGGTTTCAGGTTTTATTTATGCTCTTTAGTGGGTACTGGTTCTTGAAATCTCTTGCTTCTAAACTTTCCTAGTACCTAGGTTGTTTTTGCCTAATTTCCAAGGTCTAGTGGGAGTTTTTTTTTCATATATATTTTTTTTTGGCTTTTTATTTTTATGAGACTATTATTAGGTTATTTATTATATCTAAATGCGTAACTTTATTCAGCTATCGTCAAGATAATACAACAGTTCCTAAATAAGTCCTGGATGCTGCAACTACCAACGCTCTTTTCTTCTGAGGATTTGTCGGACTTGATATCTTGGGCATTCAATGGTCTTGTACGTAATTTTAATTTTTACAGTATAGCGTTTTAATTTTCGAGAAATCAGACCTTGATAGTGGGGATTTTTTATATTTAAAATATAAGCGTTGAATTTTCATTATGTGGCATTTGTGACTTTCATAATCCTCTACACACAACCTTATTTATGCTTAATCTAGTATGCTGCAAGGATTGTGTCTTCAAACAAGGCATTAAACAATAATTGAAGGGCATCTTAGGTCAAAGGTGCTTGCTTGCACCATAGTTGAGAGTCATGGTCAGGGATTATTTATCTTGAAGATGTATAAAAGGGCATTCTCTTTTATAGGTCAACAAATATGGATCCATCTGTAAATTTTCCAGCCCTAGATAACTGCTGTCCTATGTTCTTTTAAAATAAATCAGATCTGAGAATAATTTATTCAAACATGCAACAGTCACACAGATGGCTGGAAAACATAAACAGCGTGAACAGCGGAAGTTAAATATATTTCTGAACCTGAAATATTACAAATAAAAGAGGCTACAGCTACAGCAGAACACTTCTGCTCTCTTGCTGCTTTTCTAGCCAGCAAGCACTGTTCTTCTCCTCCTAAGCTTGTATTTTTCCTTCAACAATCTGTTCTCCTCCCATTCTTTTCTGTGTCTTTGTCCGTGTATCTAAAACACTCTTGATCTTCTCCTTTTATCCTTGAAAAAGGTAACCCTAATCTCTCTAACCCTAAGATTAGATCTCATCTCATCTTGAGATGTAAGGTTAAAAATAGAAAATCACTTAAGTGAATATCAAAATAGAATCACTTAAGTGAAGTACAAAATAGAATCACTTAAGTGAACTTAAAAATAGAAAATCACTTAAGTGAATTTCAAAATAGAATCACTTAAGTGAATTACAAAATAGAATCACTTAAGTGAACTTAAAAATAGAAAATCACTTAAGTGAAATTCAAAATAGAATTAGAAATGTCTCGAACCACTTCTAGCACGTTCATACTGAAGCCTGTGCAAGAAGTTCCTGTCCGAGCTACATTTCTCAACACTCCCTCTTAGCGAGGAAGGAATTCTGCACCAATCCAAGTTTGTCTCTGAATGCTTCAAACTTCCCTTTCACTAAGGGCTTGGTCAGAATATCAGCTACCTGCTGATCTGTGGGAATATACTGGAGCTTTACGGCTCCCTTCTGAATCTGCCATCCCATAGATGAAGCTAAAGACATAACTGCTCTAATGGAAGTGTATCTGGCGACTGGAGCAAAAGTCTCCTCATAGTCCACTCCCTCTTTCTGGGAGAACCCTCTCGCCACAAACCTTGCCTTGAACTTCTCGATGCTGCCATCTGCAGCATGCTTAATTTTGTAGAGCCACTTGGAACTCACAACCGACTTCCCCTCCGGTCTTGGCACTATGTCCCAAACATCATTCTTCATGATGGAGGTGTACTCCTCCACCATGGCATCCCGCCAAACCTGTTGGTCTGTTGCCTCCTGAAAACTGGTAGGCTCTGAATTTATGATGTTACTCATCAATGCCATGTAGCTTGAAAACTTCCTTGGAGGTCTGCTCTCCCTAATCATGTTGCTAGGAGCCTCAACATACTCCTCAACATCCCTCAATGTCTGTGTAAGCCATTGAGGTCTCCTCGATAGAACTGGAAGGGGCTAATGTCTCCACCTCCTCACCTGAAGGTTGTTGTTTGAACTGGAAACCATTGGTGTCTTTGGTGACCCTGGCTCAACCTTCGGAGCTTCTTGCTCCTCATTCTCTATCACTGGAATAGGCTCATGGGACTTCCTGGATGCAACGTCCTCCTCAAAATTTACATCCCTGCTCACTACTGTCTTCCTCTTCTCTGGAATATAAACCCTGTAAGCTTTTGAAGTCTCACTGTATCCTACAAATAAACCCTTCCTATTGGAGGGCTCCAACTTGGTCCTCTTCTCTACTGGAACATGGATATAAACTGGACATCCAAAGATGCGGAAATGACTCACCTCTGGTTTCACACCAGTGAATGCCTCCTCTGGTGTCTTGTCCTCCAAGATCCTGTGAGGACACCTGTTTTGGATGTAGACTGTTGTGTTGCATGCTTCTGCCCAAAGAAACATTGGCAAGCCCTGGTCATGAATCATGGCCCTAGCAGCCCCTATGATGGATCGATTCTTTCGCTCTGCAACCCCATTCTGTTGTGGGTTGTATGGAACAATCAGCTCCCTCTTGATTCCTGCCTGCTTGCAGAAACCATCGAACTCCTTGGAGGTATATTCACCCCCATTGTCTGATCTCAAGACCTTGATCTTCTTCTCTGTCTGGTTCTCAACTAGAGCTTTGAACTCCTGAAACCTGCTAAAGACTTCATCCTTGGTCTTTAAAAAGTAGATCCATGTCTTGCGAGAGAAATCATCAATAAAGGAAACATAGTACATGCTACCTGAAATTGATGCTACTGACATCGGTCCACAAACATCCGAATGTACTAGATCTAGTATCTTCTTAGACCTATGCTCATTGTTTGGGAAAACAGCCTTGGCGTGCTTGCCAAGCGTGCACCCTCTGCATACTCCCTGTTGCTCAATGCTGAACTCTGGAAGACCTGTGACTATCTCCCTCAGAATAGGCAACACTCTATGATGCAGGTGCCCCATCCTCTTGTGCCACAAATCACACAAGTTGTTACTGCTATGAACTAGGGCTCGAACAGGTTCACCCTGCAACCTGTATAAACTGCCTTCTCTAACCCCTATTACTTGTGTTGTTTCCGGGCTAGATTCTTTTGGTCTAATAAGGACATGTTGGTTCTTGAACTCCACTGCATAACCCTTATCCTCCATAACCGAAACTGAAAGCAAGTTCTTCCTGAGACCTGGAACAAACAAAACATCATCAAAGTCTAAAGATTTCCCTGACTGGAGTCGAAAAGGAATGGTACCAATTCCTACAACTGGATATTTGGTATCATCACCAAGCTCAACCTGAACCCCCGAGTCCTGCTCTTGTAGACTGGTAAAACATTGTCGGGCTGATGTCATGTGCCGAGATGCCCCACTATCCACATACCAAGCATTCCTTGGAACCGTGCTGGTAGAAAGGCAAGAGACCAATGAGAAATCCTTCTCGAATTTGGCAGCAAACTCACTCATCTGAGTTTCTGCAGAGGCTGCTACCTGCATCTGCTGCTGCTTCCCTTTGCCCTTCTTGTCTGGACACTGTGATGCATAATGGCCGTGCTTATGACAAATGAAGCACTTGATCTTGCTCAAGTCCTTCTTCCCTGACTGTGAGGTTGACTCCTCATTCTTTACCTCACCCTTGTTGGGTCCTTTACCTTTGCCCTTCTTGGTTTGCCCAAAAAGAGCTAGGTTATCGTCACCACCTTTCTTGTTGGCCTTTGACTCCATCCGAGTCTCCTCCTGGATGAAATCATCCCACGGTTTCTCAAATTTGGGAAGGTTCTCACGAGCACAAATGCCTTTGACAAATGGTTCCCATGAAGCTGAGAAACCATTAAGTGCCACGTTCACCAACTCTGTGTCTTCAACCTTCTCTCCAACTGCTGCCAATTGATCACGAATCTGTGTGATCTTCATTAGGTAACTGGTAACGGTGTCAGATCTGGTCATCTCCATAGATCTGAGTTTGTTCCGCAATATCATCTTCCTGTTTATGTTCTCGCTCTGGTAGAGGCTAACCAGGGCATCGAACATCTCCTTTGCCTTAGTCTTCTCGGATATGTGAGGAATCAGGTGATCCTTCACTGCATCCAAGATCATCCGCTTGGCCTTCACTTCCTTCTTTTTGTGAGCTGCCAATTCCTGCGGATCTATAGGCAAAGTCACATCAGCCTTGACAATATCCCAGAGATCATTCTCTTCCAATAAGAACATTACCCTAACTTTCCAGGGCAAAAAATTGGAGGCACCTTCCAATCTATCCTCAAATCTGAGGCTAGCTGCTGCCATTTCTGAGATCTGCTAAATATTAATGACTGAAAAAAAACAGTCCTGCAAATAAGCTTAGTCCTTCAAGCCAAAAAAAATATGAAACCCTAACTGCTTTTTTTTTTTTATTTGCTTGAAACCCTAACTGCTGAAATATTAATGACTCAAAAAAAACAGTCCTGCAAATAAGCTTAGTCCTTCAAGCCAAAAAAAAATGAAACCCTAACTGCTGTTTTTTTTTCTTTAATATCCAGCAGTGATCTACTGCTGTAAACCCTTGAGGATCTCAATCACAGAACCTAGCTCTGATACCATGTAAATTTTCCAGCCCTAGATAACTGTTGTCCTATGTTATTTTAAAATAAATCAGATCTGAGAATAATTTATTCAAACATGCAACAGTCACACAGATGGCTGGAAAACATAAACAGCGTGAACAGCGGAAGTTAAATATATTTCTGAACCTGAAATATTACAAATAAAAGAGGCTACAGCTACAACAGAACACTTCTGCTCTCTTGCTGCTTTTCTAGCCAGCAAGCACTGTTCTTCTCCTCCTAAGCTTGTATTTTTCCTTCAACAATCTGTTCTCCTCCCATTCTTTTCTGTGTCTTTGTCTGTGTATCTAAAACACTCTTGATCTTCTCCTTTTATCCTTGAAAAAGGTAACCCTAATCTCTCTAACCCTAAGATTAGATCTCATCTCATCTTGAGATGTAAGGTTAAAAATAGAAAATCACTTAAGTGAATATCAAAATAGAATCACTTAAGTGAAGTACAAAATAGAATCACTTAAGTGAACTTAAAAATAGAAAATCACTTAAGTGAATTTCAAAATAGAATCACTTAAGTGAATTACAAAATAGAATCACTTAAGTGAACTTAAAAATAGAAAATCACTTAAGTGAAATTCAAAATAGAATTAGAAATGTCTCGAACCACTTCTAGCACGTTCATACTGAAGCCTGTGCAAGAAGTTCCTGTCCGAGCTACATTTCTCAACACCATCTGCAGTTGCATGATGCATCTAGTTCACATATTTACCTAACACTTTGGTAGGTGGTATAAACATTGTCTATCTCTTCAAGAGGCAGAATTGACCAGGACTCTTTGTTTGGCCTAATATTGGTATTATGTCTAAGAAATTTGAGTGCTTGTCTTCCATTACATGGCTTTGTACATGGATTTATTATTTTGCTAGTATGGCTTTGTATCAAATTACAAATATCAATCCTTTAGTCCTGTAAATTCTGTGATGCCGTTTAATTTTGGTCTTTGTTTGATTTAATGAGAAAAATTCTGACGAAGTGCACTAATGCATATGGCTTTCTGTTATAGGGGCTTGTCATGAATCTTCAACCATCTGAGGCTGAAGCAGGTTTTGATATTCTTGTCTCACCTGGTACTGATGTTGAATCTTTTGAAAGACGAATTGCAGAAGAATGGGCTCCCACTTCACACAATATAACATTTCAGGTTTTAAAATAAGCATCCAAGATTGACTTCAGTATTTACTTTGTTATATTGAGTTTGATGCATATTTACTTTCAGTCCTGAGATAAAACCTTATTTGTTAAGCTATGTTGGATGTGGTCACAAGATGAGTGTTCCTTGCAGCAAAATTTGTTTATTGTCATTCAACGATTTTAGCCAACTTTGGAAACTGCCTAAGTATTTGTCTCATGTAAGAAGGGATATTGAAAAAATATCTATATATTAGGCAAAACAATGCCTTTTTGCATTTTAGGTAAGAAGGATATTCAAAATGATGTATGGAATAGGTAAAATACAAGTAATACTCAAGTGGTGTACAAACAGGGAAAAAAAGAAGCCTCCACTTTGAACTCGTAGACTGTTATTTGTGACAGGACCTTTGTTCAAAGCCTCTCTTAAATAAATCAGGCAGGACAAAATGATTGATAACTCTCAAAGCATGCCCTTAAGAAGAGGCTGCCCACTATCTACTACCAAAAAGTAGAAATCTCTCTGAAGTACCTGCCTTTTTTGGGTGCGTGCCTGTTGCTGGAGCCTGTCACTGTTTGGTGGAAGGGGTGATTCCTCCTCTAAAGTTTGCATATAATTGCAAGGTCATTGGGACTGTATGGCCCATGGCTAAGCCATGTTTTGAACATAACACCTGTTAAGTGTGGGATAGCATTTGAGCCGTGTTTCAATGTCTCAAAATCAAGAAATCTTCAATAAGCAACTATGCTGCCATCCATCTAACATGCACTGACCAGATGCAATGACATTACACTGTAGCCCTGTTAATCTAACAAATTACCATGACCAGTCCCACCTAAGTTTTAAGAAATGAGAAGTTGAAAATGACCGCAATGGGAAATGGGTGTTAAAATGTTTAAAGATATAAACTATGATTCTATAGAACCTGGTGCTCTTCCTTTGCAATCCATATATTGATTGTTTTTCATTCAAGTGGGCTCTTCCTTTCAAGTTGTGTTATCAGGTAACATTACTTGCAATTTTTAAAATTTCAAAGTCTTTCTATTTAGAGCTATATGCAGATCAGTTTTTGGAAGGCACCCTTAATGCATTATTGGACCAGGATAAGTAACCTTCAAGCTGCAAGATGCTCACTCACTCTGAAGATGCACTTTTTCATTCTTTTCTTGGTTTTATTCATACCCAAATTTCTATTTTTTAAAGTAACTGTTATCTATTTGTTCGCTGGAGTGGTCACTGTTGAATCTGATGTCATCCATGTTTATAAGATATTAAATGATACGAATAGGAATAGTTTGCTCACATCTGAGAAAACTAATGTTTTTATTCAGTTCAAGCAAAAAGAACCTATCAGGAACAAGCTAGGGCTTCCACTTTTGACAATTGCAAACCCTTTGAACCCGTGGTAGACATTGCTAGAGGGGGCTATCTTGAGAGCTGGAGGGAAGCTTCAGAAACCAGAGATTTTGCCAGGTGCAACAGATGCCCGATTTGTGAGAGGACATGGAATCCCCGCGTTTGGGTTCTCACCAATGGCAAATACTCCCGTTTTGCTTCATGATCATAATGAGGTTTGAGTCAAACTAATACCAACATGACATATATCTTCTGTTTTTATTCTTCTGCTTAGTTACAAATTTAATGAGTATTGATTATTTGTTTGGAATGCAATGCATGCAGTTCCTAAATGAAGCTGAATATTTGAAAGGAATTAAAGTATACGAGGCGATTATTGAATCCTATGCATCGTACATGGAAACTGCTGAGGATAGAGACTCTTTATCAGAGCTGCAATTATGCTTTTTATTTGTTGGAAGGTCCTATGTTAGGCAGGAATTTGCTTTGGGAAGATGCAACCAAGATGGATAATCTTGCATTTACACTGAAGATATCAATCTAGTCAATTATGAAATAAATTTGTTCATAGTCCTTCAATTTGTAAATAGAAGGATGTCCTATATGCTACTATTTCCTAGGCTACAAGATCACCTCAGCAGTTTGTACGGTATCAAGTTCAAGACTTGGCTCAAACTACCTGGTTGAGTCTATGCCATGCATAGTTGAGAAAATGTGCAAAAGCTCTGCAGAATCCTGATTTTTTGCCGATTTTTTAAAATGCCGATGCAATCGGCAAACTCTCGGCGATGCAAATATTTTTGGAAAAATCAGCATCGCCGATTTTTTCAAAAAATCTGCAATTTTTTTTTTTAGGCTGCGGCCGATTTAGGGTTTTTTTATGCAAGCCCATTTTTCAGCTGTTAATGTTTGAACTTCAAAGTTTAAAGTTTAAACCCTAAACTTGAAACCCTCTTTTTAAGTAAATATTGCTGCCTGATAACTATGTATGTAAGTCCATTTTTCAGTTGTTAATGTTTGAAACTTTGAATTTTGAAGTTTAAACCCTAAACCCTTGGCTAGGCCCTAGGGTTTTGTTTTTGTTTTTCCTCTTTTTAAGTAAATATTTCTGCCTGGTAACCATGTATGCAAAGCCCATTTTTCAACTGTTAATGTTTGTATTTGAAACTTTGAACTTTGAACTTGAAGTTTAAACCCTAAACCCTTGTCTAGGCCCTAGGGTTTTGGGTTATGGGTTTTGGGTTTAGGGTTTTTTTTCCTTTTCTTTTTAAGTAAATATTGCTGCCTAATAACTATGTATGCAAGCCCATTTTTCAGCTGTCAATGTTTCAATTTTAAACCCTAGACCCTAGCCTTTTGGTTTAAGGTTTAGGTTCTTTTTCCTATTTTTTCAAGTGATTGTAACTTTGTTGTTACTTGTTTCCATGTGCAGGCATATAAAAAATGAAACCTTTTATTCCTCGTTGTTACTTGTAACTTTGTACCTTTTCATATTATAAGCAATACAAGATGTGTTTTGTCACTTTCATGTGTACTTAAAGCTTGAGCCTTGTATGATGTCTTGACATGAATTATTGCTTTTATTGCAATATTTGATTTGCATAATGTTAATTCATTGTAATATGCATGAAAAAAACTTTTTTCAATGAAAATTTTTGTTTTCTTCGGTTTTTTTTTTCCAATTATTTGTTGATTCTTTCTCCGATTTTTTGCCGATTCCCGATTTTTAAAAATGCTTATTCTTTGCCGATTCCGATTTTCTCAACTATGCCATGTAAGCTGCAATGGCCTTCTAAGTGAGGCTTGTTGAAGGCTCTTTAGCACTCATAATGTCTTCCGAGGCTAGTGACGAGTCTGTGACAGACTTGATGCATGAATTTCATAAAATAAAATGGCTTGCTATAAAATCTCGTTATGGACATCAGTCTCTGAAAGAATTAAGTTATTAACATGCACACATCCAAAGCATGATTGGTGAATTATCAAAATTTTGAAAGGTTTTAATCTGATTATAATATTTTCGGTGTAAATTCTAATTAGCAATGCACCTAACTATAAACTCATTGTGTGTTTATTGAAAGCATTGGTTTTATGTCTTGCTTACACAACATTTAAAAATAAATGTCTAGTCTCTTAATTAAAAATACCACACTGTTACCTCTCAATCATGGTTTTAAGAATGAAATAACACTCATACTCACAGGATACGCCACACATAAAATTTCCTATGCATACATCTTCCATATAAAAGAAAGCATCTTTAAAGAGATGTAATCTTTTATTGTTTTGCCTGTAACTAGTGGCACTTCTGATTTTATAAAGGCTGTATTTGACTCTGAATGCCTAGGTTGGCCACTTTAAAACTGTGAGTTTGCCTTCAGACGCTCCTCTTGTAAATCTCAATTTTGTGTTCTATTTTCATGTGATGCCTGATGAGAATGACAAATATGGGACTGCTTGGCAAGCCCATGTAGATCTGTCAAATTAATGTAATACAGGCATTCAATTTGTTTAGTGATTTGAACATTTGCAATCTTACGCACAAACACAAGCTTTGGGCACACCCATTTGTTTGTTTGTCAAAATATAAGTTGGTATTATACAAACAGCGTGGCACTGAGATGAGAGTCTCTTTGTTCTCTACAGGTTTTTTTTTCTAAATCACTGGATTTCTTCAAAGCAACACTGCATATAAAATATGCAAGAAAGCCTAAACTTATCCTAACAAAAATTTGCTCGGTAGCAGTTTTATTTTTTGTCGCCCTTCAATACCTTTAAGAAAAAAAAAAAAATGTTAGGGTTAAAAACTGTTTTTTGACAGCTTGATAATTATGCATGTATTATCCTGGGCAAGATTTGAACCTGGGCCTCCTTGAAAGTTGAGGAATTTAACCAGTTTAGGTCATGCCATTTGATAATTTTTGACCCTTACATTTTTATTGGCAAGGAATGCTTTAAATTTTAATCTAATAATCCTATGTGTATATATATAAAATAATTTATTATTTTCTTTTATACAAGCTATTTGAAATTTGTATTGCCTTGACAATTAGTTATTTTTTTATTCGTAACATCTAGTTTTGGTTTTTCTTAGCTTTTTGTTTCTTCAAACAATTCAGACATATGATCCACTCTTAATGTTTTAGCACAACTATCTTGATCATATTTATAAGCTTTGCATTCCAAGATAAAGTATTTGTTTGTTTCCACTATGCTTGTGCATATTCTCTCTTCCCATTTCTTTTACGGCCTTTGCCATCTACTTGAATCATATTTGCGTCGGTGTGAGGTAGTCGTCAACTGGGTTATAAGCATTTTTGCTCTCCATTATATTATATATATATGCTTTTTGAGGATGCTCATATGTGGGGCTGAAGTTAGTAATGTAGTGTATTCTTTCTTTCTATCTCTTTAGTTTGTTGCCTTGAATTTTTCCCTTAGATAGACTCTTACATAATTTTTTTTTAATAAGCTATGTGTGGCTTTTATTGGGGGCCACTCCCATTACAAAAACAAAACATTACATTTCTAACAAGTTAATTAAAGCATATCTAACTTTGCCTTTCGATCAAAGATATTCTTCATTTGCCTTTCTATCAATCTCTATCTTCCTCAAACTGCTAAGTTTCCACAATCAACATGGAACTTTATATCAGGGAGTTTGCAATTGATAAAGAAACATATTAGACACATTCAACTCCTTTCATATCAGATGCCTTCTGAAATTAAATTATGCGAGGATAAAATTCAACACCGCTAATGACTAAAATATTTGCTGACCAACTTCTATATCTATAAATATCTTGTCCATAACAACCTCACAATTTCTTAATACTTTTTTAGGGTTCTTATCCATTCCTCTAATATTGAAGGTTATTATTTTCATTGTTATTTTTTGATTTTATTTGTGGGTTTAGCCCCAGTTCTTGTTAGTACTTTGTGATTTTTGCTTTTGTTTCCCCATATCAATAACCCTCTAGGTTCTTTTTCTCTTTGTTTTTGCTTCTTGGGTCTTCCTCTCTTTTTTTCATTCCCAACAATACTTTTTTCTTCATCAATCTCTTCAATCTTTTCACACTGCTCATAGTAAGACTTATCATCTTTAAGAACAATCTCCAGGCGCAGTGAACATGATGACTGAAGAACTAGAAGAAGTTGATTTGGTAGGAGAAGCATTGGGTGAGCTTCACTTGGAGGATGAGTTTTTGCTCACATATTTTAATGCAATGATCGGAATGGACATTGGTTGTTACACAATAACTAAACCGGAGCAAGCTGAAAAGCAAGTTCCCGATTCACAGACTTCTGACACAAATCAGTTATGGAAACTGTATTTTGATGGCGCCAGATGTAAGAATGGCGTAGGAGCTGGTGTCGTATTGATCTCTCCCGAAGGTATACAAAAGACTTATTCTTATAGGTTGACTTGGAGTTGTACAAACAATGCAGCTGAATATGAAGCATTGTGCCTTGGATTGAAAAAGGCTAAAAAATTGGGCATTAAGCAACTATAGATTTTTGGCGACTCTGAGCTTATTGTTAATCAGACCACTAATAAGTGTGTATCAAAGCAGCATTACCTGAAATCTTATCGCAATAGGGTCTGGGATTTGTTTGAAGCTTTCACAGCTTTGAACATTCAGGCGATTCCTCGAGAGCAGAACAGACATGCTGATATTTTAGCTTCCCTTGGTGCAAATTATTCCCCCATGGAGCAAGTGGTCCGAAATCCCAAGACTATCAGGGTGATCTATAGACCTTCAGTTCCAGACAAGAATATCTATTGGCAAGTATTCGACAATGATGAACAAATAGTCAATTTCCTACTCAGAGAAGCTGCTAGCGCGGATGACAGAGTACTTGCTGAGGAAGAGAAAGAAGGGATGATTCAATTAAAGAATAATCACATTCCCAGAGGATTAATCTCGTTGGAAAGTTTATTTGATCAAAATGATAGAGCTGATAAGCACAAGATTAAAGTGGATGCCAAGGAGTACAAGGAATTGCAGTTGGAACCTAAAAAGGTTATCAAGATCGGGATTGATTGTGTGTCGAATGAACTTGAAGGTATTAAAAACTTGTGCTATGAGTACCCCGACATTGTGGCATGGAGTTACCAAGATTTAAAGGGTTATGATAAGAATGTGATCCAACATACCATAGAATTGTAGGAGGGGGTAAAACCCTTTCGACAAAAGTAGCGTCCTATCAATCCTAAGATCGAAGCGCTCATGAAGGCAGAATTGTTGAAGATGTTGGAGGCAAAGATTATATACCCGATTAAGCACTCGACCTGGGTGGCGAACCTGGTCCCAGTAAGGAAGAAGAATGGAGACATACGGTTGTGTGTTGATTTTTGCAACTTGAACCAGACATCGCTCAAATATCATTACCCTCTACCCTAGATAGATCAAATTCTTCATGTGGTTGTCGGTGCTCAGAGATTCTCACTATTAGATGGCTTCTCTAGATATAATCAAATCTGGGTGAAAGACGAGGATCAATATAAAATGACATTCACTACCAAGTGGGGTACATTCACCTACCAGCGGATGCCCTTTGGTCTCTCGAACGTCGGTGCTACCTTCCAGAGAGCCATGGACGTCACCTTCGGTGAGTTACTGAATAGAATTATTGTGATATATCTCGATGATATGACTGTATTTTCCCATCGCAGAGAAGATCATGTTGCTCATCTAAGATAGGTGTTTGAGAAGTGTCATGAGTTTGAAATCTCCATCAATCCAAAGAAGTCGATCTTCACCATCAAAGAAGGGAAATTGTTGGGTCACGTAATCTCACAAGAAGGATTGGCGATAGATCCTGCAAGAGCCGAAGCACTCATGAAATTGCCACTGCCTGCTAATAAGAAAGACTTGCAATCTTTCTTCGATCAAATAAACTTCATCCACAAGTTTATTGTCGATTTCTCCCAAGTTGTGAAGCCCATGACTGAGCTTTTGAAAAATAATGTTGAGTTTAAGTGGACGGAAGTCAGGAGATGAGCTTTTCAGGAAATCAAAGAAAGAATCACCCAAGCTCCAGTTTTAATTAATCCTGACTATTCGAAGGACTTCATTCTTTATGCAGTAGGTGAGCATGAAAGCTATGTTGCAGTGTTGACTCAGAAACAAGAATATGGAGAAGAGAAGCCAATCACTTTCTTGAGCCAAGTTATTGCACCACATCAGGAGAAATACAACTTCATTGAGAAGCAAGTTTATGCCATGATGAAATCATTGAAAAAGTTTTGACACTTTGTTTCTCAGAGCAAGACTATTGTTTATGTTATTCATCCTGATGTTCAAAACTTTATACTACAAGGAGAACTAGGCGATAAGAGAGCAGGATGGGTCTCTAAAATTCAAGAATATGATGTGGAGATCCGATCGACAAAGCTAGTTCATGGGTGCGCTTTATGCCAGGAGTTAGCTAAGAGTGTTTTCACTGAGACGTTGGATGTGATTCACAAGGAGGACATAGGTGAAGCAATTTGTGCAAATCTTACTGCGAGTGACCATGATTGGACAGAAGAGCTGGTTGATTATTTTACTTCTGGGAGATGTCCAACTCACCTCGATGCTTCACAACATCGGAGGTTCAGGCTGCAAGCGCTCAGGTATGTATTGTTGCCTAATGGATTATATCATAAGAACATTGATGGAGTTCTTCTTAGGTGTGTAAAAGCATCCAAAAAGGAGAAGATATTGGAGGAATTTCACTCTGGGCTATCTGGAGGGCATTATGCAGGCAGGCCCATGGCTTTAAAAATTATCCGAGCGGGTTATTATTGGCCCACTTTGTTCATCGACGCTCATAAAATAAGCCAGTAGTGTGATAGTTGTCAATGATATGTTGGCAGAATTAGGAAAGGAGCTTTGCCTCTACGTCCAATTCAAGTGGAAGCACCTTTCCAGCAGTGGGGTCTTGATTTCATTGGCATCATTGATCCACATTCTTCCGTGGAACACAAGTATATCCTGATGATGATCGATTATTTCACCAGATGGGCGGAGGCTATTCCCACTAAGAAGGCCGATCAAGCTACTGTTATCTCCTTTCTAGAGGGGCTCATTACTCAATTTGGCATACCAGATTCTATTGTAACCGATAATGGCACTCCATTCATTGGGGCCAAGATTACAGAGTTTGCTAGCAAATACGACATTTATTTGAAGACATCATCCAACTATTATCCACAAGGGAATGGGTTGGCCGAATCCACCAACAAGAACTTGCTACGAATCTTAAAAAGGATGATGGGCAGTAACAAGAGGAGCTGGCATTTGTTGTTGAATCAAGCTCTTTGGGCAGATCGTATCTCAGTAAAGAAATCTATCAAGACTTCCCCGTATGCCTTGGTTTATGGGAAAGAAGTTGTCCTCCCTACACATATTGAGCTGCCAGTACTCCAAACATTGCAGTTGTTCCAGGATGAGGATGAAGAATATGACCCTATGAGTGCAAGGTTGGCACAGTTGCTGCAGTTAGAGGAGAACAGGGAACAAGCTTATCAGGTATTTTTCGAGCATACTAGAGAAATGAGGAAGTGGTTTGGAAAGAAAATGATCGACCATAGTTTTCAGGTGGGAGATCTAGTTTTAAAATGGAATGAAAAGAAGGCTAAACCAGGGAATCACCATAAGTTCGATGCTATCTGGGAGGGCCCTTTTCAGATTTCCATGGTGAATTCAGCAAATGCTTATCATCTTCGTGATATGGAGGGTTATGATCTCCCCATCCCTGTGAATGGCCTTCATTTGAAGGCCTATATTTCATGATGATATTTCAGTGAGGTACCATTATGTACATATGTAAATATCCTTTTTGAGTATTGTTGTTTTAGTTTGTTGATGATTTATATGTTATATATAGTAAAAAAAAAAAAAAGGTACAAAGTGCATTCACCCCAAGAATAGGTGAAAGGGCTTCTCGCCCTAAGAATGAGGTGACTTCGTTAAAAGAGAAAATGACAAAAAAGCAAAATATTTCAATTCGCCCAAGAAGACGTCTTCATAAAAATAGATAATGCATTATGTGCACAATGCGTTCACCCCTGGTAAATTAAAGCTTGGTTGTTCATTTTCGGAGGGGTAAACTTAATCGAATGACAGGTTCGGCGATAGGAGCATTGGATTAACATCGTGTTCGCCCTAAGAGAGGGGTGAATGGCCCGTTCACCCTTGTTATGGGTGAACGCATCAAAAGGGGTGACAAAAGTTAGTTTTTTTGCATAAGTTTAAAATTAAAAGCGCATGCTTTTCGAAGCTTTTTTTCTATAAAGTGCTTTTAAAAGGAAAAAAAAGAGGAAGAAAAGAAAGAAAAGGGAAAAAGCAACTTTTGGTTATTTTTAGTAAAATTTGATTTTTGAGGTACATGCGAAAAAGTAGAAGCAAACAAAGTTTTCTTTAAAAAGGAGCTATTCGCCATGGAGATTTTAAACAGATCGAAGGTGCCCAAATTAAGTAAAGCGTGATGTTTTGACCTCAATTTTGAAGTCACCAGGGAAGGATGAAATTGCTTTGCACCCAAAGTGATTTTACCGAAGGAGGAAATGATTGCAGTGGTTTTGGAAGCACGTTGTGTAATGAAAAGTGCCCTTGGGTACGTGTCAGCTATCGGAGGGTGAGAGCACTGATAGAAGAGCATTAAATTAAAACGTGCATTGTGCCAAATTTTTATTTTCCAAGAAGCAATGAATATTAAATGATTGGTTGTTAAGCGACCAATTTAGCTTTCCCAGCAAGCTTGAGGTGCTAGGGCATAATTTACAATAAAATTGTGTGGTGAGTAGGGCACATTTTTTTAGGAGGATCCGATAGTGAATCAAAAGAGAAGTCGTTGAGACGTTGGGAATGGTGCCAGGCTAGCAGTTCGATACCATTTTCTCTCTCGAAAGTGCTTGCAATTAATTTTGCATTTACTACGGTAGATGTCGGAGGGCTCTATAAAAACCATGAGGTAAAAGGCGTAGTTTATATTTGGTTTGTAAAAATTGTTTACTGCTATTCGTGATTGTAGCTGCAGAATATTTTAGAGTTTCCTCAGAGAATTTGTTAGAGAGAAGGAAAATGGGAAAATGTAGCAAGGAGCCCAAGGACGTCGTAGAGGCTATAGAGCCTAAGAAATCAAAGAAGAAGGAGGGTGGCTCTAGAGCTAAAAGGGCTTAGAAAAATGATTATGTGGACTTAGACCCATATGAGGATACCATGGCAGAAATTGGAGACTGCCTTATCACACACAAAGGAATCGAAAGGTTAAGGCAAGAGGTAGAAGTTGTTGTGAGTCAAGGGGTGTCATCAAATAGTTGGCTAATAGTGCCATATCATTCGTAGTTGTCTTGGTATTTGTGTTCACCCGTTCATCCATACCCTAAGCTGGTGCAGCTCATCGCCCAGTTCTATGACCCATTCACTAGGGCTATCAGAAATGCCAGGAGGGAGATTCTGTTTACCATTACTCCGGATGAAATTCGGGAGGCCTTCGCTTGTGGATTGAAGCCCCCCTCTTATGCAGTGCATAAAAAGCTACATATTGATGAGCAAGAGGACAGGTACGTCTCCATAGTGACAATGCACCAATTTATGGAGACGCAACTTGTTAAAGAGCCATAGATGGGGCAGCTTCCTAATCTGTCGAAGCCACTCTCAGAATTCAAGAGTCAAGATATATACTCCATGTTGTCTTGGGTCGTTGGATTGCCTTCGGATGAAACTGTGCATAAGTGGTAGGTGGTTGTTTCACAGTGTATTTGTAAAGTAGAGTTTTATTCTCCCTCTGCCATGAGGCAAGGTGGTAATCCTATTTTCTTTGATTGGGCTGACTATATCTCTCGAAGGATAAACTTTCAGTTGGAAAAAATGCAAACCGAGGAGTCCAAGTCATTTTTGCATACATCATTTTTAGTATGGTTTTTCTTTTTCCAATTGTAGTAGCGCTTTTCCTTCATTGCAGTAACGTAGTTGGGCGAAAAGAATGAGCCTTTGCCGGTTTATATGTGGACTCCCATTTTGACAAGGAGGGAGTCGGTGTACAACTTTAATAGTTGGTTTTTGGGGCCAACGATAGAGTTGCTCTACGGTACCTATGAAAGAGTGCCACAAAATTTGAGGGATGCAGTCATCGCGCAAGAGAAGGGTGACATTTTCTTGCTTACCCAGGGCGTAGTCGTGCAAATTTTTGGTTTTATGGGTAAGCCATTTTTGTTACCATATTTCACCATGGAGCATATGTTTGCTATGGAGGTTGTGCACCAGACTGATCATGTGAATGATATATATGGAGCTGGGCATGGAAAGAAGACCACATGCAACATGTCATTCAAATTTGGCAGCATAGAAGTGAGCCAAGTTGGGCAGAATAGGCTCTTGACGGTGGCACTCCAGGATTTGGGTTTGATTGAATTACCGCAGCACTGGCGATATGATCCTCTGGGAAAATTCTTAGCTATTGTGAAGGCTAAGTCATTTCATTGTTGTCCTCGACCGGATATTCAGAAGAGGAGAAATAATTTTGATGGGCCGGACATGAACTGGCATATTGAAAAAATGATGACCCTCCCACCATGGCATGATTATTATGAGCAGGAGGCAGAATATAATCCAGCCAAAAATAAGACTCAAATTCCTCCACCAGGCTTATTCAGTTTTGTTAAGGAAGTCGAACCTGACTGGACTGAAGAAAAGATAATGAATTGGTGGATTATGCGGATTCACCGTGGGAAGCCGACCACTCCTTACAGGTTGAAATTAGATGAGCAATTTTTAGATATTTATGATGAATTTGTAAACTCATATCAACCCGTCACCTTCACCAATATTTTTTCGCAAAGCTTTCAGCATTCTGATAGTGGTGAAGGTGAGACTGAGCAAGAGCGGCCCATAGTTGAAGATGAGACTCCAGAGGAAGAAGAGCAACAATATGTTTTCAAAATGAGGTCTCAATGAACAAAGCGGCAAGTAGAGGAGATGCCCATACCCGAAAAGCAAAATTTACCGAAGGTGCCACCATTTCCAAAGGTGATGAAAAGGCCAAGGTCTAGTGCAGTTATGACTTCTGCCATTGAGGCCCCTACAGTTTTAGTTGTTGTAGTTTCTACAGTGTCAGTTGTAACTGTTCCCATGGTTACTAATGTATCGACAACTATTGTAAATCCTTCACCCATGGAGGAGCTCCCAACCAAAGTTATCGAAGTCTTTTCAATGGCTCAAGCATCGGTGGAAGATCAGTAGTCCAAAAGCTCTCATGTCGAAGTAATGAATGAAGAAGAGATTTTGGACATTGGAGAAAGGGTGGGAGTGCAAGAAGAAGAAGCAGTTTCGTAGCCACCTCCATCACCGTAGCACATGGTGCTTGCACCCGAAGGTACGTCTTTTCTTTCCCCTTCCTCTTCTATGGAGCAAGTAGTGATTTCTATTTCACTTCCATCTATTCCACTTTCATCATCCTCGGTCTCCGTTTCTCCACCCTTCGGTATGCCCTCCACATCTATTTCATTTTCATCTTCTCCCACCCTCGAAGTCACTACTGCTCTCTCCTCTATTCCCATTCCTTCATCTTTCATTTCTTTCAGTTCATATGCATCAGGGCCGAATCCCTTTTCGCACCCATCTCTTTCTGTTCCCGCCTCCACCGCCATTGAGGTTGTAAGTATGCAAGCTCCTCCTAGAGTAAGCGTAACTATAGCTGAACCCGCTTCCTCCACCAAGACCACCATTTCTCTTCCACCTCTTTTAGCCATGTCATCCACTTCTGTTGGGCCCAGTCGCTCAGACATTTTGGTTCCTTTCACCCCATTTTTGGAGTTGTAGATAGTTCTTGATGTACAGGTGGCCCGTAAGCAGCCCGATGTAGAGAAGATCAATCGGGCACACTTGAGCTCTTCGTAGTGGTTGAAGAGTATGTGGTGCAAAGAGGCCTTGGCTCTAGCTCGATCGATTAAAAAATTTGCTTTTGATCCCATCGCGAAGGAGGCTCATATTACTACAATTACGTCATTGGTTCAGAAGCCCCAAGGAGAGTTATTGTCGGGCGATCTCATTTTTGAGACTATAATAGAAGACCTTATGTGGATAGATCCTATGGAAAATATGGGCAACATTCAAGTAGATATGAGCTCAGTGTACCTGCATGGTGAGCATTTTAAGGAGAAATATTTTGAAAATCAGAACAAAGTAATTGAGCTCAAAAATGCCCTAGCAAAAAGCAGAGCCCAAGAGGAGAAGACGGCTACAAAGAATGACTATTTGCGCCAGCAGGTCAAAGTTCACTTGAAGGAGCATGACGCCACCAGGATTGAAATGCACAAGCTTCAACAACAGCTAGAAGATGTGAAGAAGCAGTTAGCTGAGAAAGCGGTACAGGCCACAGGATTTTCATGCGATAACATCAAGGGAACCCACCTTCGCTCTGCACAAAATTGTGAAAAGCTGGTCGCGCAAGCTGTTAAGGTGCTACAATATTTATGGGAGGCATAGATACAAATTCAGTTAGGGCAACAATTAATTGATACCACTGAGGAGATGTTGTCACCCTATATGGAGATGGTCGTAAAGATACAGGCTTTGATTAATACCAATTTGCACATTCGCCCCCTCAACGAGATGGATTACGCCTGGTCTAAGGTGAAAGTTACACTGCATAGTTACTTCCAATGCATGGACCTGGTACGAGAAGGATGGGCCATCCTCAACACTATTGAACATGAACACATTATTTCCATGTCTCATTTTGAGACCATTGATGAGTTGGGATTCTCGACCTTTGTGGATAATTGGGGAGAACCTCTTCCCATGGAACAACTGGAAGAGCTCTGGAAGAAGTTCGTCGAAGATACTTCTGAAATTGATGCCTGGGAAGAGCCTCTCATAGAAGCGCAGGTGTTGCCCTTGATGCAGAAGTATACGTGCTTGGAACTATCATTATACGAGTTGGCTCAACGAGCAAAGCGCCTCAGTTTGATGGATGTTCAGAATCTGCATTTCGTTTATGAATCCCTTAGTGTCCCTTGCCTATTCTCTACTCATGCTTGGGAAGAGGTGGTCATCACCTATGAGGTCATTACTAAAACCATCAAAGAGTAGGAGGAGTAGGTAGAAGCAGAGCGTGCAATGATGGAGAAGGCGATAGAGGAAGCGGAGCGAGCCGAAGTGTTAAAGGTAGCGACCGAAGTGGAAGAGAAGGAGCACGAAGAAGAGGCTCATCGGAAGACGTCTGCAACATCGATGAAGGTGCCAACCAAAGACTCTGTTGCCCAATGAATAAAGGCCTGGGATCACTTGCATCCATGTGAGCTGGATACCCCGTGAGTCACTAGAAATATTGGCAATTTTGCACTTTGCCACATTGGAGATTTTGCTAGAATATTTTGATGAATTTTGATGCATTATGATGATACAATTTTGTTTGTCTATGGTGGCTTTTATTTCAAAATAATTTCATCTATTCCTTATGTACTTTTTTGTATTGGTGCTATAAGTGTTTTGTAAATCGCTTTTGTATGAGTATATTAAAAATGAAAGCATCTTTGGGCCTGTGTAAATAAAAACAAACAATGAATGATTTGATGAAGAATCTTAAGAAGTTCATTATTTTGGAAGTATCAACGCGTTCACCCCAAACAAGGGGTGAATGCCCCATTCACCCTAGGTTCGGGTGAATGAAACAACAAAGTATTTAAAAAACTCAAGGAGAAGGAAAAGGAAGCGTGACAGAACACATTCGTGTTTGCCCCTCCTTTGGGCGAATGCGCTTCAACATTCAAATGCAATTGTGTTCACCCAAAAGCAAAGTGACATTGCATTCGCCCCAGTTGAGGGGTGAACATCCTGTTCACCCCTCCTTTGGGTGAATGTACCTTGCAAAGAGAACACATTTCCGTTTCCCCAGTTGAGGGGTGAACATCCTGTTCGCCCCTCCTATGGGTGAACATGTTTTAAAGAAAGGATCGTGAGCGCTTGAAGGAGGATGAGGCAAAGCAGATTTTGTCAAAAGGTGAAGGTAATTTTTGGGTGAAATGGATCACGGTCAAGGCCTCCAAGGGTGCCATATTTATACACATTAAATAATGGTGGAAATGAGTAACTCGAATCATGGATCCCGAGTAGAAAAGAAGTTGTGCGAGAGGAGCAGGAGAATTTTCATGATTTCCAAGGCGTAAAGACGTTTCCAAAGCATTCAATGTTTTCCAAATTATCTGTGCATCGACGCCCGAGTTGCTGGTTTCTTGGGAATTATTCCCTGAAATATGGATCATTGTCTCTAAAGAAGGGATTTTCAATGATTTCGAGGAGGAATTTTCTCATTTTTGTTTCTGATCTGAGATCATTTTGCTCCCTTGTGCATTAAATGAAAGAGGCGAAAACCTCTATAAATACTAATGGAATTTCTATTGTAAAAGGAGGTTAGACACTTTGCGAGAATACTCTCCAAGTTCTCTACATTAATACAAGGCATCAGGCTTCTGAATTTGCAAGTGATCTTGTGTGCAATTTCCTTCTGTACTCTGCACTTCTATTTTACATTCATGTTTCTTGTTTGTTGTTAGATTTAAATTCTGCATTTGGATTTAAATATTGCTAGTGAGGGAGTGAATGTTGGAGTGTTATTCTGAAGGTTGTTACTACAAGTTTATAAGTAAATTTTGCTGCTTTTCCCCTATTAAATGCTATTTCATGCTTGGGTGAATTTCCTACTGTTAGTCTGCCCCGAATCCTGCACTTCGGCCTGTGGCCATATTTCCCATTTCTTTCCGCATTTTTCTATTTCTTTCCTGCATCCCTAGTCTTCTACCAGTGTAGGATTTAGTTCGGGAACCAGCCCTCTCTGGAGATTGGCACGGGGGACATTTCTTTCCTCCGACCTTTCAATGTTGGTCGTATCTAGGGCGCACAAACGCAGTGTTTGTTGATTAGGCAGATATTTGACCAATAGTTCCCCATGCCTATCATGAGCAAACATGACTTTATAACCCATCTTAGTAGTATAAACACCCTTCATAGGATTTTTTGTCCATACTAGTTCATCCTCCTCATCCAGTTTGATCCTAACATGATTGGCGATGAGTACCCTCACATAAGCATGCCATAACTTGCCATTCCTTCCTTCAATACCAAGTTGATGAGCACTCTTCCAACCTTGCTACCACAAGGAAGTAGAATCATGGTCTACCACTTGAGAGAGAGTTAAAAAACCAACATATTGTAGAGGTAGTAAAATATCCTTAGGAAGTTTGTACTCATTACCGCTTCCAACCTAGGGGTTAGCACCAATTCTCACCTTAGCATCATTACCAACTTTCCAAGCAATCCAATTGCCTATAAGTGGAAAAGCCTAGACAATCGCTTTCCAAAATATGGACACCTTGCTTATAGACTTGTCAGGTTTCCTTATCCACTCCTCCATTGAAAGTGGTTCAATATATTTGGTCATAATGACCTTTCTCCAAATACTATCTTGAGTAATCAGTTGCCATAAAATCCTAGTAGCCAAGGCTTTACCAAAATGGTGTATGTTCTTTAACCCCCAACCACCCTCTTCCTTAGTTTTTGCTATAAGTTTCTATTTGGCTAACACTATGCCAACTTTATCTCTTTTTCCAGTCCATAGGAATTTAAAACATTTTTTTTTATTTTTTTCTAGCACCCCAACAAGTATGAAAGCCAACCTATGCCAATAGACAGGAATAGCCTCCAAAATAGATTTAACAAGTGTCAGTCTACCCTCAATAGATAGCCACTTGTTGCACCACAAAGATATTATTTTGTCAATATTATCCACCAACCAATCCTAGTCCCTAATGCCATAGTCATTTGGCTTCAACAAGAAACCCAAATATTTAATCCCTACTTGTAGCTCAATCTTGAAAAAGGAAAGTACCCTCTAAAAAAGGCTTTCATCTTCAATTGCAAGACCAAAAAAAGACATGGTGGACTTCTCCAAATTAACTTCCATACTGGTGGAAATACAGTAGATCCTTAAGATATCATTGAAATTTTTAACATCCTTGAGAGATCCACAAATAAAATATGAGTTAAAGAGAGTGATAAACCCACTTCGGTCCCTTTAATAAGCCTTGTTCTTCTAGCTTCCCTGATAGCCCTACTCAAGCCTTCTGCAACTAAAAGAAACAAAACATGACATAAAGGACAACCTTGTTTAAGACCACGAGTAGAGGAAAATAACCTAGAAGTAGATTTGTTTATAAGTACAACAAAAGACACAAAAGTCACACATCCCATAATCCAATTAACAACTTGAAGATTGAACCCGATGTGGAGAAGCATGATCCTCAAATACAACCAACAAAATCTATCATATGCTTTGGAAAGATCCATTTTACAATAACAATAGGAAGCCTCCTCATATTTATAGTGTGCATGCCTTCTTGTACCATTCCCATAGCGTCATGGATCTGCCTACCATTAAGAAAACCAAATTGCTCACTAAAAATGGAGTCTGAGAAAACTAGTTTTATCTTTGAAGCAATGATTTTGGCAATAATTTGGTAAAGGCAATTGCACAAAGATATAGGTCTAAAATGATCAAAATAGGGCGGACTGCGCAAAGATCTGTGTGGCGGATTCTAGGGTGGACAACGTAGAATACTGTGGCGGCCATAAAAGTTGGACAACCTGCCCGGATTCGTGGTGGCTACCGATTCCACCATGTAAATTCAAAAAAAAAAAAAAAAAATGATCAAAATAATTAAGAGTGCCCTTCTTTAGAATCAGGACAATGAAGTTTGAGTTGATGTCCATAGGGATCTTCCCGGTAGCTTTAGTTTCTTCTACCACCCTAAGCAAATCTTCTCCAATTAGCTCAAAGAAACCCAAAAAGAACTCAATATCCCAACCATTTGGCCTAGGACTTTTATTCTTTTGAAAAGTAGAAAGGATTTTTTTAATTGATCTTTGGAAATTCCTTCTAGGAGCATCTCATTGGTAGCATCATCAACAAAGCTAGGGAAGTAAGAGGTAAGTTTTAGAATCTTAGCCAAGTTAACCCTCTCAGGTTCTTTGAACAAATTCTTAAAGTGCTTAATACCAAGAGCTACAAGGTCTTTGAAAGACCTAGCTTTTGACCCATCTCCATTGGGCATATCCCAAATGGTATTAATATTTCTCCTATGATTGGAAAAATTGTGAAAGAATTTTATAGTTTCATCCTCTAAATCCAGTTAAATAGCTCTACTTTTAAGCCTCCATTGAGCCTCCTGAGCTAGAAAAATATTATATTTCTCTTCAAGTTTTGTGATGACTTCTTTTGACTCCTTTAAGAAAACACCCTCATTCTGTAAAAACCCTAAAATCTAATTAACAAACTAGAGATAATTTAAAACATATCCCTATCTAGCGTATGTTATTCTATGAAGTTGTTTAAGGCCTAATATAATGTTTTAAGTTATCCGTCTCATATCCACGATGAGCCAACTTATCCCCTTCCTTAATCTATTCAAGGATACACCCATCCCTACACCATACATAATTCTATTTGTGTAGGTATACTAAGCGTATTGCAAATAAGCTATTAGTCTCATCCCAAGAATGAGCTAACTTATCCTCTTTTTCTTTTCAGAAGGTTACACCCATCATTACACCATACATAGGTGTGTAATAAGCATAATGCAAATAAGCTATTGCTCCCATCCCCACGATGAACTAACTTATTCCTTTAATCACTCCTAGTGTTAACCAAGTTCACTTCAAAACTAAGAGATGTTCTTGTGTAACTATATAGTTTAGGTTCCTAGAAAATTTCCTTGAAGAACAAGATTACTTGAAGTTTCACCATAAGGAACCCCATAATCCCTTAGGCTTCTTCTTTCTACTTCTAACACATAAGCATAATAATTTTTAGATACTAACTCTAATTATTCAAACTATATTAACCATCAAGATCTTTAAATATTTCTTTCCTTTAGAAGGGTGCAATTAAGTTTACCTACTTAATTTAAGAATTGGATAACATCTATAATATCATCAAAGAAGGTACATAAATAAGATGCCATTATCCATCTAAAGCATTAACAAAACATGGTACCGGAGAGAGCTCTGGAAGAGAAAACTAGGGCATCAGTTGGGTAGCCGAAGAGATTTTTGGTTGTTGTGGAATTGAAGACAAGATTGTTGCCCTAGGAGGGCCCAATGGGGACACCTCCGGATCCTCTTTTAGAGAGACATAGTTCTTTTGCAGATTTGTTAAAGGATAAATCTCCAGCAGAGACTGAAGAAGCACAAAAAACTGCATTAAAAATGCTCTTTACGATTATTGGAAATAGATCAACATCTCAACGAGTTAATGGATGCTTGCCACAGTCATAATCAAGGCCAAATATTGTCATTGAGCAAAGGATGGTAGAAGAAATAGTTTTATATAGAGCCAATCATGATTTGATCTATAAATTCATGGGTATTCACCCTACCCTAAATTTTTTGCATTCCTGGGTCCGACAAAACTAGGAGCCTCTTGGTGAGTATTCTTTGTGGTTTATTAGCAATGGATATTTTATTGTTAGTTTTTCTTCACTTGCCGATAGAAATAGGGCTTTCAAATCAGAAAATAGGAATCATGGTCCGACAGGATTATTTGTTCAGCCTTGGAGAGTGGGATTTGATCCTCGAATTGAACCCATTGTTGTCCCAATTTGGATCCATTTGTATGCACTTCCAATGGAGTTTTGGAGTGAGCAGGTATTGGAAATTATTGATAATTCCCTTGGAAGACATTTGGGTGTTTCCAAAGACACAATGGAAGGAAACACAATTGTTTATGCTAGATTATGCATGGAAATGGATCTTAGCCAACCTTTGTCGATAGAGGTTGAACTCGAACTTGTAGGACTATCTTGGATTCAACAACTAGATTATGAGGCATTGCCCTTCAGGTGTAGAGTTTACCATAAATATGGGCATTTGGCTCGATCCTACCCAAACAATATGAACATAAAAATGGAGGCTCCTCTAGGAATGTCAAATCTTCCTAAGGAGGGTAAGTCAACAATCAATAAAGAAACAACCAATATTTCTCAGGGTAAAGAAGCATATGGAGATGGTTTTGAATAACCCAAAAGAAGGAGAAGGCAAAAGAAAAATTATGGTAAAGAGCAAACCCAACTCAAGCCCTCCAATAGGTATGAGATCTTCAAGACACTAGTGGACCAGGAAGAAGAACAATTCATGGAAGGAGTGGATGGGAATAATGAAAATAATAATAGCCATGTTCAAGCCCCTCTTTCACCTCCTCCCATCCTAGAGTAGGTAATTGAGTGTAGTGAGTTACCACAATCAGATATTGTAGGGGCATTGATAGTGCATAACCAAGAGTAATTGATAATTAAGGATGTCATCATGGGTATAGCAGAAAAGAATAGAGAAAGGTCAACTCTAGGGATAACTCAGGTGGAAAAGAGATAAAAAAATATCAGCTCTCAAGGAGTGGGTAGAAAATCAAATAAGGAATTGATAGCAGTTCAAGGAGACAAACTGATCACTGGAGGATCGATGAGGCCAATAGATTTTTACTACTCTCAAGGTAACCAATGATTATACAATCATGGAATGTTAGGGGTTTAAATAGTAGAACCCATCAATCTGTTGTTCGAAGACTCTTAGAAAAATGTAAAACAAGATTTTTTGCTTATCCAGGAGACAAAAATATCATTGGATCTTATGTGTAAAATAGTAAATAGACTTTGGAGGGGTGTTGGTCATATGGAAGTGGCTGCCCAAGGGGCCTCAAGGGGGATAGTTACTTTTTGGAACTCTCTTGAATGGACGACAATAGAACATATAGCTTGGAGGGGTGTCCTCACATCACATTTTAGGAACAATGTGATAGCTGAGCAGGTTTTAATCACAAATTTTTATGGGGCTCAAAACCTAGATGGTCAGATGCATCAATGGAAAGTTGTGCATAACATGAGAGTCTCAAGGGAGGAGTTAGACTAGATTGTTGCTAGGGATTTTAATGCTAAATTATCCTCTAGAGATCAGGAAGGGGGAACCCCAATTTTGGACCCAGGGGATCGACTTATGATTGCCCAAGTCCATGCATTACACTTGGTGGATATTAAATGCCCTGGAACCAACTATACTTGGACTAATAAGAGGAGGGAGCCACATAGTAGGAAGGTGAAGTTAGATCATTTTTTGGTTTCAGAGGAGGCATTTGTGAAATGGAATATAAAATTTCAGATTTTGGAGGGTCCAGTTTCAGATCACTTTCCCATTTTTTTGGAAGGGGGATCAAGATAGTGCAATATCACAAACCATTTAAATTTGAAAACTTTTGGTTACAAAAAGAGGAACTTCGAAAGAAAATTCCATAGTGGTGGGAAGAGGGCCGCCCAACATATGGGACAACAATGTTTAGATTCCACAAGCAACTTCATTATGTCAAGGATCAACTGAAACAATGGAGGTGAGCTAACAAGATAGACTTCCAGGTCCAAAGAGCTCCATTGGTGGCCAGATGGGATGAGGTTCAAAAACACTTCAGGGAAGGAACAATTACAGAGCAGCTCAAAGAAGAGGATGATGCATTGCATAAAGCGGTTGAGGACATTGACAACCAAGAGGAGACCTACTAGAAATAGAGAGCAAGAACCACTTGGTTATTAGAAGGTGATAAAAATACCAAATTTTTCCATCGGGCTGCTTGTGCTAGGAGACAGATGAACAACATGGAAGCTCTTCAAGATGAGAATGGACACTCCTTTGATACAATTCTAGGTATGCATTTCCATTCAATGGATTATTTTTCTAAACTATTTAAGGAAAGTATGGTGCAAGATGAAGAGGCTCAAAAAGAAGTTCTTGTTGTCATACCCTCTATTATCTCTGAAGAAGAAAATCAGGCCCTACTTAAACCCATTGATAGAGAGGAACTGAAGAAAGTAGTCTTTGGAATGAGCACCGAAAAAACACCAGGTCCAGATGGCTTTCCAATTGAGTTTTTTAGGCCTTCTAGGACAACTTGGAGGAGGATGTAATGGTTGTTATAGAGGAGTCCAAAGGTAGTAAAAGAATGCTTAAAGCATTAAATCATACTTTCATTGCCTTAATTCCAAAAGGGGAGGAGGGGGTGCATATTTCATATTATAGACCTATTGCCTTATGCAATGTCATATATAAAATAATCACAAAGGTAATGGTTGAGTGGCTAAAACCTCTTCTACATAGCATTATCTCCTCGGAGCAAGGGGGTTTTGTAGAGGGTAGGCAGATCTTGGATGGTGTGGTTCTAGCTCAGGAGGCAATCCATTCAATGCAAAAATCTGGTAATAGAGGAATGTTCATAAAATTGGATATGTCAAAGGCTTATGATAGGGTGGAGTGGAGCTTCTTGTCAAAGATGATGGTAGCCTTTGGTTTCTCTCAAGATTGGATAGAATGGGTCATGAGTTGTGTTTCTACTCTGACATACTCAATGTTAATCAAGGGTCTTCCCTCACAACCATTTGGAGCTACTCGAGGCCTTCATCAAGGAGATCCTTGTTCCCCCTATCTTTTTCTCATATTGGTTGAAGGTTTGGGTAGACTCATCTTGAGGAGAAGACAACAAGGTTTGCTAATAGGTATCAAGGTGGGTGAGGAAGTTTTGACTCACCTACAGTTTGTGGATGACACAGGATTGGTGGGAGTGGCCAACTTCAGGGAAGCAAGAATGATTAGAGATACACTTAATGTCTACCTTAGGGCCACAAACCAAGTCATCAATGATAAAAAATCCAAAGTGGTATTTTTCAATCTTGATCAAAGGCTTCAGGATAAAATTTTAGAGATCTTGGGATTCACGAGGACTTCTCTCCCAGTGGTATACTTGGGGGTCCCTTTGCATTTTAAAAAACTAAAAATAGATATCTGGAGGAATATTTTGGATTGTATCAAGGAAAGAATTAATCATTGGTCTCACAAATGGTTAAGCTATGGGGGTAGATTAACTTTTTTATAATCAATCATTCAAGCCATGCCAATTTATAAATTTTCTATCCTTGCTGCCCCACATACCATATGGAAAGAGTTGGACAAGATGGCTAGAAAATTTTTATGGGGAGGAGTAAAAGGAGAGAGGAAATGGGCCTTAGTAGGTTGGGAGAAAGTAAGCCAACCCAAGGTAAAAGGAGGTTTGGGACTGAGGAGATCAAAGTTAAATAATAAAGCTTTGGCTGGAAAGCTTTATTGGAGGTGGATTTCCCAACCAACTTCTTTATTCAGTAGAGTTTTAACTAGTAAATATTTGGGATAGGTAAACCCAAATGAGGTGGGTCATTTCCCTTTGGATGGTAATGGATCCTTAGTGTGGTAGGCTCTAAAGTTAGGATCTCAGGTAGTGAAAGATGGATTATTTTGGAAAGTGGGGAGAGGGGAGAAGGCACAATTTTGGATAGATTCATGGGATCAATACCCACCTATCATTGTTGAATTCCCAGAACTACAACCAATAAAAACAACCATGGAAACCAGGGGTTGGGTCCAAATTGAAAGTTATTTCAACACTAGTCAACTGGGGGATTATAAGTTTAAGCAGTTTAAGAAGTTGGATGAGTGGCCAATTTCAATCCCTCCAAAATTGACACCCATCATGACTAAAATCTTGGTAGAAATATTTCTCACAGGTAGAGATGAGGAGGATGAATTAGCTTGGGGCTATGGGAGCCTTGGTGTCTACACAGTGAAGGATGGATATGATAAGATCCTTCTAGAGCCTCCTCCTCATGCATATCAGGTTGAGGATTGGAGAAATATTTGGCAGTCCAAGGGTTGGCCAAAAGTAAACTTCTTTGCTTGGCAATTCATGCATAATGGAATTCTTACTTTTGATAATCTCAGATGTAGGGGAATCATTGGTCCATATCAATGTGTTTTATGCTACAAGAGTGAGGAAACATCTGACCACTTGATGTTTGAGTGCCCATTCACGCGCAAGATCTGGGAGAGATGGTTTTTTATCTTATAAAATTTGAGTTAATGGTGATTTGAATCGGATTAATATTTGGGAAATATGGAAGAGGGGTAGATTTAAATCTAAAGCTCTTTGTATTGGTTGGGAGCTTGGATTAAACTTCATTTGGTGGCAAGTGTGGTTGGAGAGAAATGGCAGAATTTTTAGAGAAACCTTTTCATCTTTAGATGGAGTTTGGCAGGTCATTTGGAGCAAAGTCACAGAAATTATGGCAGTGTATGCTAAAGAGGAAACTCAGGTTGTTATAGGGACAATGGAGAAGGAAGTTGAAGTGCAAGAGGGGTAGGACAGAGCTAGTTGGAAACCACCCCCAAAAGGTTGGATTAAAATTAATACTGATGGAGCTACAAAAGGCAATCCGGGTAGAGCTGGAATTGGAGTGGTTTGCAGGAATCATGTTGGGATAGTGCTCTATTGGGAACTGCAAGGCTTGGGAAGGGCCACGAACAATGAAGTAGAAGCCTTAGCTATCAAATCTGCTTCTATTTGGGCAGTAAAACAAGGTTACAGGAGGATAATCCTAGAATCAGATTCTCAAATAATGGTAGGAGCTCTGGATTGCATGAGGAACTTTGCTTTGAAGACATGGAGGTTGAGGATTCTTGTCACTCAAATTAAGGAATTGTGGAGGGAATTAGATGATGTGATTCCAGTTTATGTGAGTAGAGATCTAAATAAAGTGGCAGACTTCCTGGCTAAGATGGGCACTGAGAAGGAGGTAGGGGTTCAGTGGCACAGTGACATGGCTATTGAGGATGAGATGATTAGGCAAGTTGGTGAGCAAATCCAGTGTTTAGCTAATTTGGACAACCATTGTAGAAATATGGTTTAGGAGATTTGTGCTCCAATGTAGATCTTCTTTTACAGTTGTAAATAGGTGAACAACCATTGTAGAAATATGGTTTAGGAGATTTGGCTCCAATGCAAATCTTCTTTTACTGTTGTAAACATGTGTTCTCTTTGGCTAAGGCTGGGAGAAGTCTCATCCCAACTTGTAAATGATCTTTGTTTTAATATAAGTTTTTCAAATTATTTTTCAAAAAAACATTAACAAAACATGATATTTATGAAACTATGACATCATATATCCTTTATAAATAACAAGTAAGAGATACATATTCCATTCATAAATTAAATCATTACATAACCCAAGTATGGTAAAAGTACTCCCACACTTTAAAAGAATAAAGCATTACATCATTATCCAACTAGGAGATTGCTCAACTAGAGTCTACTCCATAATAATTTTTCCATAACAAGTGCTTCACTACAACATATATCAAAGGTCAATGTTTCGGATCTAAGTGTCCTCCTTGGTCCTTCTCCATCACTCAATTGATGGTAGTAAGGGATTAGGACAGCTCATAGATCTTATGAAGCATGCAACTAAATGCATTTTCTAAATGACTTATGAAACATGTGCATTTATAAATTGAATGCCAAATTGTAACTATACAATCTACACAATATAATTATGCATAAATCATTCAATCAAACAATCAGGAGGAACCCTATAATTTCCCCACATCTATTCTTTTATTTGAAATTCCTTTCTTCTATTCTAATATACTTCTTTCATTATTTACACAAAGTGCATTCATTATCTAGAATGAAAGTCATCTATCATTCATTTCATCATAGGAGAGTCCTTTTTTTTTTTTTTTAAAGCAAAAAACCCCTTGTGGGGCCGCCTTGGTCTGAGAGACCACGAACAGGGGGTTCTACACCGTTAAAGTCACCCAGGAGTTGCACCCGACCCTGCCTCGCACCAACATTATTAATTGGATTTTGGATACCCAATTCAGCTTTTTGGTAGGGTGGATATTTGAACCTAGGACCTCCCTTGGAGGATTGCCCTCTCCTCTCCAACTCACCTACAACACCTGGGTTCATAGGAGAGTCATTTTATCCTTTAGGAATGAAAGTCATTTATCATTTATCAAGCATGGAATAATTCAATAAACCTTCCTTTAATCAATCAAAGGTCCATACTTTTAACGTACAAAACCATTTTCTTTAATCAGTTAAAAACCCATACTTTTAACTAATTAAATACTTATACAATACCATTTTCTTTAGTCAATTAAGAAACCATACTTTTAACTAATTAATTATCCATACAATACCATTTTCCTTTAATCAATTAAGAGCCCATACTCTTAATTAATTAAATACTTATACAATACCATTTTCTTTAATCAATTAAGAGCCCATACTCTTAACTAATTAAATACTTATACAATACCATTTTCTTTAATCAATTAAGAGCCCATACTCTTAACTAATTAAATACTTATACAATACCATTTATTTAATCAATTAAGATCCCATAATATTAACTAATTAAATACTTATACTAAAAATTTAATATAACATTTAGTTGTCTCGACATGGACACCGCAATGGTAAAAGACATTGGGCTCTCCTAGCGGAGACCCAAGTTTGATTCACGAAAGGACCCCCGACATGCCCCCAACTTTTCAACCTATTAAAAAATATATACCATTTAGTTAAATAATTCTTTTAGTTACAATGATGTCCTACATTAATCTATTACCATTTTATAAGGTGGCATATTGAGTTAATCAAATGGTCCAAAGTGTTTTTGAAACCCAACCACAAAGGTTACATATAAAATTGGGACAATTGGCTCCATGCATATACTTAAGACAAGCTTGGCAAGGGCTACATAAGGGTTACTTGATGTTGATTGTGAGACTCAAACCCAGCTTCTCATCTTAACAAGCGCAACCCCACAGCCTCCCTCTCCTAACATCAAATTATTTGTATGAAGAATTCACCTAAACAAATAGAAACTAAATGACATGCTTGAGGGTAAAACAAAACATTGCTCAATGGCCTAAGAGTAAATATATATAGATAGATTGGTCTCAAGACCATATGTTAATTTCAAGCAAATATCATACTTAAATATTGCGGACATGCATTAATTTTCAAGGCTTATTAAAAGGCTTATCAAAATTTAAAGAACAAAGCACTTTTTTTTCAAATAAAATAAATGATCTTACAAAAAGGTCTTACAAGAATATATCTATATATATATATATATATATATATATATATATATATATATATATATAATGGAGAGCAAAGATGCTTATAACCCAATGAACTAACTACCTGACATTGACTCAGATATGGTTCAAGTAGATGGAAGAGACCTTTAAAGAAATGGGAAGACAAAATATACACATGTTTTACTTCATGTGTAGTGGAAACAAAGAAAACCTTTATTTTGGAATGCAAAGCTCATAAAAATAATAAGGATAGTCATCCTAATACATTAGGAGTGGATTATATGCTTGAATTGTTTGAAGAAACAAAAATCAAGAAGCTAAGAAAAACAAAAATTAGATGTTAGGAATAAAAAATAACTAATAGTCAAGGCAATATAAATTTAAATAGTTTGTATAAACAAATGAAAAAAAAAATAGCTTGTATAAAAAAATAATATATTATTATTTTTTATATACTTCATATATTATTGTTATATATATAGGATTATTGGATTAAAATTTAAAGAATTCTTTGCCAATAAAATGTAAAGGTCAAAAATTATCAAAAGACATGAGCTCAACTAGTTAAATTTTTCAACTTTCAAGAAGACCCAAGTTCAAATCTTGCAAGGGTAATATATGCATAATTACTAAGTTGTCAAAATACCACAGTGTCATGATGTAATACAAGAGGGGCCAGCTTAAATCCCATATAACCACTTTAAGAAATTTAAAAAAATTTAAGGATCAAAAACATGAAGGACGACCAAAAATAAGATTGCTATTGAGAAAAATTTTCTTAGGACAAGTTTAGACTTTCTGACATATTTTATATGCAGTGTTACTTTGAAGAAATCCAGTGATTCATCCATAATTCCTTTACAAGCTTAAAAAACTGTAGAGAATAGAGAGACTCTCATCTCAGTGCCACGTTGTTTGTATAATGCGAACTTATATTCTGACAAGCAAATGGGCGTGATCAAAGCTTGTGTTTGTGTGTAAGGATGCAAATGTTAAAAAATAAAATCCAAACCTTTGTGTCAATATAACCCAGACTTATCAAGGGGCATTAGCTCAACTGGTTAGATTCTTCAACTTTTCAGGAGGAGACCAAGGTTCAAATCTTGCCAAGCAATATATGGATAATATCTAAGCTTTGTTGTAATACCACTATGTGGTGATGATGTAATATGGGTAGGGCCCGTTTCAATTCCATATAACCAAACTTGAAAGGGGTGAGGAGTCCCACATAAGTAGGGAACTTGAGAAACACCAGTTTTTCTCGAGTTTCTGCTGGTGCAAGCATCAATCTTGTATGTAGGTCGAGTTATGAAAGCCGGTCAATGTGACCGGCTTTCATAACTCGACCTACATACAGGATTGATGCTTGCACCAGTAGAAACTTGAGAAATCAAATTCCTTGCTTATGTGGGACTCCTCACCCCTATCTACAGTTTAAAAGCATTCCAAAAGTGACAGTTTGTTAAAAAAATAGAGAGAGAAGTCCACAGTTTGTACAATCCAAAAAAAAATTGCAATTTTAATGGCAGTTTTTTTTTTTTTGAATTCAAGTTTTGAAATTTTTGGATTTGAGGTCATGGATTTGCCAATATTCATAGGAAGGAATGATGATGCTAGGGGATGGTGGAGAATTTTTAAATATTTAAATAATTTTGAATGGAAAGGTAAGGTTTATAATTCTTTTGATGGGGCAAATACATCATGGTTAATAAAATTTCAGTGGACCCATCAGTATAAATTCACATGAAAGGAAATTGAAGATGCATTCTTAATCAAATAGGTGTTTGAAAAAATGGTAGTTAAAACTCGGGTTGAACAAATGGAACTAAAGACAGAGTTATAAGGTTGGCAGTATGCAGATTGAAGGAAGCACAACTTGGACGTCAAATAAGTTGAACAGTGATAAAAAAAGGTTTGTGTTTGCCAAAATGTACAGAATAAATAGGCAGACCAAACACTATGTAGAAGAAATAAACAGGCTGATAATTTGCAAAAACTTGACAAAAGAAAAAGAGAATAATGACAATGTACATATTGAAGGCAACACCAAAGGTTGTGTAGAAAATTTTGAAAATATGAAGTTGACAGAAGAGGTAAACATACTTTAGGAAGAACATCAAAAAATGAATAAAGAGGACATGATGGAAGGAAAAAAGACAAATGACAACATGCAAGTTGAAAGAACCATATCGTTGGTATCAAATAAGTCAAAGAGTGGTTAGAGGGATTTGTTCAATTTTAATAATTCTATTTTGTAGGTTCATGGTTGCATCCAAAAGGAAAATGTTATTATTTCTATAAACCCTAGTAGTAGATACAATGTCATTAATGTCTTTGGCTAAGAGGTTGCAGGTTCAAACAAAGAAAATCAAAGACATATAGCTTGAGGGTACAAATGTTCAAATTTTTTAAGATTTAAAAATTACCATGGACAAATATATTTTACATTCAGACTTTTATGCTATTGAGATGGACGATGCAGACATTGTTCTTGGTTATCCTTGGTCAAATTCTTTGGTACTGCTTAAATTAATATACAAAAGAAGTTCATGAAGTTTTGATATAGGAAAAAGAAAATAACAGTACAAGATATTTCCTAGTGTAAAAGGCAAGAATCTAAGGAAAAACAAGAAGCAGTTATAACAAGAGAACAAGTGGAGAAACCAATAGAAGAATCAAAAGTTGAACCTACAAAAACAACAATAGCATGGGAAAAAATAACAATAAAGTTCCAAGAAACTATATCATAGATCAAAGAAACTTTGAAACAAATCGAAGAAGCAAAAGAACCTGAAATAGGCGAAGAAGGAAGCAATAGCAAAAATAAAAGAAGAAGCAAAAGCAGAGTCCAAGGACAAACTAAAATATGGAAGCATGACAAAAGAGATAAAAGAAAAGAAAAAAATACTGAACAATTAAAGCTAATAGAACATCAAGTTAAGGTTGTAGCATACCACCACCCACACCACCAAGAGCGACAACAATATTGGATGCATGGCTTAAGGCAACAATCTTATGGCTCTACATGGAATTAGAAGGGCACTAACTATGGAAGTGTTTGGCAAAGAAAGCATATCAACTTTGGTTTTTAGAGTGGTGTAGTAGCATCAAGGAATAAATGGACCCACCATTCGAGTTACCAAAGTAAAGCAACAAAAGCATGGAGCCAACAAAGCAATCTTGGATACTCAAGTGCCAAAAGCAAGCATGGATGAAAAAGAGTGATATTTTTTGCCATCAAAAAAATGCTTCCAACACATTGAACCAAGGGATTACTTCAAAAAAATCAAATGGTAAAAAGGCATATTAGCATCAACAAAGACCACCACCAATCAAAGTTTCACTGAGATGGATGGATGATCAAGATCGGTACTAGTTCACAACAAGGCTCAGAAGATCATATTGTTTAGTCTCTTCTTATGTTTTGAGGATGAAACATTTTGTAAGGGGATGAAATGTTAGGTACCCAAGATAAGTATTTAATATTATAATATTGTATAAATATTATAATATTATATTAGATGTAATTATCCCACATGCATTGATAAGTGAGAATGGTGGGTAGTTGTACATTATAAATATAGGCAAAGATTCATAAAGAGGAGGAAGAGAAGAATATTGTATTTATCTCAAGTTGAGATATTGTAAAGAGTGACTTCCTTCCAATAAGGAGCATTGTATGATGTTGCCCTACCTCAAGGGTTTGAATATTAAATTGAATACATTGTAGTAATTTACATATTTGTCTTGTTTTACATTATGTGGATTATTCATTCTACAAATTATTAATGATTTATGATGGCGGCATCACGCGATGGATGGTCACATTAATGATTTATGATGTGGGCATCACGCGGTGGATGGTCACCATTGACCGTTGGAGGCTATAGTTGAGCGGGTTGGATTAGCCCAACTAAATTTTTGCTAAGGTGGCAATTAATTATTTTATTTTTTTTTAATTAAATTACACTTAATTTAATTAATTAACTGGAATTAAATTGTTTTTATCAATTTAATTCCTTAAATGGCACTCTTTTGCCATTTCCACCTTAGCATTTATTTGGCAAGCTCACACAACATTGTAAAAGCTTATACGGCTTCATTTTTTTGCAATTTTCCAAGATTGGGACCAATTTGTAAAGTGCTTGAAATCCATAGCACAATTGTAAATTGCCATGCGAGGCAAAACTTGAAAGTCTTTGACTTCTTGGTAAGTGCTTGAAAACCATAGCAAATTGTAATTGCCATACGAGGCAAAGATTGAAAGCCTTGTTGGCTTCTAAAGTGCTTGAAATCCATAGCACAATTGTAAATTGCCCTGCGAGGCAAAACTTGAAAGTCTTTCAACTTCTTGTTAAGTTCTTGAAAACCATAGCACATTGTAATTGCCCTGCAAGGCAAAGATTGAAAGCCTTGTTGGCTTCTAAAGTGCTTGAAAACCATAGCACATTGTAATTGCCCTGTGAGGCAAAGATTGAAAGCCTTTGGCTTCTTAAGTGCTTGAAAACCATAGCACATTGCAATTGCCCTGCGAGGCAAAGATTGAAAGCCTTTGGCTTCTTAAGTGCTTGAAAACCATAGCACATTGAAATTGCCCTACGAGGCAAAGATTGAAAGCCTTGATGGCTTCTTAAGTGCTTGAAAAGCATAGCACATTGCAATTGCCCTACAAGGCAAAGATTGAAAGCCTTGTTGGCTTCTCAAAGTGCTTGCAAACCATAGCACATTGTATTGCCCTACGAGGCAACATATTGTACTCATTTTTTAGACAACTTGATAGCCTTTCTAGCTTGCACCAGCAAACATAAGGCTACTGCTTTGGAGGATCACATGGCCAGACTAGTTGTTGTAGTTAGTCTCATGGCCTTCCGGACCTTCGTCGTTCTAGGTGGTCATTCCTCTTCCTTCATCAAACCTCTTCCTGTTGCTTCTACTGCACCTCTTGTTGTTCCACCTCGAACACTGCAGTGGCCTCCTTACAGGTTCCAGTTATTCACAGGTTCCAAGTTTTCAGTAGCATATGCAGAGCAACAGGTCTTTACTCATTGTCTTTCCTTGGCAATGGAGTCCTCTCGACGCTGTATCTCTACACCGGCATCCCAGGGTATCCAGGATGATTTTTCTGCACGGTTATGAGACATCTTTGCAGCGATTGGTGACTCACCCTTCCACTCTTACTGTGTACGCATTGGAGTCCAATGCTACTTGAGTGGGGAGGTATGATGTGGGCATCACTTTCTACCTAGGTATTATTCTTATAGTCCTAGGTTATTTTATTATTTTGCTAATAATATACATGAGTGGTCAACTCACGTTGGCTTTGTTTGACCATTAGTTGGCCTTTTAGCTGTAGAAAATTATTTGGCATTCTTGTTAGTCGTTAGGCTAATATTAGGAATTGTTAAGCAAATTAGATTTTGCTTCCTCCCTATTTCTCCTCCTACGCGCTTCGAGCGTATTATTGCGAGATATGAGGCATCTTATTGTTTTGGGGTTTCCTTGCGCCTATTTAAGCAAGGTTTGTGAATACATTACTCAGGTTGATTTTTATCTAATTTTGGCCTCAGCAATTTATGTGGTTGAGCAAAGGAGGTTCATAACATATAGATCATGAAAATGACAATATGAAAAAGAAAAAAAAAGACTAGAAATCACTAAACAAGTTGAATGCCTATATTACATTAATTTGATAGATCTCCATGGGCTTGCCATGTCATTCTCATTAGCCATCACATGAAAATGAAACAAAAACTTGAGATTTACAACAAGACCGCCTGAAGGCAAACTCACAGTTTTAAAGTAGCCTCCCCGGGCATTCTCAGTCAAATACAGCCTTAAAAAAATCAAAAGTGCCACTAGTTACAGGCAAAGCAATAAAAGATTGTATCTCTTTAAAGATAATTTCTTTTATATGGAAGATGTATGCATAGGAAATTTTATATGTGGCGTATCCTAATAGTATGAGTGTTATTTCATTCTTAAAACCATAATAGAGAGGTAACAGTCTGGTATTTTTAAATAAGGATGTGTCACAGTTGGTGACAAGCAAGACATAAACCCAATGCTTTCAGCAAATACACAATGAGTTTATAGTTAGGTGCACTGTTGATTAGCATTTCCACCGAAAATATTATTATCAGATTAGAACCTTTCAAAATTTTGATAATTCACCAATCATGCTTTGGATATGTGCATGTTAATAATTTAATTCTTGCCCTTGCTATGACCCTGAATATTTCAGGGATTGATGTCCATAACCAGATTTTATAGCGAGCCATTTTATTTTATGAAATTCATGCATCAAGTCTGTCACTGACTCAGAAGACATTATGAGTCCTACGGAGCCTTCAACAAGCCTCACTCAGAAAGCCATTGCAGCTTACATGGCATAGACTCAACCAGCTAGTTTAAGCCAAGTCCTGAACTTGATACTGTACAAACTGCTGAGGTGATCTCGTAGCCTAGGAAAAAGTAGCATATAGGACATCCTTCTACTTACTAATAGACAGACTATGAACTAATTTATTTCATAATTGACTAGATTGATATCTTCAGTGTAAATGCAAGATTATCCATCGTGGATTCATCTTTTCAAAGCAGATTCCTGCCTAGCATAGGACCTTCCAACAAACACAAAGCATAATTACAGCTCTGATAAAGAGTCTCTGTCTTCAACAGCTTCCATGTACGATGCATAGGATTCAATAATCGCCTCATATACTTTAATTCCTTTCAAATATTCAGCTTCGTTTAGGAACTGCATGCATTGCATTCCAAAAAATTAATCAGTACTCATTAATTTTGTAATCAAGCAGAGGAATAAAAACAGAAGATATATGTCATGTTGGTATTAGTTTGACTCAAACCTCATTATGATCATGAAGCAAAATGGGAGTATTTGCCATTGGTGAGAACCCAAATGCGGGGATTCCATGTCTTCTCACAAATCGGGCATCCGTTGCAGCTGGGAAAATCTCTGGTTTCTGAAGCTTCCCTCCAGCCCTCAAGATAGCCCCCTCTAGCAATGTCCACCACGGGTTTGAAGGGTTTGCAATTGTCATAAGTGGAAGCCCTAGCTTGTTCCTGAATGCTTCTTTTTGCGTGAACTGATTAAAAACATTACTATTAAATTCTCAGATGTGAGCAAACTATTCCTATTCATATCATCTAATATCTTATAAACATGGATGACATCAGATTCAACAATTACCACTCCAGCGAACAAATAGATAACAGTTACTGTAAAAAATAGAATTTAGATATGAATAAAACCAAGGAAAGAATGAAAAAGTGCATCTTCAGAGCGAGTGAGCATGTTGCAGCTTGCAGGTTACTTATCCAGTAATGCATTAAGGGGTGCCTTTTAAACACTGAATTGCATATAGCTCTAAATAGAAAGACTTCGCAATTTGAAAAATTGCAAGTAATGTTACCTGATAAAGCAACTTGAAAGGAAGAGCCCACTTGAATGAAAAAAACAACCAATAAATGGATTGCAAATGAAGCTGGGTGAAAACATTCCACATACAGAACTACTAAAGTATGTTATATAACGATCATTTTATTGTCTATTTCAGAGGCGTTTATGCCTACTTTCAAGATTTGGCACATTGAGATGCATGAACCTGATAGTGTTTTTCTTGCCGTAGATATGCACCAACCCTAGATTGTAAAAATAGACATACTATAATTGGGGCAGCATGATTCAAATATTTATCAAATAGGATTTGCACAAATCAACCTAGCATATGGCATGTAAAATTTCATTGGTTCACAATTATAAAATTAATTACTTTTTGATATACTATTTGTATTATTACATCATAAATACTGTTGAATCTTTCTAACTGTTTTCAACATGCTCTAAGCCTTTTGGTATTGAAGCACCAGGTTCTATAGAATCATATTTATATCTTTAAACATTTTAACACCCATTTCCCATTGTGATAATTTTCAATTTCTCATTTCTTAAAACTTAGGTGTGACTGGTCATGGTAATCTGTTAGATTGACAGAACTACAGGGTAATGCCATTGCATCTGGTCAGTGCATGTTAGATGGAGGGAAGCATAGTTGCTTATTGAAGATTTCTTGATTTTGAGACATTGAGACACGACTTGAATGCTATCCCACACTTAATAGGTGCTATGTTCAAAACATGGCTTAGCCATGGGCCATACAGATCCTGTTGTCACATTTTGCACGGGGTGCAATGTTTTCAAGTTTGTAACAGTGCTGCTCTTCTTTTTCCCTCTTCCTCTATTTTCCTTTCTTCTGCTCTCCCTTCCTCTTTCTTTCCCGCATTCTCTTTCTTTCCCCCTTTCTTGGAGCCCCCCAGTTGATTTTTAAAACTTTCCAGCAAGTTACCTGAAAATTGGCTAAGTGTTGGTGCGAAGTACGCACTTCGCCCCTCTTTCTGGGCGCACCTTGCAACTGGCAGGCTGGCAGACCGACAAAAGAATGATAAGTGCTGAAGAAAGTCCGTACGGCGGCAGACACCAGTTCTCACCTGTGCGCAGTCCGACTTCGCAGCGAAGTTGGAATGCGCCCTTGACAGGTGCGCAGTAGGGAAACAAACCCAGAATTTGACCAAGGCATGAAGGCCTTCCCGACTGCACTGTTTTCTGCCCGCGCAACCCGAGACGCTCTGATCCCAAGCGAAGTTGGACAAGCCGCCTTCCAAGGCGGACACGTGTCACACGACATCATCCACCATCCGACAAGTGTCCAGCTTCGGGATTTGAGCCAAGACGTGCCGAGCAAAAGGACGAGCATGGGCTGCATTACCTGTGTCGGTGACCTCATTTAAAGCCGATTGGAGGTTCTACCTGCTCCAGCTACCCGCATACCTGCCGAGAAGAAGTCCTGCCCAACACACCGCCAGCTAGCTGTCCAGCTTCCAGGAAGACCATGCTGCGGGTACAGTCCGGTCCGACAAAAGGTCAGCATTTGCAGCTCCTTCGCCGCTTTTGTCAGCTTATGTTTGACTGGGACTTTGTGCCCATTAATGTAACGGGAGGGACTCGGGCTATAAAAACCCACCGTGAATTCATTGTAAAGGGTGGAAGGGGAATGTCTGTTAGGGAACCACTATGCCCATTGTAACCGTGCTTCTGTTTATAAATATAAATTGTATGCCTGGTTCTGTTCTGCCGCTTCTATTTTTTATGCTGCCTTTCATTATATATATGCTTAACGCTAACCTGTGTCACGGCTCGTTGATTCACTTCAGCATTTGGTGATCAAGTGCCTTTAGCATTGCTTGTCTTAGCACTTTCTGTATTTAATAGTTTAAAGGATACATAGAATAGATGTGGTAGCAGTTCCATCGGCTTGTGTGTTACGTTGCTGTCCGTAGCGGTGATTGATGTGCTGCCGTACTTCCTTGTAGGGAATGTCTGTTAGGGAGCCATTGTAGTCGTGCGGTTAAAATCATCGCATGACACATATACCAGCTCTGATATCTCTAGGTTGCTTTCTACTCATGTTAGTGTACGTATCTGGTGATTGATGCATTGTCGTGCTGTTAGTTCTCCTTGTAGGGAGAATGTTTGCTAGGGGACCATTGTAGCTGTGCGTACACTGCTTAGGTATCGGAAGTACACATAGATTTTGCAGTTCTCAGTCATGCTTTGTGTTTATAATGCAGTAAGCATTGGTGTCTGGTGTGTTCCCGTACTGTTAGTTCCCCCCACCAACCTCCACGTATATTTGTAAATTCCTTTCTGTTCATTTATCTCTTTCCTGCACTCTTAGCTTAAATCAGAAAACCCCCAAAAGAAGCCGGCCTTCTCCGGAGATTGGCACGGAAGGCATCTTTTCCTTCCGGCCTTTCATGCTGGTGGGCGAATCTGGGCGCATTAACCCAAAATCCTTTCCTCAAGGCAGATTCGTAACCAACAGTTTCTCTGGCACGCCCGGTGGGACACGGGGTCCCACATTTGACGAGAGATTTTCTGATCAGTCTCCACCTGGCGCTGACAGTAGTTCCTGAGCACTTGGTGAGACAAGGAAGTTTCTCACCCCCGACAGAATTGAAGCACCGGTGTTCGCTTCATTGCTGTTCCAAATCTGAACACCTGGCGACTCTGCACGAACAAATCCTCTGAGTCCGAAAGACCGGTCCCAGCACCTTCATGCACACAAGAAGGTGGCGAGCAAGGGATCCGAGAAGCCCGCCTGAGTTCTACGAACTGGACATCAACGCTCGAGGCGAGATTCCCAGGCTGGCTGATCCGCGAGCTCGTGTCGACGAAGCCGAGGCTGAGATCCAAGGAGAGGCCGAAGCTGAAGTCGGCGGAGCTGAATACGAAATAGAAGAGGCTGAGGAAGAAGAAGTTCCTGCATCCTCGGAAAGTACCGACACTGAGTACACAACCGACGGAGGAGAAGAAGAAGAAATGGCTGCTCAGCAGCAAAATGACGATGATCTCTTCTCGGCGGTGGACTCTACGGGGCTCTTGGCCCTGGTCGGACAGCAAGCTGTGCCCCCCGCTGCTTTAAAGTCTATTCCCACATACGATGGCTACGGCAAGACGGCGTACGAGCACATCCAGGACATCCTTGCCCTGGCCGCACTGCATACTATTACCGATGAGAGTGTGAAGACCCGTCTGCTGGCCCTTTCCCCGAGGGGAAAGCTTCTCTACTGGTGGAGATCGCTGCCAGAGGGATCCATCACAGGGTGGCCCCAACTTGCCAGAAGGCTCGTGAAAGGATGCAACGAGTCTGCTGACCCTACTTCTCTCTGCATCAGTTCCAAGCTATCCAGAGACATCCTCAAGAGGAGGTGTCTGATTTTAACATCAGGTTTGCGAGATCCCGAAAACGGGTACCTCGCGAACTTTGGCCTTCAGCTGGCATGGCTGCTCACTACTATCTGAGATCCTTCAACTCAGACATATGCCTGCTGCTGAAGATCGCCAGAATAGACGAGTTTCCTGCGCTGTACGAGGCTGCCCAGCAAGCTGAAGCTGACATTATCTCCATCGGCAGACTCCCGTCCAGGGTGCAGGAACCCATTCATCCCGACTTCCCCAGATCCCAGTATCCTTCTGCTTCTGGTGGTGCGCCGTCCACATCAGGGCAGCAACCCCAGCAGCAGTGGAATCCAGCGTCGGTCGTAACTTCTTACGGCCCGCCTCAATTGCATTATCCTCACCCGCCTCCTCTTGCTCTGCATTTTCCAGCACTTCCTGCTCCCCCACAGTATGCACCTTATTCTAACCCTCCTCCATTAGCCGCATTGCCTCCGCCGGCACAGTTGCCGCCTCCTGACAGCAGCATTCAGAATACGATTCTACAGGAGGTGCGGGCTTTGGCCTCAGGATATCACGCCATGTCTAATGACATGACCGCCATGAAGAAGAAGCAGGCCCAGATGGACCTTGCTCCTAGGAGACCATATGTGCCACCCGCGCTGAAGAAGGACAAAGCCCCAGAGCACCAGCCGCAGAGGCGTCCGCCTCCGAGAAATGCTGCTATAGAAGACCCGCCTGGTCCTCCCGACCAGGTTAACTGGTGCACTACGTGCAATGACCCGCATTCGAAGGAAGACTGCACTTTGCACCAGCACTACATCCAGACCTTGGCCGACAGCGCCATAGAGGACGATGAACTGTACATGATCCTGGACGGCGAAGCCAACTTTGCCCTCCCAGAAGAGAATCTAGTGCCGCCCGCCAAGGAAGAAAAGAAAGCTGCAAATGCGGCCAAGCCTTTGCAAGTCTACGCTAGAAGAGAAAAACCACAGCCCGGTGGGCTGCCACCATACAAGCGGCTGTGGCCCTACACAGCCCAGGAGAAGGCATCCAAAGATAAAGCTCCAGTCAAGCCTTCTCCGGCAAAGGCTGCCCCTGTTCCAGCCAAGCCTCCAGCAAAGGCCCCAACTCCGGCTAAAGCTCCTGTACCTCAGCCTCCAGCTGAAACCAAAGAACATGCCCAGGAGAAGCTGAAGTACCCGTCTCTGACCAAGAGACAGCAAGTTGAGGCTACCCAGCAGTACCGGACGAAGTATGAGCCGGCTAAACAAGCAGAAGGAGCTAGTACCTCGAGCTACAGCATTGTAGACGAGTTGAAAAGAACTCCTGCCAGAATCAGCATGTACGATGCTCTTCTGCTCCCAGGTCAGGTGGATCTGCTGCAAGAATCACTGAAGAACATGAAGAGCGGCAAGCAGATACAGCCCGCTGTCCTGGTTCAACCTTTGACAGTCTCAGCCACTGGGAAGAACAGACCGCCACCCTTTTATCTGTCTTTACGGATGCAAGGGTACATAGTTCACAACTGCATGGTGGATTCTGGTGCTTCCTCCACTGTGATGCCGAAGGCTGTCTGTGACGAGATCGGGATGGAATACACACGGAGCAGCCAAGGCGTGCTGCAATTAGACGGCACCCCTGTCAAGACACTTGGTGTCATAAAGGACATCCCTATCCGATCGCACAAGGCTCTCGACATCGTGGTCATCCAAGAGGTCGTGGTTGTTGACCTGGAACCCTACTTCGACATGTGTCTCTCTCGGGAGTTCACTGCGAAGTTGGGCGGGTACTGTCTCTGGACTACTCACACATGGAAGTGCCCTTCAAAGGAAGGAGACTGAAAATTTTCAATGAGAAGCCTTCCACCTTCCTAGTAGAGAAGATACCCGGAGGAGAGCTGGACTGCATGGTCCAGTTGTCAGAGGAAGAGCTGGTGACAGTGGAGCTGACTGAGCAAGCCTTCGAAGTGCTACAGCTTGAAGATGAGTTCTCGTTGCGGGACTTCAATGCCGTAATAGGGACAGAGCAGGGCTGTTACTCCATTGTACAGCCCAAGAGGCTTGACATGTCAGCTGCGAAAGAGGTAGGACCTGCACCCGAGAAGCTGTGGAAGCTTTTCTTTGACGGCGCGCGATGCAAGAATGGCGTCGGTGCAGGAGTGCTGCTGGTTTCTCCAACCGGAATCCAGAAGGACTATACCTACAGGTTGGCCTGGAGCTGCACTAACAACTCGATGGAATACGAAGCCCTATGCTTGGGTTTGCGAAAGGCGGAGAGGCTCGGAATCAAACACCTGCAGATTTTCGGAGATTCAGAGCTGGTGTGTCACCAAGTTACGAAGAAGTGCGCATCCAAACAGCACTATCTTAGAGCGTACCACAACCGGGTGTGGGACCTGATGGAGTCATTCGATTCATTGAATGTTAAGGCAATATCGCGTGAGAAAAAAAAGCACGCTGATATTCTGGCGTCTTGGAGCCAGGTACGTTCCGGCTTATGACGTTGTCCAGAAACCGAAGCCGGTTCGCACTATTTACTGAGCCTTCGTGCTCGATAAGGACACCCACTGGCAGGTGTTCAGTTTGACGAGGAGATCGTCACATTCCTGGTTAACGAAGTGTGTGTAATCGAAGGTAGAGACCCTGATGACGAGTAGTATGAGGGGTTGATACAGTTAAGGAATAATCACGTCCCAAAAGGACTGATTACATTGGAGAGTCTTTTTGATCAGAACAACAGAGCAATATCTCACAGGATCAAAGTAGACCCGAGGCAGTATGCCGACCTGGAACTTGAACCTGGTAAAACTATCAAGGTCGGAACAAACTGCACGTCGGAGGAACTTGAGCAAATCAGATCATTGTGCCAGGAGTTCCCCGACATCGTGGCCTGGTGCTACGAGGATTTGAAGGGGTATGACAGAATTGTCATCCAGCATACCATTGAGCTAGAGGATGGCGCCAAGCCATTCCGACAGAAGCAAAGGGCCGTGAATCCGAAGATTGAGGCCATGATGAAGGCCGAGCTCTTGAAGATGCTGGAGGCCAAGATCATCTACCCCATCAAACATTCATCCTGGGTCGCGAATTTGGTGCCCGTGAGGAAAAAGAATGGCGACATTCGTCTCTGTGTCGACTTCAGAAACCTAAACCAGGCTTCCCTCCAGGACCACTATCCGCTTCCCCAAATCGACCAGATTCTACATATCGTTGCTGGAGCCCAGAGATTTTCACTTTTAGATGGATTTTCCGGCTACAACCAGATTTGGGTCAAAGACGAGGACCAGCATAAGACGGCGTTTACCACCAAGTGGGGGACGTTCGCCTATCAGCGCATGCCGTTTGGCTTATCCAATGTCGGTGCCACATTCCAAAGGGCCATGGACCTGGCCTTCCGAGAGCTGCTTAATAAAATTATTGTCATCTACCTTGATGACATGACTGTTTTCTCTCACCAACGAGGAGATCATGTTTCGCACCTACGGCAAATATTTGAGAGTTGTCGAGAATTCGGCATTTCTATAAACCCGAAGAAGTCTGTCTTCGCGGTAAAGGAAGGAAAGCTGCTGGGACATGTCATCTCCGAGGAAGGCCTCGCCATTGACCCTGACAGAGCAGAAGCCCTCGTTCACTTGCCAACCCCCATTGATAAAAAAGGGTTGCAGTCCTTCTTCGGTCAGATTAACTTTGTGCGGAAGTTTATCCCCGACTTCGCACAGGTGATCAAGCCTATGGCCGAACTGCTGAAAAAAGATACAAATTATGAATGGACTGATGAGAGAGAGCAAGCCTTCGAGGAAATCAAGGCTCGAAGTGCGCAAGCTCCGGTGTTGACAAACCCGGACTACTCTAAGGACTTCATCCTGTATGCAGTGGGAGAACCCGAAAGTTACGCTGCAGTCCTAACTCAGAAGGGAGACGATGGTGAGGAGCGCCCCATAGCGTTCCTGAGCCAGGTGATTCTGCAGCATGAAGAAAAGTACAATTTTATAGAGCGGCAGGTTCACGCTGTTATGAAATCCCTTCGAAAGTTCAGGCATTTTGTCTCCCAGAGCAAAACTACTGTCTTTGTGATTCACCCGGACGTTCAAAGCTTCATCTTACAAGGAGAACCGGGTCACAAGAGAGCGGGATGGATTGCAAAAATCCAGGAGTTCGACATCGAAGTGCGGCCCACCAAGCTTATCAGAGGCCGAGCCTTGTGTCAGGAATTGGCCCGAAGCGCTGTAGTCGGCATCTCCGCCTGTAAGTGGGAGGACACAGCGACACGCATCTACCTAGCCGACTCCTTATCGGAGGGGAGTGATTGGACAGATGAACTGGTGAGATACTTCTACACCGGAAGATGTCCCGATCACCTGAACGCCTCACAACGAAGGAGATTTCGGCTAGGTGCACTTAAGTACACTCTTCGCCCCGAGGGGCTTTACTTCAAAAACATCGACGGCATCCTGTTGCGGTGCGTCATGAAATCTGACCAGCCTAGGGTCCTCGGAGATTTTCATTCCGGGATGCCTGGGGGTCACCATTCTTCAAGGCCAACGGCCTTAAAAATAATAAGAGCTGGGTACTATTGGCCCACTCTATTTGCAGACGCTCATGCGGTCTGCTCTAAATGTGATCAATGCCAGAGGTTTGCTGGCCGAAACAGAAAAGCACCCCTGCCCCTTCAACCGATTCAGGCCGAGACTCCGTTCCAGCAATGGGGTCTAGACTTTATTGGGGTGATTTCTCCTAACTCCTCTGCCGAGCACAAGTTTATTCTTACAGCCACCGATTACTTCACACGGTGGGCAGAGGCAATCCCGACCAAGAACGCGGACCAGGAAAAGGTCATTAGGTTCATTGAGAGCCTGATTACCCGCTTCGGGGTTCTAGAGTCAATTGTGACAGACAACGGTCCGGGATTCGCAGGCGCTGTACTCACGGAGTACACCGGCAGACTTGGCATCTATCACAAGATGTCTTCTAATTACTACCCGCAGGGGAATGGCCTTGCCGAGTCTACTAACAAGAACCTCCTGAAAATCATCCGGAGGACCATTGACAGAAACAAGCGGACTTGGCACTTACTCCTGAACAGGGCGCTGTGGGCGGACAGAGTTGCGTTCAAGAAATCTATCAGAACATCCCCCTATGCGCTTGTCTATGGTAAAGAGGCTGTCATGCCATCGCACATTGAGATCCCTGCCCTATGGATGTTGGACGAAGACAGGAGCAGCGGAGACCCGGTGGACGACAGACTGTGCCAACTCCTGCAGTTGGAGGAAGACAGAGAAAGTGCATACCAGGCCTTCACTGATCATATTCCAGCTACTCAAGGATGGTTTGCCAAAGGCACCACTGCTCGAGTTTTCGAAATCGAGGACCTGGTGCTGAAGTGGGACTCATATAAGGCAAAGCCGGGCAATCACGGGAAGTTTGATGCCCTCTGGGAGGGCCCTTATCAGATTGCCCGGGTAAACCAGTTTAATGCCTATGTACTTCGGGATATGGAGGGTCAGCTCCTGCCTATCCCTGTTAACGGGTTCCACTTAAAACTTTACCGCTGCTGAAGGTGCCCGAGTGGCCCTTCTTTGTAAAGATTTCCCTTATGCATTTTCGTTTCCCAGGATGTACAGTTTCCAGCTTTCAGCTTTTAATTGTTATTTTTTATTTTTTGAGCTTAAACTACGGCATGGGAGAGAAAGACTTCGCAGCGAAGTCTGTCGTCGCCCCTCAGGAGAGGCGAAGTTCGGCTGTGCAAAGAAAGGAGAAAGCAAAGAAAGAGGCAAAAAAATGCCTAAGTGTTGGCCGAAGCCCGACTTCGCAGCGAAGTCGGGCTGCGCGCCAGCCGAAGTGCGAAGCTTGAACGGAAAGAAAAATGCAAAGCACAAAGGAGAACGGACTGCGCCCAACTTTGGGCGAAGTCCGACTTCGCACGCGAAGTCCGACTTCGGCCGACTTGCGTGCGAAGTTCGAACTGTGCACAACCTCCGTGCGAAGTGCGAACTTCGCCCGAACTGCAAGCGAAGTCCGAACGCGCTACATTTCAAACGCACAGCTTGAACAGTTCGGTCTAAAGAAGCAGTAAAATGCTAAGTGTTCGCCTCCTCCGAAGGTTGCAAAGGACCCAGACTGCGCTCAATCCTTGGGCGCGGCAAGGAAGAAGAAAAGAAAAGCGGAACAGTTCAATGCGCACTTCGCTCGAAGTTCGAACTTCGCTCCAACTTCGGGCGAAGTCCGACTTCGTCGACTGCGCTCAATCCTTGGGCGCGGCAAGGAAGAAGAAAAGAAAAGCGGAACAATTCAATGCGCACTTCGCTCAAAGTTCGAACTTCGCCCCAACTTCGGGCGAAGTCCGACTTCGCCGGAGAAGTTGGATCGCACCCAACTTCGGGCGAAGTCCGACTGCGCCTCGTTTTCTGGGCCAGTTTGGGCGAAGGTTTAAAAAATAAATAAAATATTCAAAAAGGTCCCAAGCTGGGCCCAAGGCGCATTGTGACTGTTTCAAAGTGGGTTTCCGCACCGAAGGTTCTTTCTTGAGCAGTGTGCCCGGATTGCGGCAGTGACGTCAGCCATGGCGCAGCGTCCAAGACAAAATTAATGATTGCACAGTCTTCCAGAAAAAGTGCAACAAAAGAAGCATGGCACGGCAGCCGAAGTACCCTTTTTCCAAACATTCTCCTGCGCAGCTACCCAAGAAACATAACTCAGCCGACCTACCCCCTCCTGCGCGGCATTAATGGCGCTGTCGTTGTCTAGAAAAGGGGGTCAGATGCATTCAAACATGCCAGACTGCGCAGATTATTCCTTAAACTGTGCAGATTTTTCCTGTGACAGCGAAATCTTCTGCAGACGCCCTGAACTTGTAATTATTGTTGATTCGAAGAGATGGACAGAGGAAAGATGCCAGTGTCAGCGCAGTCCAGCGAAGGGAGCGAGCACAAGGATTTACCATGGCCGGGTGTTTTCAGAAGTGAAACACCGCCAGAGCCAAAGTCAAAGTCCCGGCCGAAAAAAGTACAGCGTGGGCAAGCCCCACCACCTCCGTTAAATTACTTGGCGGGATACGTGGACGGCTCGTTTTCTATGAGCCTGACTAAGCTGCGGACAAATGTGGAGAGCTGGGCTGACAAAGTTTCGCCCTCTCATCATTTCGGAGCGGCGTACAAATCCAACCTTTTCAGATTCTTGTGCCCTCCTGTCCATCAATGCCCGAAACTGGTAGACATCATTGTCAGACACTACAGACCAGTTACCCGGCAGATTTGTAGCTCCAGCGGTAAACCCTTGTTCACGCTGCGCAGGGAGACTGTCCAGCCAGCTTTCGCCCCAGGGTTGGAGTATGACTCCAGCACAATTGTCAGGAAGATAAATCTGGGCGAGCAAGCGGGACGTTTCACGCAAACAAAACGAATGAGGGAAGCGGGACGGGGTGCAATGTTTTCAAGTTTGTAACAGTGCTGCTCTTCTTTTTCCCTCTTCCTCTATTTTCCTTTCTTCTGCTCTCCCTTCCTCTTTCTTTCCCGCATTCTCTTTCTTTCCCCCTTTCTTGGAGCCCCCCAGTTGATTTTTAAAACTTTCCAGCAAGTTACCTGAAAATTGGCTAAGTGTTGGTGCGAAGTACGCACTTCGCCCAGTTTTGGTGCGAAGTTCGCACTTCGCCCAGTTTTGGTGCGAAGTACGCACTTCGCCCCTCTTTCTGGGCGCACCTTGCAACTGGCAGGCTGGCAGACCGACAAAAGAATGATAAGTGCTGAAGCAAGTCCGTACGGCGGCAGACACCAGTTCTCACCTGTGCGCAGTCCGACTTCGCAGCGAAGTCGGAATGCGCCCTTGACAGGTGCGCAGTAGGGAAACAAACCCAGAATTTGACCAAGGCATGAAGGCCTTCCCGACTGCACTGTTTTCTGCCCGCGCAACCCGAGACGCTCTGATCCCAAGCGAAGTTGGACAAACTGCCTTCCAAGGTAGACACGTGTCACACAGCATCATCCACCATCTGACAAGTGTCCAGCTTCGGGATTTGAGCCAAGACGTGCAGAGCAAAAGGACGAGCATGGGCTGCATTACCTGTGCCAGTGACCTCATTTAAAGCCGATTGGAGGTTCTACCTGCTCCAGCTACCCGCATACTCGCCGAGAAGAAGTCCTGCCCAACACACCGCCAGCTAGCTGTCCAGATTCCAGGAAGACCATGCTGTGGGTACAGTCCGGTCCGACAAAAGGTCAGCATTTGCAGCTCTTTCGCCGCTTTTGTCAGCTTATGTTTGACTGGGACTTTGTGCCCATTAATGTAACGGGAGGGACTCGGGCTATAAAAACCCACCGTGAATTCATTGTAAAGGGTGGAAGGGGAATGTCTGTTAGGGAACCACTGTGCCCATTGTAACCGTGCTTCTGTTTATAAATATAAATTGTATGCCTGGTTCTGTTCTGCTGCTTCTATTTTTTATGCTGCCTTTCATTATATATATGCTTAACGCTAACCTGTGTCACGGCTCGTTGATTCACTTCAGCATTTGGTGATCAGGTGCCTTTAGCATTGCTTGTCTTAGCACTTTTTGTATTTAATAGTTTAAAGGATACATAGAATAGATGTGGTAGCAGTTCCATCAGTTGTGTGTTACGTTGTTGTCTGTATCTGGTGATTGATGCGCTGCCGTACTGTTAGTTCCTTGTAGGGAATGTCTGTTAGGGAGCCATTGTAGCTGTGCAGTTAAAATCACTGCATGACACATATACCTGGCTCTGATATCTCTAGGTTGCTTTCTACTCATGTTAGTGTACGTATCTGGTGATTGATGCATTGCCGTGCTGTTAGTTCTCCTTGTAGGGAGAATGTTTGCTAGGGGACCATTGTAGCTGTGCGTACACTGCTTAGGTATCGGAAGTACACATAGATTTTGCAGTTCTCAGTCATGCTTTGTGTTTATAATGCAGTAAATATTGGTGTCTGGTGTGTTCCCGTACTGTTAGTTCCCCCCACCAACCTCCACGTATATTTGTAAATTCCTTTCTGTTCATTTATCTCTTTCCTGCACTCTTAGCTTAAATCAGAAAACCCCCAAAAGGAGCCGGCCTTTTCCGGAGATTGGCACGGAAGGCATCTTTTCCTTCCGGCATTTCATGCTGGTGGGCGAATCTGGGCGCATTAACCCAAAATCCTTTCCTCATGGCAGATTTGTAACCAATAAGTCCCAATGACCTTGCAATTATATGCAAAATCTAGAGGAGGAATCACCCCTTCCACCAAACAGTGACAGGCCCCAACATCAGGCACGCACCGAAATAAGGCAGGTACTTCAGAGAGATTTCTACTTTTTGGTAGTAGATAGTGGACAGCCTTTAGGGCATGCTTTGAGAGTTATCAATCATTTTGTCCTGCCTGATTTATTTAAGAGAGGGTTTGAACAAAGGTCCCGTCACAATGACAGTCTATGAGTTCAAAGTGGAGGCTTGTTTTTTTCCGTGTTTGTACACCACTTGAGTATTACTTGTATTTTACCTATTCCATACACCATTTTGAATAGTCCTTCTTACCTAAAATGCAAGAAGGCATTGTTTTGCCTAATTTATACATCTTTTTTTCATTATCCCTTCTTACACGAGACAAATACTTAGTCAGTTTCCAAAGTTGGCTAAAATTGTTGAATGACAATAAACATATTTTGCTGTAAGGAACACTCATCTTGTGACCACATCCAACATAGCTTAACAAATGAGGTTTTATCTCAGGACTGAAAGTAAACATGCATCAAACTCAAATATAACAAAGTAAATACTGAAGTCAATCTTGGATACTTATCTTAAAACCTGAAATGTCATATTGCGTGAAGCGGGAGCCCATTCTTCTGCAATTCGTCTTTCAAAAGATTCAGCATCAGCACCAGGGGAAACACGGATATCAAAACCTGCTTCAGCCTCAGATGGTTGAAGATTCCTGACAAACCCCTGTAACAGAAAGCCATATGCATTAGTGCACTTCGTCAGAAATTTTGTCATTAAATCAAACAAAGACCACAATTAAACCGCATCACAGAATTTACAGGACTAGAGGATTGATATTTGTAATTTAATACAAAGCCATACTAGCAAAATAATACATCCATGTACAAAGCCAAGTAATGGAAAACAAGCACTCAAATATCTTAAGACAGAATACCAATACTAGGCCAAACAAATAGTCCTGGTCAATTCTGGCTCTTGAAGAGATAGACAATGTTTATACCACCTGCCAAAGTGTTAGGTCAATATGTGAATTAGATGCATCATGCAACTGCAGATGGATCCATATTTGTTGACCTACAAAAGAGACTACCGTTTTATACATCTTCAAGATAAATAATCCCTGACCATGACTCTCAACTATGGTGCAAGCAACTACTCATCAGGATTGCACCTTTGACCTAAGATGCCAGTCAAATATTGTTTAATGCCTTGTTTAAAGACACAATCCTTGCAGCATACTAGATTAAGCATAAATAAGGTTGTGTAGAGGATTATGAAAGTCACAAATGCCACATAATGAAAATTCAACACTTATATTTTAAATATAAAAAATCCCCACTATCAAGGTCTGATTTCTCAAAAAGTAGAGCACTTACAGTACAAGATACTCTAAAAATTAAAAAACCGTACAAGACAATTGAATGCCAAAGATATCAAGTCCAACAAATCCTCTAAAGAAAATGACGTTGTTAGTTGCAGCATCCAGGACTTATTTATTAACTTTTGTATTATCTTGATGATAGCTGAACAAAGTTACGCATTTAATATGAAAAAATAACTCCCACTAGTCCTTGAAAATTAGGCAAAACAACGTAGTTACTAGAAAAGTTTAGAGGCAAGAGATTTCATGAACCAGTACCCACTAAAGAGCATAAATAAAACCTGAAACCAAGTTTGGGGGGTTAAAATAGCAGGCAAGTTTAGTTACTAGAAGATTTTCAAGGCAATAGATCACAAGAACAACCGCCTATCAAAGGGCATAAGTCAAAGCCTGTACCAACTTTAGGGACTTCAAAAAACAAGCAATGCACAAAAACTCAAGTTTATTTGAAGAAGTAATTTCCATCAGAAATCTAGCTCACCTGTCAAACGTGATCTTTCTTTGGAGGAATTAATTCATCAATTTCAAATAGGTAGTCAATTAAAGACAAAAGTTGTGGATCAAGTCGTTTGGATTTCTTGTTAGATGCCAACTCCGAACAATTCTTTGAAATGGCCACTAGTGCTTTAAAATTTATACCACTAGCTTGTAGAGCCAAAGGAGTTCATATGAGATTGTACTTGTGCCAAAGGAGTTCATATGAGATAGTACCTGTGCCAAAGTAGGATTAGCTTCCATTTTGTCTAATAGTTTAATTCCAGGGAGCAACCATAGACCTAGAAGAAGTATTAGTAATCGTATAGGACAAGCCAGAAAAGCTGCCGTTTGAATAAAAAGTATGGTTAAAATCATGGACTTCAAAGAAGCAAATGACATACATGAACTGTGAAAATGACAGGGCTATTAGAAACAACAATTTTAGAGGCTGCTGACTTATTTAAGATCTTTCATTGTTTTCAATATGGGCAGAAGAAAAGGGAAAGAGAGCAAAGGGGCAAGCAGGTTTTAGGCCCAAGCACTCAACTATTGATCACTGTATCACGCTCAGACACAGTGGAAAAAATATGGGACAAAAAAGAGGAGGCTTTTTGCTGTTTTGTAGACTTCAAAAAGGCATTTGACACAGTGCCTAGGAAAAAATTATGGAGCAGAATGGAAGAGCTAGAGGTTCCAATTCACTACAAGGCAGCAGTTCACAGACTATATGAGCATGTAAAAGCTAGAATCAGAACACGGGAAGGGTTATCTGAATGTTTTGGTAGTGACATAGGTGTCAAACAAGGTTGCCCTCTATCTCCGACCTTATTTGGGCTGTACATTGACAAGTTAGAAGAATGGATAAACAAATTTGGGGGAGAGGGTGTGCATTTAGCCAAATATGTGGTAAAACTCCTCATGTATGCAGATGATGTAATTCTTGTGGCCAAAACAGCCAAAGATCTAGAAGATCACCTTCAAGCTCTAGAACTCTTTTGTAAAGAAGTTGGGATGCAGGTGAACACGAGCAAAACAAAAATTATGATTTTTTCAACAAAAAAGAAGAAGCAACAACTCAAATTTCAGTTTGCAGGAGAACCGCTTGATGTAGTAGTAGAATACAAATACCTGGGCATAGACTTTCATGACAAACTTAATTCGAATACATGTAGGATGAAAAGAACTCCAAGTGGCTGGAGAGCACTATATGCACTTCAAAACAGGTGTAGGAATGCCGAGTTGTGGGACTGGAAGACCACCAAGGTCTTATTTGGCCTACTTGTTACACCGGTTCTGTTGTATGGTTGCGAGGTGTGGGCTAGTGGCACAACAAATGCAAAATGGAGGCAAATAGAGAGGATTCAAAAATATATAATCACAAACTTTCTCAAAATTAAGGCCACAACCCCTTATGAAATTATTCTAGCTGAAACTGGAATGTTCCCTTTAGAAGCAATTGCTATGACCAAGCTGTTATGTTACTTGAAAAAAACAGAAAACATGACAAATGATAGATGGCCTAGAGCAGTTAGGGACGAAGAGTTGCATAGGCGAAAGAATACGTGGATGAAACAAAATCAGAAATGGATGAAACGTTGGGAAATCAACATAAATGAATGCCCAAATGTCAACAAAGACATTAAAAATTATGTGAATGAAAAGTTCAGAAGTGGAATGTGGAAAAATGCAAGCAGGAAAAGACTATTATATTGCAAATTTTAACCCAACGTATGACCACAAGGAAAAAGCGTATATAGGCGCTGAAATCAAGTGGAAGGAAAAAATACTCATTGCTCAGATAAGGACTAGCTCTCATAGGCTTAGATGTGAAACAGGGAGATGGACAACGCCCAAAGAACAATGAGAAGAAAGGATATGTACTCTATGCAGCACAGGGGCAGTAGAGACAGAGGAACACTTCATCTATAAATGCCCGAGTTTTTCAGATATCCGTGACAAATACAAAGAAACACTTGGGAACGAGTTTATTACAGATTTATTTGAAGACAGTAAAATAAAAAAAGTTGGAGAATTGCTAACACAAATCAGCAGGAGAAGGAACAACCTTCTCAAAGATATTAAAGATCATATGATATGATTTGAGTAATTGTACTTCCATATTTGAGGTCCCATAGACCATATTTGGATCTCGCGGACGTAATTAAAATCTTTCATTCATTCATTCAATATGATAAGGATCAATCCCTCATCCCAATGATCAGACCATTTCCTCTCCAAATAATATACTCCTTTCATGGTCTGACTGCTTCAAAAAAAATTGACCCCTTTTGAGTCAAAATAGTGAAAAAGACATCTATCTTTTCAATCACTAGCCATGGTCCCTGGAACATATGATGTTGCAGAGTATAGTATGGTTTGAATATTGTAAGAAGCAACAACAGATGAAAAGCACTATCCTAACACATCGAATCAATCATGATTCGAGGTGTAGGTAGGTCAGTATTAGGGCCTCACCAGCTCAAAATCCCCCTTTCATATGTGAGATGGGTAAATGGAAGATACCTTAGGAGAAATGGGAGGAGAGAATATATATCTATTGCACTTCAGGGCAGTAGAAACAGAGAAAAAATATATTTTAGAATGCAAAGCTTATAATAATATTGGGAACAGTTATGCTGATACATTAAGGATGGATTCTGTATCTGAATTGTTTGAAGGAACAAGAACAGAGAAGCTAGAAATATATATAATAAGGTCTAGCATCGGTTCTTCTGAAAGAGAGAATTTGTTTCTTTTTAAAGAAACAAAGTAAAATAACATATTATGTTTGTTGTACCATAGGTTGTTCTGGCCTGATAGAAGTTAAAAAATTTACATTCTATTCTATAGATAGATAGATTCAGACACATATGTGTATAAAGATTTTGTGAAGCTAACCTATCCAAGTAAAAAGCTCTGCTGTTTAAAGAGATTGCATAAAGATTTTGCTAAGCAAACCTACCCAACTGGAAAATTCTGTTCTTTATGGAGATTGTGGGTGCATTTGTAAGGTGTGGATATCCAATCCAGTAGTCAAATCTTTCCATTGGTTGGTTGGATTTGGATAAACTTCTCTCAGTACCAACTCTATCCGGCCACTTATAACAACAAATACTATTATTCCCCAGAAACCAAAATAAATAAATAAATAAACATACCGTGGGAGTTGGAGTCCCTGCTTTGAGAAAGATCGGATTGACAGAAATGACCTCTCCCTCAGCCGCCAATCCAGCCTTGACAAGATCAAACTGGGCAGCCCTGAAACGAATGATACTCTCCATGCTCTTCAACAAGTTCTCCATTGCACTGTTGTCATAGAGCTTTGAGCCATGTCCAGGGGCACCCACAGCCTTTATGACCAGCCACCAGGGAGACCTCTCCGCATAGAAAACCCTGTAATTCTCATCTGGGGAGGCAAGCCCCTCATCCAAGACCACGCCCACATTCAAGCTCCCAAACTCCTTGGAGTTAACAAACTGCTCTGCTCCATCATGACCCCCAATCTCCTCGTCAGGAACAAAAGAAACATGAATTGTTCTGAGGGGCACAAACCCCCTCTTCTTGAGGTTTCTGAGGGCCTCAAGGTACTGCAAACCCACACACTTCATGTCCTGAGAGCCCCTGCCATAGATGTTACCCTTGGGGTCCCTGTGGCCTGAGAAGGGGTGATAGGCCCACTTGTCCTGCTCTGCAGTGACTACATCTGTGTGGGAGTTGAGGAGGATGGATGGCAGGGACTTCTGCTTGCCTTGCCATGTCAGCAGTACAATTGGCTTCCTCTTTACAAATTCAAGGACTTGGGTATCCAGCCCAATGGATTTGGCCTCTAAAAGTATGAAGTCCACTGCTGGCTGGTACTTGGGATTGGGATGTGCTGTGTTGATTTGGAGATATTGCTGGAACCTGAAGATTAATTGTTCTGGGTCTGACTCTGGTTCTGCCTTGGTTGCACAGGATGCATGGAGAAATCCTACAAGTATTACAGTGATAGTGGTGGTGAAGAGGTTGGAGTAGAATTTGGCTGCCATTGTGGTGTTTATGAGTGGCCTATAGTAATGGCGTTATTGTAATGAGCAATAATTTCTCTGTTTATGGGTGGGCCTTTTCGGGTTTTTCTTTTAATAAATTAATTGAAAAGGTTTCCTTCCGAAGTCCGGCCATGACAGGTTTTTTAATTTTTTGTTTTTTAAATTCAAAGGGTTGTGGCGTATAGTAATGGCGTTATCGTAATGAGCAAAAATTTCTCTGTTTATGGTCGGCTTATTTGGGTTTTTCTTTTAATAAATTAATTGAAAAGGTTTCCTTGCAGGAGTCAGGGCATGATCACATCAACAGGATTTTTTAATTTTTTTTTTTAAATAATTGAAAGTACTTGGGTATCACAAATTCAAGGACTTGTATCCAGCCCAATGGTTTTGGCCTCTGAAAGTATGAAGTCCACTGCTGGCTGGTTCTTGCGATTGGGCTGTGCCGTGTTGATTTGGAGATATTGCTAGAACCTGGAGATTACTTGTTCTGGGTCTAACTCTGATACTGCCTTGGTTGCCCAGGATGCATGAAGAAATCCTACAAGTATTACAGTGACGGTGATGAAGAGGTTGAAGTAGAATTTGGCTGCCATTTTGGTGTTCATGAGTGGCCTATAGTAATGGCGTTATCCATAATTTCTCTTATGGGTGGGTCTTTTTGGTTTTTTCTTTTAATAAATTAATTGAAAAGTTTCCTTCCGAAGTCCGGCCATGACAGGTTTTTTTAATTCAAAGGGTTGTGGCGTATAGTAATGGCGTTATGGTAATGAGCAAAAAATTCTCTGTTTATGGTCGGCCTTTTTGGTTTTTTCTTTTAATAAAATTAAATGAAAAGGTTTCCTTGCGGAGTCCGGGCATGTTCACATCAACAGGTTTTTTAATTTTATTTTTTAAATAATTGAAAGTACTTGGATATCACAAATTCAAGGACTTGGGTATCCAGCCCAATGGTTTTAACCTCTAAAAGTATGAAGTCCACTGCTGGCTGGTACTTGGGATTGGGCTGTGCCGTGTTGATTTGGAGATATTGCTGGAACCTGGAGATTACGTGTTCTGGGTCTGACTCTGATACTGCCTTGGTTGCATAGGATACATGGAGAAATCCTACAAGTATTACAGTGACAGTGGTGCTGAAGAGTTTGAAGTAGAATTTGGCTGCCATTGTGGTGTTCATGAGTGGCCTATAGCAATGGCGTTATTGTAATGAGCCATAAATTCTCTGTTTATGGGTGGGCCCTTTTGGTTTTTCTTTTAATAAATTAATTGAAAATGTTTCCTTCTGGTTTTTTCTTTTAATAAATTAATTGAAAATGTTTCCTTCCGAAGTCCGGCCACGACAGGTTTTTTTAATTTTTTTTTTTTTTTAAATTCAAAGGGTTGTGGCGTATATTAATGGCGTTATAGTAATGAGCAAAAATTTCTCTGTTTATGGTCGGCCTTTTTGGTTTTTTCTTTTAATAAATTAATTGAAAAGGTTTGCATACGTAGTCCGGCATGACCACATCAACAGGTTTTTCTAATTTTATTTCTTAAATTATTGGAAGATTGAAAGGGTTGTGGCGAAGGGTTGTGGCGTATAGTAATGCGCAAAATTTCTCTGTTTTTGGGTCGGCTTTTTTGGTTTTTTCTTTTAATAAATTAACTGAGAAGGTTTCAACAAAGACATAATTTTTTTATGTGAATGAAAAGTTCAGAAGTGGAATGTGGAAAAATGCGAGGAAGACAATATTATATTATAAATTTTAACCCAACGTATGACCACAAAGAAAAAGCGTATATAGGCGTTGAAATCAAGTGGAAGGAAAAAATACTTATTGCTCAGATAAGACTAGTTGTCATAGGCTTAGATGTGAAACAGGGAGATGGACAACACCCAAAGAACAATGGGAATAAATTATATGTACTCTATGCAGCACAGGGGCAGTAGAGACAGAGGAACACTTCATCTATAAATGCCCAAGTTTTTCAGATATCCGTGACAAATACAAAGAAACACTTGAAACGAGTTTATGGCAGATTTATTTGAAGACAGTAAAATAAAAAAAGTTGGGGAATTGCTAACACAAATCAGCAAGAGAAGGAACAACCTTCTTAAAGATATTAAAGATCATATGATATGATTTGAGTAATTGTGCTTCCATATTTGAGGTCCCATAGACCATATTTGGGTCTCGGGGATGTAATTAAAATCTTTCATTTCATTTTAATAAATTAACTGAGAAGGTTTCTTTGCTGAGTCGGGGAACGATGAAAAGGTTTCCTTGCGGAGTCCTTTCTTTGCTGAGTCGGGGAACGATGAAAAGGTTTCCTTGCGGAGTCCAGACATGAACATATATATATATATTTTTAATATATATATGTGAGAGGTTACAACTATATTATTTTTTAACTAACAAGTGTAGGGTTCAAATTATAGGGGCTGCTTCCACTAAACTTATTTTACCTCTTAATTGTTGGTCAGGGGTGAGGGGCCATCGGTCACTTAGGATTTGTATTGACGTCGTTCTTATGTGCACTCAAAATATCAATTAAGATTTGTATCATCGTTGTTAGTCTGACCGCACTCACAGGATTCAAATTAGACTACTACCTTTGCAAACAAGTTGCCCTCGAGGTTTAAACCTGGGTGTCTTCTTAGTAAGTGTGTGGTCAAACAAACACTTACCAATCCACCTAGCCCTCGGAGACACGACTTTTTAATTTTATTTTTTAAATAATTGAAAAGGTTTTCTTGTCATGGTGAGTCGTGATGGCAAGGGGTTAAATTCTTGTTGTAGGAATATTATATTATTTGGTGCATGCTAAAGTATTCATGGTATTTTTATAGTATAAATGTAAATATATAATAGATTAAGATTTGTATTTTTAATTTAGATGAGTGATTTATATTTTTTATGTAAGAGTGTAATGTGCAAGATATGCACACAAGTGTCATATAAGAGTGCAAGTATGTATTGAGAGAATGTGCACAAGTATCATGTATATGGGGATGCAAATATGCAATGTGAGGATGTGCACAAATGTCTTGTATTAAGAGTAAATGTCTTGAATTAAGAGTGCTTGTATGAGAGTAAGAGTCATGTAAAAGTGTGCAAGAAACATAAAGTTAAAATTTCTAAGAAGAGAGTGAAAAGTCTAATATACAAGTGACAAGATGATAAGCCAAAGGTCATATGGAGAGTAATAGTCAAGTATGTGAAAAGTCACATTATTATGTCTATATATTATGGAGACAAAGCTCTATGATCACCACATAACAAGCATTGATAATAAAGCTTGTATACATATTTTTGAGTAATTCATATTGTGAGTATTCTTCATGCAAGTGCATAAATGATTTTGGTCATTTACGCTCACATTTGATATTATAAGTGAATGTTATTTTCATTATTATATTGGTCTCAATATATATTTGATTGCTCATTTATATAATTTTACTCTAAATTATTGATATTTTGACCTATAATATTATGGCTTCTTTATATTAGGATTTATGATAGTTTGATATAGTAAGGCTTCAAAGCCAACAAAAGATATAATATTCATCGAACTAAGGCAACCAACAACTGGCAAACACTTGATCACTACCATTCAACATATCCCCACATGGGTATGTCGTGGTTTGAGCCATGGACCTCCCCAAAGAAAGGTCAAAGCCTTAACCACTAAACTATCCTTGTCAAACTAAAACAAGGTTAGTTTTTTATGTGTTAGAAATGGTTTATTTTATTTTTTTATCAATCATGTGTGTTAGTTATTGTCAAATTTATTAATCTTTTAACGAGTTTCAATATTTTTAGTGTATAATTTCTTAATAGGTGTAAGTTTTTTTTTAAATTGTGTAAGTTTTATTTTATTAGTGAGTCTAGGAGGTTAATGTATTTAATATATTAATAAGTCTATATAATGGTTGACAATTGAACCTTAATAAATTTATATGATAGGGTGTAATCTATGTATTTTTGTATATAAGTTAATTATATTTTTCTAATGTTTTTAGGGTTATTTGTTGAATTTTCTCATGTTTAAAGATAATTACTAAAAATAATAAGATGTTGGAGTATTTAATATCTCATATGTCATATTTAATTTCATTAAAGTTATGATTGCATTATACTTATATTATTCTAGTTGCTACTTGAATTTTTGGTTATTCTAATATCATAAAAGATGGTTTGATATTCATTCATCCCTAGCCCTACTAGCCCCTAAGCTACATCACATGGACTTAAACCTAGTTTGATATTCATGCATCCCTAGCCCTACTATCCCCTATGCTACATCACATGGACTTAAACCTGGTTTGATATCCATGCATCCCTAGCCCTACTAGCCCCTATGTTACATCACATGGACTTAAATCTCATTTGCATGGTGATGTTCCTTGTCATGGACCTTTTATAATCCAAGTTCCATCTCATGTACTACCCCCCTCCAAAACCCTTGTGAGAACCCTTTTATAGGGAATGACTTGAAGCCCTCACTATAAGTGTTGACGAATATTACATTATTTGGTACATGCAAATGTACCCCTATGGTACCTTCTTCTTTTTTTAAGCGAAAAACCCCTTGTGGGGTCGCCTTGGTTTGAGAGACCATGAACAGGGGGTTCTACACCGTCAAAGTCACCCAGGAGTTGCACCCGACCCTACCCGCACCAACATTATCAATTGGATTTTGGATACCCAATTCAGCTTTTTGGTAGGGTGGAGATTTGAACCTGGGACCTCCCTTGGAGGATTACCCTCTCCTCTCCAACTCACCTACAACACCTGGGTACCCCTATGGTACCTTCATGATACAAATGTAAATATGTAATAGATTAGGGTTGAGTCTATAGTTTAGGTGAATGATTTATATTTACCCTTTTATGTAAGTGTCAATGTGCAGAAAATGCACAAGTGTCATTTAAGAGTGCAATGTGTAGGAAATGCGCGATTGTCATGTAAAAGTGCAAGAGTGTGTTGGGAGAATGTGCACAAGTGTCTTGTATGTAAGTGTGTAAATATGTAATGTGAGAATATGCACAAGTGTCTTGTATTAGGAGTGTATGTAGGAGAGTAAGAGTCATGTAGAAGTGTGCAAGTGTCAAGTATGCATGTAAGAAGAGAATGAAGAGTCTAGGATACAAGTGGCAAGATGATAAGCCAAAGGTCATGGAAGTTGTTATATGGAGAGCAATAGTCAAGTATATGAAGAGTCACATTACTATGTCTATATTACGAAGATAAAGTTCCATACAATGAAAACATGAACAAATATGATTATAAGAGAAAGATATAGACAAGTGAATAAATCTTGTATATAGATTTTGAGCAATTAATATTGTAAGTTTTCTTCATGCTTGTACATGAATGATTTTGGCCATTTACATTCATATTTGATATTGTAAGTGAATGTTATTTCATTATTATATTGGCCTTGATATACATATTATATTGCTCATATATATTATTCTACTCTAAATTATTGATATTTTGACCTTTAATATTGTTGTTTCTTTATATTGGGTCCAATGATATTCTATGGTGGTAAGGCTTAAAATCCAACAATGGTATCAGAGCTACCATCTAACTTTATCCATTTTTTATAGAGTTATTTTATTAGCCACCATTATTTAACTCTATCCATTATTGATCAAGTTAATTTAGAGTCCGTCCACTTTGAAAGCAATGAACAATTACACTCTATTTTATAAAGGTTTGATTGAGTAGAGATTGAGGGGACAAGGAAAAGTCACCTTGATTTGGATGCTAGGGTCTTTCCACTTGGTTAAATGAAAACCAGTGAAGACTAGGACTCAACTAAGATTTGATCAAGAGAAAAGTTGGACACTGAAAGAAAGAACCAACTCAGAAGAAAGTTGGAAATTCAAGGACATTCAAAGTCACCCTAATAATATTAAGGATTCTCTAGAGAAGAAGAGGAGAATCACTATTGAATATTGAGAAAGAACCAACTCAGGAGAAATTTGGTCATTCAGGGACATTTATAGTCACCCTGACATTGATATTGGGTTCTTTAGAAAGTAAAATAATCATATATGGTTCATAGGTATGACCTAAGACATTAGAGATAGATTCCATATACTACAAAAATATTTCAAATAGACAGAGGAGCTTAATTACTATCAGATATTGAGAAGCATCATAGCTTCTAAGGATAGAGAAGCATTTTAGCTTCCTTAGTTCAGATATTTGTAGTAGTATACAAAAGTATATAGAGATAATAAGAGTACTGAGAAGTACAAAGAATAAGCCTCTAGAGATAAAGATAAATAGAAGCATACAAAAGTTTTGGTTATTTAGAGAACCAAAAATATTAGGCTAACTGAAGCAATATCATTCTTGGCCTTGACATATTTTTTGAAGAGTTTTATTCTATAGTAGAGAATAGCAGTCTAAAGACAACAAGCAAGGATCATCTACATATATTTGATGGAGCTATCATCCACATTGAAGAAGAGGCCCAAGCAACCTGCATTGAATAAGAAACCTTAGTAGTAGCATAGAGAAGAAACCTAAGTGGCCATAATTGATGGAAGAGTCCTAAGCGATTAGTATAAAGAAAAAGGCTTGCACATAGAAGTTAAGAGAACATAATACAAAGTAATCAACCAAGCATACTAAGAAATATGCTATCAAGAGCAATGCTAGAGCACTGTCTATAGGAGACAAAGGTAATAAGAAGAAAGTAAAGCTATGTAGAGTATTGAAGCTAAGAGCATTATCCAAAGCAAAGATACAATTAAAAAAGCTTGTTAAAAGAACACAACAGTTCATAAGGGTGTTATCCAAGGATAGAGCGCTCAATTCTCAAACAATAGAGGATTAAAGAAAATGTGATGCAGACCAGAGAGAAAACAACATTTGGCCACCTTTAGAGAAAGCAGGATTCAACCACCACTAGAAGAGAGACAAGAGATATTTGGCCATATCCTAAGGAGAAATGTTCGACCACCACCAATATAGAGACATTCGACCACCTCCAAAGGAGAGATATTTGGCCACCATCAGAGTAGATATATTCGATCAATCATCAATGAAGAGATATTCAACCATCACCAACATAGAGATATTTTGCCATCACTAGAAGAGAAGTGTCTTTTTTCTATATCCAATGAGGAGATATGTTCGAGCACTAGATACATTCAACCACCATGAGAAAAGGAGAGAAGCTCAAGAACCTCCAGAGGAGAATCGTTCCATTAGAGAAGAAATTTTGCTCGTAGTAGAAAATATGTGTGACATTATTCGGAGGAGATATGAAGCAAATGTGAATGCAGAAGATCATTTGGCAAACATGAATTTAATCTTCGCGAAGCATTAGGTTTATTTTTTTAAAAACATCTCATCTTTTAGGATCCATATCTTTATGAAGGATTATTTGATTTAGTTGATTCTTGGACAAACTTGTGCAGAATTTGAATAGCTTTAAAATGAGTGGTCATATGAAATATTTTGAGCAATATTGAGGAAGATACGACCCTGTGAAGTCAACCATTCGAAACAAGGGTAGTGATGATTTTTCAAGTCACGAAAAACAAAATTGCAAATATTTGTCAACTAGGGTTTAGATGATGGGAAGAGCAATGAAGGGCTAGGACTTTAGTGAGGTAAGAAATTCTATCTAGATAGAATTTTTCAACTAGGTTTTTTTCCCTTTATTTATCTTATAAATTATGCATGCAAATTATTATAAAGTATTTATCAAATATTATATTATCTATAGGACATTTAGATAAATTTCAATAGATTTTGAGTTTTAGTTTCCTTTCCATGGACCTATTTATAGTTAAATCCTTAGAATCATCTCTAGTGGTAGATGTTAGTGAGCGCACCTCAAAGAGATCCTTGTTGCTCTAAGATAGGGTAGTTTTTGGTAAATTTAATGGGTATTGGCTAGGGGCTTCAGCCTTGAGAAAATGGATTGATAGGAGTTGGAAGTCTCCATGAGTGATTCTATCCTTTCTTACCAAAGGTTTATTTCTAGCTATTTTTTTTTCTAGGGAAGAAAGAGAAAAAAATCCTAAAAGGAGGTCCTCAGTTTATGGGAAAATCAGGACTCTTCCTTACCTACCGATATGAAGGCTTTTCACCTGAAAATGTAAATCTATCTGTAGTACCAGTCTGGGTTAGGATGTTTGGGTTACCCATTGAATATTTGAAAATAGATAACTTCAAGACAATAGGCAACACTCTAGAAGAATTCCTTGAGATTTTAGACACAACAAAATATGGATTCTTGGTTATGTATGCTCGAATATTGGTCATGATTGATATAAGTAAAGCTTTACCAGAATCAATAATTCTTAAGTATGGGGATAAGATGTGGATCCAAACCATAGATTATGAAAACATATATTTTATATGTAGAATATGTCACGAGGTGGGGTATATTGAGAGATCATGCCCTAAGAAATGCCCAACAAAATCATATGTAGAAAACCACAAGAGAAACTTACAAATGGTTATGGATGAAGATGGTTTTCAACTTTCAAAAATAGATCTATAAAAATAAAATAAAATAAACAATGGAGACCAGTAAGGAAGGATATTGGAAGAGATACCAACTCTTTTGAGACTTTAGCCTATGAAGAAAAAGTAGATCAAAGCTTAGAGGACACAATACAACAATTTTAACATATTAACAAGGAATCGCCTATTTAGTATGATCCTAACTTAAGGAAGAACATTCTCGATGAATCTAAGGAATGTGTCACATCAGATTTTGAAGACTCTCTTGAAGCACCATGCACCATTCAAGAAAAAAAATTGGTAAAGCAAATGCAGTTTTAGAAGTTAATACCTCTGCCATTAACAAGGAAATACTAGAAAATGAGCAAGACAAGTCAAAAGATTCTATAATAGAGCCAAGAGGGGATGTATATGATGAAAAAAAATTGTGAAAGAATATTAAGGAATAGAATAATAAGAACTACTCCTGATATAGGCAAGGCAAAAAGAGGAAAACCCTCAAATTATCAAGCAATATTCAGGGAAGCAAGAGCAAACATAGAGAAAGGAACACAAACTAAGTTGGTTGAACTTCTCTTTACCAAACAACAAAATGATATTAGTAATATGCAGGCAGGGCCAAAAGCCCCTAATGAGACATGATTATCATCTCATGGAATATAAGGGGTGCTAATGCCCCCTCAAAGTAGAGGTGTATTAAGGACCTATGTTTAAGTAATAAGCCTAATATTATTTGTATCCAAGAAACTAAAATGATAAAAGAAGTTTCAAAAACTATGAAAGTAGTATGGGCAAGATGTGAATGGGATGTTATGGATTCTGAAGGAGCAGCAGGGGGAATTCTAACTTGTTGGAATCCTTCTAGAACCTCCTATGTAATCATTCATAAAACTAGGTATTGGTTAGCTACTTTAGTCACTTGCTACTTTGCTAATATTTATTTCATCCTTGTCAATGTCTATGGACCTACAACTCAGTTAGGTAGATTAGAAGTTTGGAGTGGGATTGAATCCTTTATGAGAAGTAAATACCAAGAAAATCGATTCATGATATTAGGAGATTTTAATGCCATAACTAAGTTGGATGAAAAAATTGGGGGAATTAGGAAATTAACCCAAAGTATGAAATATTTCTCAACTTTTATTCAAAATAATAATCTATGGGAGGTTGATTTTGAAGTAGACAACTATACTTTGACCAACAACAAGAGAGGTCATAACTTAATAGCAAAAAAATTAGATAGATATATTCTCTCAGATCATTGGCTAGATGAAGGAACTTGCGCTAAAATTAATACCTTAACAAGGATTGGTTCAGATCACTGGTCAATAAGAGTTAAAATGGTGGTTAGTGAATTAAAAAAAACATATTTTAAATATGAGCAGATGTGGGAAGGCCATCCTCAATTTGCTAATATGATAGCTCAAACATGGAATTCTTCAAGTAATGGTGGGTTGTATGCTCTTCCAAATCAAATTAAATCTATGACATCTAGATTAAAAGAATGGAATAAAAACACTTTTGGAAATATTTTTGAGAAGAAAGAACTAAAAGATAAAATTTCAAAATTCCAAAAAGGTGAACATAATAATCCAAGCTCGGAGGAAATGGATTTGCTTAGTGAATATCATAATATTTTGAGTACAAAAAAGAAATTTTGGAGATTAAAATCAAGATAGACTTGGTTAAAAGAGATAAAAATACAATTTGTTTTTATAGGATGGCTATAGTACATAGATCAACATCCATAATTAGTAGAATTAAATCAATAGAAGGGGTTTGGATTGAAGACCAGTATGTAATTAGAAAAGAGGTTGTCTTTTTATTAGAATATTCTAGGATTAGAGGAGACCAAAGTTCTTAATGATAAACTTATTCAAGATGTTCCTTCAGTTATAACGAATGAAGACAATAGGAGACTGATGGAGTCTATTACTTTAGAAGAATTTCATTTAGCTCTTTTCTCTTTTAATAAGGATAAATCCCCAAGTCTAGATGGGCTCTCTACAACTTTTTACCAACATAATTGGAATATAGTGAAGGATTATTTATTGGTGGTAGTGGAACAGTCTAGGGTAAAACAACACATACCTTATAAAATAAATGCAACATATCTTACCCTAATTCCAAAAAAGAAGAGTGCATAATTGTTTGATTCTTTTAGACCCATAAGCCTATGTAATAGGGCATATAATATTATCTCCAAAGTGATGGCAAATCGATTAATGGAATCCAATTATTAGTAAATTTCAGAATAAACTTTCATATTGGAAAGGTAGATGGTTATTGTTAGCATGAAGAGTGCAGTTAATTAAGTCAGTCTTGCAAGCCATCTCAACATATTATATGTCCTTGTTTCTATACCAAAATTAGTTGAAAAATGTTTAATCTATATTATGTGATCCTTTTTGTGGTCAGGTTTACATGATACAAGAAAATTTTATTTGGTGAAATGGAGCAAGGTGTATGATGATAAAACAAGGGAAGCGATTGGCTTAAGAGCTCTTACAGGTGCAAACTTAGCTCTTAGGGAAAAAGTTATCTGGAGATTATACAAATATAGTCAAAGACAATGGGCAAGAATTATTCTAAGTAAGTATGTTGATCTCAATAACCCAAGTTTAATATTTACTGCTTTCTCCCTACCAAGTGGTTCTGCTCTTTGGAATGGTTTAAAAAAATCTATTGATCTTATGATTAAAGGTTTAATATGGGTGGTGGGAACTTGAGAAAATTTTTCTATTTGGATGGATACTTGGTGTGATAAAAAACCACTCAATTTAGATCCAATTTTGAAACCTTGGATGAGATCGCTTCAAGACAAATATGGTGATAGGGTTTCAAACATTTTGTACAAATATCAAGGAAGATACAAATGGAAAGAAGATTTTTTTACGAGTATACAAGATATTGATGCTAGGAGACATTTGAGTAGAAATATAACAACTGTGATTATTTCAAGGGGATCCAAGGATAAATTGATTTGGGAGTTGAATAACTCAGGATAATACACAACAAGAAGTGGATATAATGTACAAAACCAAAAAAATAATAATATCACTAGAATATGGAGAGATATTTGGGATAGCCCAAGCATTCCTAAATTTAAAATGTTTGTTTGGCTAGTAGGTCATAGAATAATTTTATCTTGGGATAACCTTATGAAAAGGGGTTTTCATAGTCCCTCTCAATGTATTTTTTTATAAAAAGGAGGAGAGTATAGATCATATCTTGGGACATTGCTCAATAGTCTGGAATATATGGCAATGGATTATTAATATGTTTGGTAAATACATGGTGATGAATAGTAGAATTGAATATTGGTTAAAGCAATGGCAGAGCACTTATAAAAGTGAGGCTTTACATACAATATGGGATATATCAAAAGATACAATACTTTGGACTGTATGGATAGAAAGGAATAGAATATTTTTTAAAGGAAATGCAAGTAGTTTAGAGGTAATGAAAAGGAAGATATTTTTAGCCATAGAGGAGTCTAAACCAACCCTATCAGCTCATCCAATCCCTAATCTGGGAGTAAAGAGCCTTGATAGATGGAGTCAAGTCATTAAATAGAATTATGATGTTGGGAATAAAAGAAGAAAAAAGAAGGCAAATAATATAAAGTGGAAACCACCAGATGTGGAGAGGGTTAAATTGAATTTTTATGGAGCTTCTAAAGGAAATCCAGGACTAGTAGGAGGAGGAGGAATAATTAGAAATAATAGAGGAGATATTTTGTCTCATTATGCTTTCAATAGTGGATTTAAGACAAATAATGAAGTTGAAGCTTGGGCAAATTTAGAAGGGTTAAAAATATGCAAAAAAAATGAAATGGAATAGAGTATGGATGGAAGGTGATTCTCTCATAGTAATAAATGCAATTTTGAGGAATGCAAAGACTCCATAGAACATATAAGAGATAATTGTGGAAATCCAAGATCTTGCTAAAGAGTTTGAAAAATTCAGGTTTACACATACATTAAAGGAAGGTAACAAATGTGCAGATATGCTAGCCAATAGAGGGCATCCAGATTCATCTTTAGTTGATGGAGCACATCAACATGCTGACTGAGAGTAGTGTTGATTGCATGGACCTTGGAGCTACCTAGAATGTAGGAGGAAGGCATGGGTGGAGGGCACCCATAAACTGCCTCAAAAGGGGTAACCTTGGTTGTGGTATGATAAGAAGTGTTGTACCACCACTTGACCAAGGGAATCCATTTTGCCCAGTATGTAGGATGATCCAAGGCAAAGTAATGAAGGTAGATTTCCAAACATTTGTTGATAATCTTCGTCTGACCATCCGTTTGTGGATGATAAGCTGAACTTATTTTGAGTTGAGTTCCCTGCAACTTAAAAAATTCTTGCCAAAAGTGACTAGTAAATTTTGGGTCACAATCAAACACAATGGAGGAGGGTAGACCATGAAGGTGAAATATAGAATCAAGGAAAAATTGGGCAATAGTGGATGTTGTGTAAGGATGGGATAGGGAAAAAAAGTGAGCATATTTTAAAATATGATCCACCACCACGAAGATAACAGATTTGCCTCTAGACTTAGGTAATCCTTTAGTAAAATCCATAGAAATATTCGTCCAAACCTGGTCAGGAATGGGCAAGGGTTGAAGAGTGCCTAGAGAACGCATCGTTTCACCTTTCATCCATTGATAGGTATCATAAGCTGTCACAAAATCCTGAATGTCCTTTTTCATACCCTTCCAAAAAAAGTATGCTTAAGCCATTCATATGTTTTGAGAAATCCTGAATGGCCAGTAGATGGGGCAGCATGCAGTTCTTTCATGAGTTCCCGTAGTGGGGACTTGTGGGGAACAATAAGGCATTGGTGGTAACGCAAATCCTGGCCATCCCAAGTGTAGCCTGGACATAAAGTAGGCTTAGTGTATATGGAAGCAACCAAAGTCTACAATTCAGAATCTTGAAGTAGCTCTTGACATAAGGAATCAATCCATTGGGTAACTGGTAATGAAATGGCACACAACATACTAGGGAGCCTCAAATTGATGAGAGAGAGCATTGACCATAATATTCTCCTTGCCCTTATTATAGGTGATATCATAATCATAGCCCATGAGTTTAGAAACCCATTTTTGTTGTTCACAGGTGGCAATCCATTGCTCCAAAATGTATTTGAGACTTTGATGGTTTATTTTAATGGATAAATGATGTCTGATGAGATACAGTCGCCAATGGGTTACGACATGCAAAATGGCCAGCATCTCCTTGGCATAAGTGGATTTTCCCAAATTATGGTTGGCGAGAGCTTTACTAGTAAAAGCCAAGGGTCTTCCTTCTTGCATCAACACCACACCAATACCATGACATGAATCTTTCAATGACAAACAGTTTGGAGAAATATGGCATGACCAAAACAGGCATAGTGGTCATAGCATGCTTCAATTCAAGAAAAGCATGTTCAACAAGTCTCGTCCAAGTAAAAGAGTCTTTTTTTAACATGGAAGTGAGAGGAGCTACAATTTTACCATAGTTATGAACAAATTTATGGTAATAACCTATAAGCCCTAAAAATCCCCTAAGACCTTTGAGAGTGTGAGGTTTCGACCATTCCTGAACCACTTGGATCTTCTTGGGGTCAACTTTGATGCCCTCTTTAGTGATAATGTGTTCCAAATATTCCACTTCTATCAACCCAAAAGAACACTTGGAATGCTTAGCGTAGAGTTGATGTTGTGCCAACAGTTGGAGAGTCTAATTCACATGAATAAGATGTTCTTCCCATGAGCGACTATACACCAGAATGCCATCAAAGAAGACTAGGATGAACTTTCAAAGGAATGGATGAAAAATGTTGTTCATGAGGATTTGGAAAGTGGAAGGGGCATTAGTCAAGCCGAATGGCATTACAAAAAACTCATAGTGACCTTCATGGGTACGAAAATCAGTCTTGAGAATATCCTCATCCTTGAGCCGAATTTGATGGTACCCCGATCGAAGGTCAAGTTTGGAAAAATACATAGTCCCATGAATTTCATCTAGTAATTCATCCACCATGGGGATAGGAAACTTATCCTTGATGGTGATTTTTTTGAGCTCTCAGAAATTGATACACAACCGCCAGGACCGATCTTTCTTACACCCTAGTAAAACTAGAGAAGAGTAAGGACTGTTGCTTGGTCGAATGACACCATATTTTAACAATTCATGTACTAACATCTCAATTTCTAACTTAAGAGCATGAGGATACCGGTATGGGTGGATGTTGGGTGGTGCATGGCCAGGTAATAAGGGAATAGCATGGTCATGAGAGCGACGAGGCGGTAATTCTATTGGCTCAGCAAAAATAGAGTTGTGCTTGGTCAAAATGAGTTGCAAATCTTCAGGAATAGCATCCTCCACTGAAGGATGAGGTTGGATCGCAAAAATCTGAGCTATGACACCCCAAGATGATTTTTTTAACAACTTCTCCATTCGACTGGAATTGATAATCTGTGAAGGCCCTACTTTTAAACCATGGAGAGTGTAGGACTATCCATTATGTGAAAAGTGCATCCAAATCTCAGCAAAGTGCCAAGATATTTCTCCTAATGTGCCCAACCATTGAGCTCCCAACACGATGTCACATCCCCCTAGTTGAAGTGTAAACATATCCTATTTGAGCTCATAACCCCTAATATTGACCTTATCATTACGATATTTACCTTTGCAAGGTAAGGTCCCATCATTTGCTACTATAACATCAAAGGAATTACATGAATGTACATAACTATTTGCCTGTTGGGCAATGCAAGGTTTAATAAAATTGTGTGTACTGTTAGAATCAATCAAGATGGTAAGACACAGGCCCTTAAAATACCCCACAACTTTAATTGTTTGGGGAGTATTAATTCCAGCAAGAGCATGAATAGAAATCTCAGCCTATGGTTCACTTTTTTATCTATCACTGTATTGGATGTTTCCTTGACTGATTTTGTGTCATTATCACTATGGTCACTGGTGTCAAGCTCATCTGCATCTATGAGGAACAACTTCTTTTGGTTGCACCTATGCCCACAAGAAAACTTTTCATCACAATTGTAACACAACCCTTGGTTGCATCGTGCATCCATTTTAGCAGTGGTTAGACATTTGGGTGCAGCAGTGGTTGCAACAGGTTTTTGTTCATTCTGATTTTGAAATATAGGAGTAAAAGAGGTTTTAGCTTGTGGAAATTTAGATATCCACCTATGAGCTATAAATTTGGATTCAAACAAATGAGCCAACTTGATAGCCTCCATCATGGATTGTGGTTTGAACATAGTAACCTCATCTTGGAGATCCTCCCTCAAACCACTAACAAAAAAACTCATAAACAACCCTTCATTCATTCCCGTGGTTTTGTTGGTCAATTTCTCAAATTGTATTTGATAATCTCTAACTGTTGAAGTTTATTTCAACTTTGCCAACTGTCTGGTAAAATCATCATACTCATTAGGGCCAAAGCGAGTGAGTAATTGAGACTCAAATTCTTCCCATGAAGGATTAAGGTGAGGTTTTTGCAACCATTGGTACCACTGTAAAGCTTCATATTTCAAGTTGAAATAAGCCATTTGAACTTTGTTTCATATGGGTACATCATGGAGGCTAGAGTATTGAGCAACACGACATAACCACCCATCCACATTCTTTCCATTGAACTTAGGAAAGTCTAATTTGGGCATCTTATAGGTAGAAGCATGATCATAGGGAAATTGAGAGTCATTTGATGTCCTTCCTTTACCTTTGTTATAATACGAGTGTTTAGTATGGTGCTCAGGCTGACTGGGGCCACCAGCCAATTTGAACTCAACTTCTACAAGTTTTTCTTCTAGGCGATCTTTGGCATTAGTATGATCAGTTATAAGATTTTGAAGCTTTGTCATCACATCTTGATTGGATTGTTTCATGTCAGCAAGGGAGCTTTTAAATTTTACTATCATTGAGGTGATAAAATCTACCTATTTATGTTGTCCTCGAGTGCCACTAGCCATTTTGGATAGTATTGAACCTTTGTAACTAAATTACTAAAAATAGAAGTGTGGGTTTCAGGGGTTACTATTTTTAGTAAGGAGGCCAAAAAAGTGCTTGGGTGTGAAATATAAAAAATATCAGTGTGATGAGTTGAACACAATGGGCTAGGACTCAAAAATTTTGTTTTTGGGATCAAATTTTGTATTTATGGAATATTTGGCCAAAGAGGAGTCGTGGAAAATGACGAATCTAAGGAATTTTGAGAAAAAAGGGATTTAAGACTCGAGAATTCTGTGAGAGATGCAGGAGGGGCTAACTAAGATAACAAAACAAATTTGAGGATTTTTTGGGGTGTCTAGGGCTTTTATGACTATTTTAGGGCTATTTTTCCTCATTTTTTTGTTTTAAAAATGCTCAAAATAGAGTAAAGATAAAACCATTATAACTTCTTCATTATAGCTTCAATTTGCACAATTTTTTATTTTTTGAGTGCAGAATAAAAAAGTAGTAAAATACTATTTTTTTTGGGCTACAGTTCAAAGTTGGAAACTGGATCAACTGTCTTTGATCTATGTGTTCTATCAACTGACTACCATGTCACTATCCTATCACCTATACTTTAGTTACTGACATTGACGATTCTATTTATGACCCTGACCACCTGTATTTTCTGATTGGTATAGCTGACTATTACTATCATTGATTTGACTGGTACTAAAATAATTTAAAATAATATAGACACTTGCAGACTTTGTCCTCACTGTTGGTGAATGCAAGGTGCGTTCTTCTGTGATAGGGAAGTCTTTCTCTGTATGCTAACTTTTTGAGATCAAAAAAGTTGGTTCAGCAGAACAATGATATATGAGTATTTTATAGGTTGAAGTTTTACAGAATCAAGGTATGCTAGGTATAGGAGTATGTAACACCCATAGGCCCTATGTTATACTGCATTTATGAACAATAGTTCTCAGACCAATATTTCAAACCACTAGTCAAGGAGGATTCCACACATACCCTTGAGCACACTATCTGCCAATCTGACAGTACGGGAGGGTAATCATCCAGGATGTTGTATCCCATGGACTTTGGATGATACAAGTCCGAAAATATTCCTATTGGATAAAATTTTGTTCACCTTAGAATGGTCTCTCGATACACTCGAAGATGTGTGGGAGCTCAATTTCGTGCGTGAGTGTTGTCTAAGGCCTAGGTATTGGAGCCTGACCGCCCCTCACTTCACTAGATGCTTTATGGTCTATCTGCTTAGCCAATAATGATAGCTCCTTCGCGATATTTTAAAACCCTCGATACAGGGTTTCTAGCCTACTCAACTACGAAAAAAAAGACTGTATTTTTTGGGTTTTTTGCAGATTTGTTTTCTTGGCTTTTGACTAAAGAAAAATAGAATGAAAATACACTAGAAAATTATACCTAACAAGTGAAAATGGTTGAGCAAGAATTGTTGCAGTTGCAGTAGAACTTGGACCTAGAAAGTGCTCTGATACCACTTGTAAGGAACCTACTATTGAAATAAAGCTCACACATACAAAATACTAAAAGATAACTGAAATACATGTAATAAGAGAATAACACTATTGATGAGGGTCATTGATCATTCATCATTTAATCATTATGTGTGTCAATCCAGGGCAGTGTCTAGAGGCTATATACGATAGGAAGTGTCACAGTTGCAGGTTCAGCTTATCCAAGAACAGGTTTTATTGGTGGATCAGTTAGCATTTGGGGGTTTTGTTGTGACCTCTAATTCTTAAGAATTAAAATTAACTCCTATTTACTTCTGCAGAAATAAAATTGCAGGAAATGAAATTACAGAATCTGAAAATGACAGAAAATAAAATGTTGCTAAATTGAAGTGACAAAAAAGTAAAGTGTAGAATTGAAAACACACACACTCTTGCATGAAAGTAAATCAACTGGTGAATGTCAAATAGAATTTCAACTACTGCAAAACTGAATCAACAAAAACTACCAAAGTGCAAAATGACAAGATATCTGGAAATTGTTGTGAAATGCAAAATTAAATCAACAATTGCGAAATGACAAAATATTTGGAAATTGCTATAAATACAGAAAATGATGTCAACGACTAAAAAATGTTTGGCACCTTTTTCCATTTGAATTAGTTTAAATAGAGGAACACAATATTACTAAGCATCAGATATTCAACAAGGTCTGAATTGCTATAATAATACTGATTAATTAACTGAAAAACAGGTGAAATTGCAGAAAAAATAGTAAAACAGAGTATATGCACTTTGTCATTCCAGAATTTGCAAACATCATTATATAATGCATTTTTCCATAATTAACATAAAAATCATAGTAAAAAGGGTAATTCAAATAGTTAAAATGTATCAAAGAGTGTTCATGGATGAGGCAATTCCTGGCCTCATCATTCCCCCCCAACTTATGGTAATGCATGCCCTCATGCATTTTGTACAGCGACAACGGCACACAGATCCAGGTCTAGACATCTTTCATGAAATTTGAGTAATGCGCCACCAATTTTATAGAATCCATCGATCGCTTTGATGGATCGAAACCACTGTTGGAAGTGCATATCAGGCTGTGGGTCAGTATCAAAGAAGTAGGGGACAAGAGTAATAATTATGAGCATCCTATATCTCAGACCTATCCAAAGTTCCTTGATTTCTGATATAATTTGGACAATGCCCTCTACCCTTCTCCTTGACCACAACAAATTAGTGGGAGAAATTGGCTCTCTTTTCTATAGAGAGATAGATAACTCACCCCATCTGTTTTTACAGGCTGCCACAAAATCATCAAAGAAATCTGCACAAAAATTTTAAAACTGGATTATACATTTCTGAAGGTTCCCTAGATAGAGTTGTTTTATTCTGATATCCGTCATGAAGGTATAATGAACATTTGTACAATCCCTGTGATTTAGGGGAGCAGGTACGATTAGTAAAATAGCCTGAGATTCCAATTCCTTAGTTAACTTCTTTTCTATGTCCCAGTAAATCTGATTTTGTAGAGTGGACATGAAGGCTCTAAGCTGTAAGTCACCTATATAAATGTGAGGCAGAAACATACTTTCTATTGGCAAAAAGAAATTATGCAAAAATAACTCACATAACAGGTTTTGTTGCTCTACTGGACTCTGCATAAATGCCTCTATGAATTCTTCAGGAGTGTTCAACTGATGAGGCAGATCAGAAGCAAGTATCATGATTTGCCAGCGAAGGTATCTCTCCTTGAGTAGGAGGCTATAAAATATAGGTGGTCTTCTGCACTGTATTGCATATTCTGCAATCTGGCATACATCCTTCACCTATGTTTTTAACCTAGTAATCTCTATTTCCTTCTCTGCTACAACCTTGCCCTCTAACTGATGACACTGAGTCATCCAATATGCCAGGTCTTCATTGTACCTAGTTAAAGGCACTGTGTCTGGGGGTCTTACAATAGGTTGCATTTGTGCCACTATATTCACTTGTACACCAACTTCCACAGTTGGTATTACAACTGGAAAATCTGTTTGTGTTCCTTGTTATGTTGTAATAGAAACAAGAGGAGAGAGTGTGGATACCTGATCTTGTGTTGCAGCCTCTTGTTCCTCTACAAAAGGTGTCTATTTTTCCTACTGAAGCATAGTGTCATTTGTTAGCAGAATTCTTTATGGACTCTCATCATCAGATATTACCATTCTTGCTTCCTCTCTGACAGGTGATCTCTGTGCAGGTGTTATGTTTGCTTCAGAGTGTTCAGCTAAATCTAAGAGAATCTAGGCCCATTCATCGGGTGATGCTTTTGGTAACTCTGTAGATTGATATTCCAGTTGAGACAACTGGTTCTGCAAATCTTGAATTTTTTGCTGAGCCAGATCAATTTGTTGATCCTTTTGTTTTATGGTCTCTTCAGCTTGCTCAATCCAATGGGTCTAGGTTTTAATAACACTCTTTACAACATGCAATTGAGTGTGGATATCGATTTCCTCTTCAGAATCAGACTCAGAATACTGCTCAGAATCATCATGCATTAAAACATGCACATCATCCTCAACTAGTTCAGAATCAAATTTTAGTTGCTCCTCAGAATCAGAGTCAGTATAATCAACTAAAGGACGTACAGGGCTTATTGAAGTTTCATCCATAGTTGTATCCAGTTCCATTGTCTGTATCCCTATGTCTGTCATTTCTATTTCAACATTTGGTTCCTGTGCATCCTCTGTTTTGACTTCTCCTTCATTTGGGTCTGTGATATCTATTAGTTTTTCTGGCATGGTTTTAGTTTTCTGAAGTCTAGCAGACCTTCTTAACCCTATAGACCCCGGATACTTCTTAGCGAGTGCGGGTTTTGGATGTTCGGAGCAAGCTGCAGATGTTGTTATTGATTTAGGAGCAGATTTCAGAGCAGGTGCATGTTCACTTGAAATTCCAATTTCTCCGTTGGGTTGTACAGTATCTGCAAATGTTGCCCTTTTTCTTTTTAACTGGGAACCAGATGTGGATACTTGTTTTTTATTAGTTCGTGAAGATGGGGGACCATCTGGAGAAGGAGAAATTTTGATTTCAGGGGTTTTTAGACTAGGGTTTTCTGCAGATTCTTCCTCTGCTTCTTCCTCTGATGTAGGATTAGGGTCATTTGTTTCTACCCAAGGGGCAAAGAAGCGATCAAAATTTCTAGGGTTGCCCCTAAAGTGATACTGGCAAATCAGTTTGATGAGCCCATGGTGCTTAGGGCTTCCCTTCCTTGCTTGGTATTTGATGGCCATAGCCTTTAACTCCTGATAAAGATATAAGGGCATATTAACCCTACATTCTGGTTTAACTGCTCCATGGCATAGATGGTTGAGGATACGAAGGTGTGGGCCAGATACAACAGGAAATTGGTCGTCACAAGTGATGTATCTCATAACCCACATTGCAACTTCGTTCCAAGGGAATGGTAAACTAGGTCTTTTTACCCCCTTACAAACATTTCTATGCATTAAGAATTCAATTTCCCCATCCCCATCTTCCTTAAACTGATTAACTAGGTCATTTAAAATATTTCTCCTAGTTTTTACAATCTGCAAGCCTTGAAGAGGTAATTCAATGATTTGGCTGAGTATTTCGTGAGTTACCTGGATGGTCATCCTGTTAATGTGCACTCGATTGTTGCGAAAGGTGTGTGCGAATTCTGCTGCCAAACCCTCGGAATAACCATCAAATTTTTGCAGGAACGACAAAAATCCTCCATCAGTGAATATTTGCAGAGATGCAAGGTCACTTTCCAGGTAGCTAATATTTTCAGGTTCGGCTCTGATTTTCTTTCCCCCCATGGTGTAATTTCTTGCCTTCTATTCTGTAGTTTCTATAAATTGGTGGACAATACGAGCGTGCGTCTGGTTTAGGGTTTCAATCGTCATAGCAGGAATAATAGCAGCACAAGAACTACTTCAAAACTTGCAGCATAATGACGTGGCAGCGCATGTGAAGTTACCACCCGTAATTTTTGTTATGGACGCCAGCTGTCACATGCAACCTTGAGTTGACGATCTGTGTTTTTCCTTTTAAACCAATTAACTCATCACAGGCCACGTGTCATAAACAATTTTTACACATAATTTCATTCTTGCGCTTAGTGATTTCATTCCTGCGCTCTGGGATATAAACAGTTTATTCCTGCACTTGTTAAATCATTCCTACGCTCTAGGATAGAAACAGTTTATTCCTACACTTTATGAATTATTCTTGCGCTTTGGAATATAACAGGTTATTCTTGCGCTTCCCTATTCCAGCGCACTTCTATTTTTTCATTCTAGAGCAGAATTAGGCAGAGGCATTACTGACAAGGACTTTCCATTTTTGATTCCCCCTTTTTATATGCTTTTATACTAATCAAGGATATATACACTATATACTAATGATTTACATTATTCGGAGAATGAAAAAGACACATACCTATTATAACCATTTTATCTACATTTCGTGGTGCTCCTGCTGAGATTTCCAGCTAATCAATCTTTAAACTAAGGTAGGTGCCATCTGAAAACAGACGAAACAATGGTCATGAGATAAGACTAAACAATGATAGTGAAACCAACTAGGTAAACATGTCGGACAACCGGTTTTCATGTAAACCCAACTCAGGAGTGCCTCAAAGAGGTTTTCACTTCCTGAATTTCTTATTTGTTTTTGTTTTTGTTTTTTTTTTTTTCAAAATCAAAATCTTGTGTCAATCTGTTGAATTCGGTATGGAAGAAGTGTTTTCTTCCCAAATGTGTACATCCAAATTTTCCACTTGCTTGAGAAATTCTTCCCTGTTGTATGGTTTGTGGTACATATGAAGACGATGTCCATTCACCACCAACTTGCGTTGTGAGTCATCAATAGGTGTAAGACGAACAACTCCATTGTCAAACACTTCCTCAATTTGGTAAGGTCCAAGCCATCTGGTCTGCAACTTTCTAGGGAAATCCTTGTATTGTGAATCAAACAACAAGGCCCAATCACCTTGCTGAAATTTTTGTTGCTTTATGTGACTATCATGCCACATCTTTTGTTGTGCTTGGATTATCTTTGTCTGATGTAGTGCATCAATGCACAGCTCATCCAATGCATCCAGTTGCAGAATACGATCTTCTTGTGCCTATGACAGGTCAATACCTACTTCCAAAGCAGTTTGAAGAGTTAGTAATTCAAACTCAATAGGCAAAAGCGATTTTTTTCCATAGACCAATTCATAGGGCATAAATCCAGTGGTAGATTTCCAAGTGGTATTATAAGCCCAAATAGCTTCTGGTAATTTGTCTAGCCAATTTCTTTTATGAATTGCTACGATTTTGGTCAAAATTCGTTCTAATTCCCTATTGGTCACTTCAACTTGGCCATTGGCTTGTGGATGATAAGGTGAGGATTTTCTATGTTTGACTTGATAGAGGTGAGTGAAGGCTTCAATAACTTTGGAAGTAAATTGGGGTCCGTGATCTGTGGTGATGGATTGTGGGGCTCCAAAACACAAAAAAATCTGTGAATACAAAAAATCAGCAACTTTTTCTTCTCTAGCATGTTTAAAGGCACGAGCTTCTACCCATTTAGTAACATAATCAATACATACCAAGATATGCACTTTGCCTTGGGAAGGGGGATTAATGGGTCCTACAAAATCTAAACCCCATCTTTCAAATGGTTCTGTTCCTATTTGAGGTTGTAATGGCATTTCATTAGTAAAGGTAGGTTTTCCCATTCTCTGGTAGGCATCACAATGTCTAATGTATCTTTTTACATCTTTATGCAAAGATGGCCAATAATATCCGGTTCCCAAGATTTTGTGAATAGTGCTTTTGACTGAATAATGCCCTCTTGATGGTTCATCATGGCATGCCCGTAGGATATCATATACTTCATCCTAGCGGATACACCTACGTAAAACATGATCAGGACTACATTTAAATAGTAAGCCCTCTATCCATTGAAAATAAGAACTTTGCTTGATTAACTGTTTCTTTTGTTTAGGGGTAAAGTGAAGAGGAATCTTCCCTGTAGCTAAGTAATTAGCTATGTCTGCAAACCATGGAGATTGTACAGAGATAGCAAACAACTTTTCATCTGGAAAGGTATCTTCCACCACTTCCCTGTATCTGCATTTGGTATTCTTGACAAGAAATCTGCAACTACATTAGATTTCCCAGGCTTGTTTACTATGGTAACATCAAATTCCTGCAACAGAATCAACCAACGAATAATTCTTGCACTAACAAATGGTTTATTCATCAAATGTTTGATTGTATTATGATCTGTATGGATGAATACTTGGTACCCTATGATATAGTGTCAGAATTTGTTAATAGCATAGATTACATCCAAGAATTCTTTTTCAGTGGTAGTGTAGTTTTTCTCAGCTCCTGTCAAGTTTTTATTGATATAATAAATAGCATAATGTTCCCCATTTTCAATATGTCTTAACATAGCTCCAATAGCAGTATTGGAAGCATCAGTTTGAATATGAAAAGGTAACTCCCAATTAGGACCTCTTAATACAGGTGGAGTGGTTAACTTTTCCTTTAAGTCTTCAAAAGAATTTTGACATTCAGAAGACCAAACAAATTCAGAATCTTTCATGAGTAAGGCAAACATAGGATTTGCTATAGTACTGAAGTTAGCAATGAATCTGCGATAAAAACCAATGTGCCCTAAGAAATTGCATACATCAGTTTGAGTTTGTGGAGGAGGGAGGTTTTTGATGACTTCAACCTTCTTAGGATCAACCTTGATTCCATAAGAAGAGATATGATGTCCAAGAACAATTCCTTCCTCCATCATTAAGAAGCATTTCTCAGGATTCAGAGAGAGGTGGTATGTTTCACAGCAAATCAGCACTTTTTCAAGCTGTTCTAATGCATATTCAAAACTATTTCCAAACACCGTGAAATCATCCATATAAATTTCAACACTTTCATTGGTTAAATCAGAAAAAATTGCTAAAACAGCTCTCTGAAATGTTGTTGGAGCATTACATAAACCAAAGGGTAAAACCCTGTAAGCAAAGGTTCCCCAAGGACATGTAAAGGTAGTCTTTTCTTGATCTTCTGGTGCAACTTGTATCTGGTTATACCCGTTGAAACCATCAAGAAAACATAAAAATTTCTTTCCAACAAGGGTATCCAATACTTGGTCTATGAATGGTAATGGGAAATGATCCTTATGTGTGGCCTTATTTAACTCCCTATAATCCACACATACTCTCATTTTACCATTTTTCTTTGGAACAATGACTAGTGGTGAAACCCACTTACTGTCTGAAATTGGATAAATGAATCCAACATCTAAGAGTTTTTCAATTTCCTCTTTCACAATTTCCTTTAGAGCAGGATTCAAACGTCTCTGAGGTTGCCTTATTGGTTTTACGTTTTTTGTGTATATCCTATGTGTACATACCTCGGGATGAATGCTCGTCATGTCTTTATAGTTCCATGCAAAAGCTTGAACATGTCTTTGTAAGACTGCAAATAATTTGGTTTCCTGGTCCTCAGTTAGCCAGCTATTAATGTTCAAAAATTTACTTGGATGGATTTCAATTTGTTTGATCCCTGGATAGATAGAACTAGTTGCTTCATAGTTATTGATTAATACATTTAATGGACAATGATGTGGCCGTAGAGTATGAAATACTCTAGAATCTATCTCGGAAATGATACCTGGTGGAATCGAGAGGACATTTGAAGGTGTTAAGGAGATGATGATGCCATCCATGTGGTAGAATGAATGATCTTTCCTGATTAGGCATGGATGACAGAAGTTCTAAATTTTGTTCCTCTTCTTGCCACAACAATCGATGAACAAGAGTTTGATCATCAGTTAGTCCTTTCGATTGTAATGTTTCAATTAGGATAGTTTCATTCTCGAATATTTCTCTCTCAGGTGTAGTGATTTCCTCAATATGTTCTTTTACTACAATTGTAGCCAAAGTGGCAATGGTTTCCTGTTCTTCATCAGATTCAGGATACCAAATTTGTCCAAAAAATTTAGTTGAAGGTTGAGCTAGTGGATACAAATAAATTTTCTTTAGGTCAACACCATTAGAAATGGTCATTTCCCCTGACCTGCAGTCTATAAAAGCAGCTGCAGTAGCCAACCAAGGTCATCCTAGAATAATAGGGTATCCATTGACTGATTTTCTAGGCTGCAACACTAAGAAGTCTACAGGATATTCCCAAGAAGAGACTTCAATGGCTACATCTTCTAGGATACCTTCGAGGTTTAGCAACGGACCTATCTGCCATTTCCAAAACTGTGGTGGTAGGACTGAGATTCTTGAGCTATAATTTTTGCATTGTGTCCTTAGTCATAACATTAATTGCAGCTCCAAGATCAATTAGCACATTAGGAATTTGCATTAATCCAATAGTAATTGTAACTATTGGACTATCGGGGTCACTATATTTGGGAGGAACTAGTTTCCCAGACAATAAATCAGCTAATTTTCCTTCTACCTGAACGGTTTTAGGAAAGGCCTTCTTTTTACCAGGTTTCTTGATACATAACTCCTGAATAGTCTTTTTGATTGAAGGCACATCCCTTATTGCTCGCAACAAAGGGAGAGAAATTGACATCTTTTTAAGTTCTATCACTAATTCTGATTTAGGGGCAGTATCAATATGATCAAACCTTTCGGGGTATGGTAATGCTACTGGAGAAGATTCTCGCATTTTTTTTGTTACTTCTTTTTGTTTTTGTTGCATTGTCTCCTGATTTGGAGGTTCTTGTTTCTCACTTATTTCTTCAATGGTGGGTGGAACAAGTTCAGGTAAAACCTTCCTTGAACGCAGCTGGATGTTACTACGATCAAGTACATGAACTGCAGTAGAGTCTTCAGACTCAACCTCATAAATAAGGGTTGTTTGTCTGGTATTATTTGGGTTAGTCACGAGTTGAGCTGGGAGTGGAGGTTGTTTCACTTGGTTGCATTTGTTGATGTTGTGTTCTTCCCTAAAAATTTGGATTAGGAGTCGGCAACAAGTTTTGAGCTTGCCCTTGATACCTTTGTTGTCCTTGATATGGTGGATATTGCTATCCCCATATTTGTCCTTGTTGTGTCCACTTGTGGATGAGTTGCATTCCAAGGTGGGTTCATCCATCCAAAATGTGACCAATCTGGAGGAGCTGTCCAAGGTTGGTTCCAAGGTTGTGCAGGGACTTCTGCATGTCCCCATGGCATGTTCATATTCCAAGGAGATTGTCCCCAATTTGGAAATCGAGGAGCATTGGGATATTGTGTATAGCCACCATCGGATCTCTACCCAATAGCATTAAGTTCTTCTGTTTGGGTGCCTAAGACAGATTTTAGATGAGGCAACAAAGGACATCTATCTGTTGAATGTTCCTTGGAACAAATTCCACAAATGGAAGTTTTGTTTAAAGGGCAATCTTGCAAAGCATGCTTATTCCTGCATCTCGGGAAATAAATTTCCAAAGGTGGTGTAGAATTGGGTTTTGTGTTTCTCTCACCTAATGCAGAATTAAGTTGAACAAGGATATCAGTTTTTAAATTAGCCATTTCCTCCATCAACTCCTTTATGTCATTATTGCCAGAATTCCTTTTCTTTCTCCGATGGTGAGTACGGGAATAGTTTCTACATAACTCCACAATATCTTCAAGGTCAAGTTGATCTATGTCTCCTTTTCCCATTAAATCTAACACTTCCCTAGATTCATCCTGCAATCCTCTTAAGAAGATAGGCTTTAAGAAATCAGGTTCTACAGGACCACATCTCTTTTGGAAAAAGGCAAAGCGATCAAGGTAATCCTCTAAACTCTCATCTTCTTCTTGCTTGATCTGAAACAACTCATCTTTTTTGTTTCGTACTCGATAGTAATCCTGATATTTATGTAAGAATGCAGTCTCCATGTCATCCCAAGTATGGATTGAATTAGGTTCAAGATTACTCATAAACCATCGGAGAGCAGCATCCTTAAGCGTAGAAGGAAACAATTTCAATTTTTGATTATCATTTATGTAGTCATAAGTCTGACATAACACTTTGAATTCAAACAAAAATTGATCAGGATCTTCTGAAACAGTTCCCCTAAAAATTGGCAATATGGATGGAGAAATAGTTTTCATGGGAGCATCTAGAGCTGGATCCAACCGGATGGGATATTCAAAAGTCCTAGGAGGATCATCAGCATACCCACCTGGTGGTGCTGCTACTACTGCCATAGTTATTTTCTTTGAGTTTGATGTGGATGGTTAAGTCTTAAGGGAATGTTTAGCAAAAAGTGCTGCCAAAAGTTCTTGTTCTAATCTGTCCAAAGCTTCAGTTGGTGAAGAAGGTATTTCTTGCTCTGGCAATTCTTCATCTGATCATGAAGAACGCCTTGGTGGTTCAAAACTAGTTCTGATAAACCTCCCTCTTTCGTCTCTTGGCCTATGCATTCATGCCTATTCAGTAAATAAACTGAAATACAATATTTCAAAAATTGTAATTGTAACACAATTCTTGACCTGTGTCACCTTTCCTAACAACACCGTTTGTTCCCCGGCAATGGTGCCAAAAATGATGAGGGTCGTTGATCATTCATCATTTAATAATTATGTGTGTCAATCCAGGGCGATGTCCAGAGGCTATATACGATAGGAAGTGTCACAGTTGCAGGTTCAGTTTATCCAAGAACAGGTTTTATTGGTGGATCAGTTAGCATTTGGGGGTTTTGTTGTGACTTCTAACTCCTAAGAATTGAAATTAACTCCTATTTACTTTTGCAAAAATAAAATTGCAAGAAATGAAATTGCAGAATCTGAAAATGATAGAAAATGAAATGTTGCTAAATTGAAGTGATAGAAAAGTAAAGTGCAGAATTGAAAACACACACACTCTTGCATGAAAGTAAATCAACTGGAGAATGTCAAAATAGAATTTCAACTACTGCAAAACTGAATCAACAAAAACTGCCAAAGTGCAAAATGACAAGATATCTGGAAATTGTTGTGAAATGCAAAATTAAATCAACAATTGCAAAATGACAAAATATCTAGAAATTGTTGTAAATACAAAAAATGTTGTCAATGGCTAAAAATTGTGTTGAAAACTACTAAAGAAATGAAAACTGGCAGAATTCTGCTAACCTGTTGCAGCAAGAAATCAGAAGAAATTCTGTTAGAAACCACCTTCCTCTGGCCTGCAAGTGGCCCTTGCTTCTAGAACTAGAAGAAGGTGAGGAGTTATGCTAAGAGAATCTAGCTGTTAATCATCAACCTCAACATGCCAATTGAAAACTGAAGATTGCACCTTTTTATTCAATCTAAAACTGCATTACAGTAATGCAAGAAAAACCTGCAAATTATTGTTCTGCTACAAGAAAACTTCACTCTATGCTAATTTCGGTATTCTATTGCCTATCTATCTATATGCTCGACCATCTAGGAGCTTTATTATTTATAATATAATACTGATATGCTTGGTTACTGCTTTGTAGGGATTTACAACTGATTACATAATTGTTTCCTAGACTGCAGGAATTTACTTTGTCAAAACTTTATCCATTCATTATTGTTGGGTTGCATTTGTTGAGGAAATCACGTTAAGATGAGTTGGGACAACCTCCTGGTCAATTTCCAATAATTTCCTCCATCGATTTATCGCTTTTTGACCACTTTCAGTTGTTCTTGCGCTATTCCCTATTCCTGCGCCACTTATTCCTGCACTGCTCTGGAACAACAGGCAGGTGACCATTTGTTGTTGATTTGTGCTCCAAACACGTAGGGAGTAACGTGTTGACTTTCCTCTCTCTCTTGCACACCCTTCTGCATTGGTGGCATGTGCTAGAGTGACTGATTCCAAGCCCTGCTGTATATGTACAGCTGGCTGGAACTGTCACAGTTACAACCTATTTTCCTGCATAGTCAGCTATAGTGGACAAATTCTTGGTGCATTTTTCCATTTGAATTAGTTTAAACAGAGGAACACAATATTACCAAGCATCAGATATTCAACAAGGTCTGAATTGCTATAATAATACTGATTAATTAACTGAAAAACAGGTGAAATTGCAGAAAAAACAGTAAAACAGAGTATATGCACTTTGTCATTTCAAAATTTGCAAACATCATTATATAATGCATTTTTCCATAATTAACATAAAAATCATAGTAAAAAGGGTAAGTCAAATAGTTAAAATGTATCAAAGAGTGTTCATGGATGAGGCAATTCCTGGCCTCATCAACTATGCAGAAAGTAATTGTAGAATTGAAACAATCTCACAAATAACTCTAAATCGTAGGCCTCTTCGAGGGGGCAACCTCCTTCAATATTTCATTAGCTTGCAAAAATATACATTCGTATATGGCTTCATACCTTTTAAAGAGAAAGCTACATGCAATCCTACCAACATGGCTTACATACGAAATGCCACTTGGCTTACATCGGTTACAATCTTGATAATAGTTATATGCAATAACACCATCGCTTACAATCTTGATAACGGTTACATACAATGGCACCACTTGGCTAGGTGTCGTATTTACCACATACATTATGAGGAATTACAAAATAACATTATAAAAGAATCCCCCACGTTGGAAGTGGGTTATTATATAATAATGAGAATTACAAAGTAACGTTAAGATGAGATCCTAACAGTAAGAGTCATGTAGAAGTGTGCAAGTGTCAAGTATGCATATAATAAGAGAATTAAGAGTTTAGTATACAAGTGACAAGATGATAAGCCAAAGGTCATGGGAGTTGTCATATGGAGAGCAATAGTCAAGTATGTGAAGAGTCACATTACTATGTCTATATTATGGAGATAAAACTCCATACAATGAAAACACAAATGAATCTGATTGTAAGAGAAAGATTTGGACAAGTGAATAAAGCTTGTATATAGATTTTGAGCATTTAATATTGTAAGTTTTCTTCATGTTTATACATGAATTATTTTTACCATTAAATTCATATTTGATATTGTAATTGAATGTTATTTAATTATTATATTAGCCTTGATATACATATTAGATTGTTCATATATATTATTCTACTCTTCATTATTGATATTTTGACCTTTAATATTGTGGCTTCTTTATATTGGGACATGTGATATTATGTGGTAGTAAGACTTAAAATTCAACAATGGTATCAGAGCTAGCACCTAACTTTGTCTATTTTTGATAGAATTATTTTATTAGCCACCATCATTTAACTTTATCCATTCTTGATAAAGTTAATCTAGAGTCTGTCCACTTTGAAAGCAATGAAGAATTGGACTCTATTTTGATTTTAAAACGGTTTGATTGAGTAGAGATTGAGGGGAAAAGGAAAATTCACCTTGATTTGGATGCTACGGTCTTTCCACTTGGTTGAAGGAAAACCAGTGAAGACTAGGACTCAACTAAGATTTGATTAAGGGCCAACTCAAGAGAAAAGTTGGACATTGAAAGAAAGAACCAACTTAGAAGAAAGTTAAAAATTTTGGGACATTCAAAGTCACCCTAATAATATTAAGGATTCTCTAGAGAAGAAGAGGAGAATCACTATTGAAGATTGAGAAAGAACCAACTCAGAAGAAAGTTGGTCATTTAGGGACATTTATAGTCACCCTAACATTGATATTGGGTTCTCTAGAAAGGAGAAGAATCATATTTGGTTCTTAGGTGTGACCTAAGACATTGGAGATAGATTCTAGATATTGCAAAAATATTTTAGATAGACAAAGGAGCATCATTGCTACCAGAGATTGAGAAGCATCATATTTTCTAAAGATAGAGAAGCATTTTAGCTTCTTGAGTTCAAATATTTGAAGCAGTAGTATACATAAGTATATAGAGATAAGAAGAGTACTAAGAAGTACAAAGAAGCCTCCAAAGATAAAGAGAAATAGAGGCATACAAAATTTTTGGTTATTTAGAGAACCAAAAACATCAGGCTAACTGAAGCAAAAATCATTCTTGACCTTGACATATTTTTTTGAAGATTTTTATTCTATAGTAGTAGAGAATAGTAGTGTAAAGACAACAAGCAAGTATCATCTACATATATTTTATAAAGCTATCATCCACATTTAAGAAGAGGCCCAAGACACCTGCGTTGAAGAAGAAACCTTAGTAGTAGCATAGAGAAGAAGCCTAAGTGGCCAGAATTGATGGAAGAGTCCTAAGCGGACAATATAAATAAAAATGCTTGCACATAGAAGTTAAGAGAACATAATACAAAGTAACCAACCAAGCATACTAAGAAGTGTGCTATCAAGATCTATGCTAGAGCATTGTCTATAGGAGACAAAGGTAGTAAGAAAAATGCAAAGCTATGTAGAGTGTTGAAGCTAAGAGCATTAACCAAAGCAAAGATATGATTAAAAAAGGTTGTTAAAAGAATGCAGTAGTCCAAAAGGGTGTTATCCAGGGATAGGGCACTCCATTCTCCAAAAATAGTGGATTAAAGAAGAATATGATGGAGACGAGAGAGCAAACAACATTTGACCACCTCCAAAGGAAGTAGGATTCGACCACCACTAGAAGAGAGACAATAGATGTTTAGCTATCTCCTAAAGAGAAATGTTCGACCACCACCAACATAGAGACATTTGACCACCTCCAACAGAGAGATATTTGACCACCATTAGAGTAGCGATACTCGACCAATCATCAACAAAGAGATATTCGTCCACCACCAACGTAGAGACATTCTGCTATCACCAAAAGAGAAGCATCTTCTAACCATCTCCATTGAGGAGAGATGTTTAGCTATTAGAGACGTTCGACCACCATCAAAAAAGTAAAACAGAGAAGCTTAGGAACCTCCAGAGGATAGTCGTTCCATCAAAGAAGAAATTTTGCTCATAGTAAAAAAGACGTTCGACATTATTCAAAGGAGAGACAAAGCAAACATGAATGCAAAATATCATTTGATGAACGTTAGCAAGCATGTGCTCTTGAGTACGATAACAAAATACTCGTCGACCAACACGTAACATCTTTAGGCATTACATTCTATGCTTGGCGCAAAATAAAGTTTTTGGAGGGAAATAAATTCAAATTGACTTTTGAAAAGTTAGGTAGAGTGATAAGGTTTAGACATTATTAATTAAGATTTTTTCAAAAACCAACTCTAATTTGAATTTATGTTTTTAGATATGGAGTGATAAGGTTTACAACTTAGATTTAATATTTGAAGTTTTTTAAGCTTTTAAATACTTTTAAGTGTTGAAGATTAGAAAGCTTAAAATATTGATGAATTAAAGTTTATTGGAGTTAAAAGGGTTTAGGTTTTAAGATTAGTTTTCTGAAGTTTTTTGAAGAGTGAAGTTTTTTGGAACTATTTAAAAATTTTAAAGTTTTTTGAATTTTTTTGAAAAATCTTGAAATTTAAAATTTATGCAAATTTATTATATTTCGATGACCATTTTTGAAAAATCCAACTTTACAAAATTTTAAGAGAGGAAGCACATGTTTAGTGGGAAAGCTTTGATAAGGAAAGGAATTATAAGTACATTTGGGACAAAATAGAGCATGAATTCTTGAATCATTGGGAGTGATCCTTTTTGGCAAATCCAGCTTTACAAAATTTTAAGAGAGAAAGCACATGGTGGGAAAGTTTTGATACGAAAAGGAATTATGAGTACACTTCGGACGAAATGGAACATGCATTCTGAATGAGTGGGACCCATATATAAAGATAGCTAGTTTGAAGATCACCATAAAAGGATATGAAGAAGAAATAAAAAGGTTTTGGAGGGAAATAAAAGAAATGAATAAAGAACATATAATAGAAAGGAAAAAATACAATGGTAATGTGCAAGTTCATAGATGCATTCAAGAGGAGAAGCATAAGAAGCAAGGATCCAAGGAGATGCAAGAAGCAATTATGATAGGGAACAAGTTGAAAAACCAACAGAAGACTCAAAAGTTGAATTTACGATAGCGATAGCAATAGAGTCTATGGAAGAAGAAGAAACAAAGTCCAAGGAAGCCTTGTCAGAATTGCACAAGGACGCACCAAAAGAAAGGCATAAGAGAGAAGATTGTGAAGAAGAATTTAAAATAAAGACATAAATTTCTAAAGAATCAAAAGAAACAAAATGTCAAGTTAAGGTTGCATCATACTAATACCCACACCACCTTGAGTGGCAACAATCCTGGAGGCATAGCTTAAGGATATTATAGATCTACATGGAATCAGAAAGGTATCAAGTATGACAATGTTTGGAAGAAAAAACATAGTGGTTCCAGATTTCAAATGGGTATAGTAGCATCAAAGAACCACAAGACCAATTGTTTGAAATATCGTAGCAGAGCAACAAAAGCATGGATTCAAAAGAGCAGTTATGGATATTCAAGTGATACAATGATAGATCAATATTATAGATCTACATGAGGTTAGAAAGGCATCAAGTATGGCAATATTTGGCAAAAAAAAGCATAGTGGTTATGGATTTTAAAGGGGTGCAATAGCATCAAGGAACAACAAGACCAATTGTTTGAAATATTATAACAGAGCAACAAAAGCATGGAGCTAAAAGAGTAGTTGTGGATATTTAAGTAATATAATGATAGCTCGACATCATCAAAAACCACCACTAATCAATATTTCGCTTGGATGGATGGATGAAAAAGATTGAAAAATGTCAAGAAGAAGGATGCTAAATATTTGTATTTACAAAGAAAATTGAAGAAGATCCAAAAAATGAATATCAAGAATTCAAACTTTTTTTGAAAAATATGTAGGTATCTAGCTATATCATCTCAATTGAGATGAGAATTGAATATGTTTGTAAACTCTCAAGGAGAGAGTTGTGATTTGTCAAGGGTGGGGGACCCAAGTACAACCCTTTTTTCTCAAGCAAAAAAAATATGAGCATTGATGGGTGAAACAACAAAAGTTATATCTATATTTGGATATAATGTTTATACTGGAACACTTTAGAATAAAAAATAAAATTTAATGGTATAAAAGGACCATTAATTGGTAAAACAATAAAAATCATTATTATATTTGGGATGATGTGGATTGTTGTAAGATTAAAAAAGTAATGCAATCAAATCCATAAATTAAATATACCATTTAGTTAAATAATTTATTTAGTTACAATGATGTCCTACATTAATCTATTACTATCTTGTAAGGTGGCATATTGAGCTAACCAAATGGTCCAAAGTGCTTTGGAGAAGTTTACTCGTTGGATTAAAGAGGGACGTTTTCGCAGGATTGCCCAAACTGTCAAACTCGTTTCGGCCATATCTCACTCATTCGAACTCGTATTCAGCTAAAATTTTGAGGGTAGATGCTTGAAAAACCCTAGAACATCTCCACCAATTTTCATATCATTTGGAGTAACAAAGATCCTAGCACATCCCTATGTGTGAACGAGATATTTGGCAAGCGACTATGCGAGGGTTTCATCTAGGTTGAGTGCAAGAAGCTCCAGAGGTTGGTTTTTAGGGCCTTCGGGCCCTAGCGGCCAATATTTTTGTGGTTTATGCTCAATATTTTAGCAGGAAATGTTGCAGGGGATCCAAGATGGGTTAGAAATTTATCTTTCAACATATCATACTATGAACTTGAGTGACAACGACTTCCAATTTGTTGCACAAAATAAAAGTGAAAACCATACCTTTCCACGACGTCTAGGGCAAGGATTAAAGAGATCACGAAACAAGTTTCAAGCAGTTGATCAAAAAATGGCTCATATCTCAAGTGAATCTGGTGCTAAGGTGCACCCACAAAATAATTCTACCGTGAAAACCCCTGTCAAGGGTAAGAATTTTGAAGACTCAGCCCCAAAAATGAATTTTAGGGATGCCCTCCATGGTGGACAACCTCAGCCCAATGCTAATATCAATCTTAGGGCTTCCCATAAACCTCTAAGAATGCCTAAGATTGATCCCAAGAAAATGGAGTCAGGATGTCTTAAAGCAGCTGATGGAACTCCTATTGTTAAGCTTGATATGGGTAACATTCAGACTGACATTTAAGATTTGGAAAAAATAGGACTAATTTATCGGTTCGTGGGTTTTCGTTTGAGTCTATTTGCTTTCAAATTCTGGGCTGCAAAAAGCTGGAAAACTAAAGGTGAGTTACAAATCTCTATTTATCCAAATGGTTATTTTCTTGTTTTATTTGCTAATAATGAAGATAGAGAGAAAACTTTTCAAGGGGGTCCTTGGTTTTTTGGAAGGGCAGTGGCTTTTCATGAAGCCCTGGCATACTAAATTTAAAGTCGAAGAAGAGATGCCTTCTATAGCTCCCGTGTGGGTTAGACTCTTTGGCCTCCCTATTGAATTTTGGAATCCTATTGTTTTTTCTTCAATTGGAAACTCTTTGGGAACTTTTATGATGATCGTTGATTGTACTCAAAATTTTGAACATATTATTTATGCTCGGATTTGTGTTTTAATGGATTTTGACAAACCCCTACCTAAAAATATCACATTACAATTTGGGGAAGACACTTGGGAGCAAGTAGTGGACTATAAGAACATTCCTTTTTGTTGTAGAATTTGCCATGAATATGGTCATTTGGCCAGTGCTTGCCCAAATAAAATTCCTGATCAAAAGAAAGAAGATATAAACTCAACAGGTTTCCAAATACCTAAGAAGAAGAACACTCATAAAAAACCAGTTATGAAGGATCAATCAAAGTCATCTACTAATATGTTTGAAATCCTTTCCACAAATGATGTCCCAAGTGAGGAAGAGGAAATAATGGAAACTGAAATCTTAGAAACACAATTTAAATATGAAGGGAAGAACTCAGAGACAAACCAACAAATCAAAGGTTTTCAATAGAAAAAAAGGGAGAAAATTTACACAAGAAAAACAATCTTTCAAATGTCAAAACTTTAAATAATGCAGGTCCCAATATAGACTCCGTTGAACCATCTAGTAAAATTTTGGTTGTGTACGAGCATTCTTCAAGGTTAGAAGCCATCTCAGATTCAATTGGAATAAGTCAACAAACAGGGAAAAAAAATTGAAGATAGATTCTAATCAAAAAGCAGGTCGCAAGACCAATCAATATCATATGGTAAAAGAAGGTGAAAAGCTTGTAGAGGAAGGTAAGATTAATGCCCTTCCCAAATTTTTTAGCCCTGGTATTAATGAAGATCATCACTTGGAATATTAGAGGACTCAAAGGGAGTCTTTCAAAATAAAATAAAATTAGAAGAATGATTTAGATAAATCATCCACATCTTGTTTTCCTTCAAGAAACAAAGATGTCAATGGAGGATATGGACTCAATTGCCAATAAAATTTGGCCAGCTGGAAAAGTGGTTTTCCTCAGTTCCCAAGGGACTTTTGGTGGCATTGCTTGTCTTTGGGACCCAAAAGAGGTAATTATTCACCATATGGTTGGTAGTTGGGGTTTGTTGGCTATAGCTATTCAAAGTAGAAATTCCAACCAAATTATGCTCTGCATTATCGTTTATGCTCCGACTTCTTTGGAGGAAAAAAGAAGACAGTGGAAGGATATTACTCATATTATCTCTCATTTTCTTGAAGCTTGGATCTTGATCGAAGGATATTTCAATACCATCCTCTCTCTGTATGAGAAAAGGTGGGGAATAGAAATTTGGACAAAAGCACTGACCTCATGAGCGAATATATTGCAAACCTCCATCTTGTGGATATCCAACCAAATAATGGCCTTATGACTTGGTCTAACAGAAGGCAAGGCTTAGCTTGTATAATGGAGAGATTGGATAGGTTTTTGCTTTCTGAAAATTTCTTAATCCATGGTCACATTCCTAAAGTGAAGACTTAATAATGTTGGTTCGGATCATTGGTCAGTCATGGTGGAAATATGGAAAACCAATGTGAGTTTCTCTCCTTTTCATTTTCAATTAATGTGGCTTAGAGACATTTCCTTCAAACCTTGTGTGCAACAATGGTGGAAGGAAGGTAAACCTAGGCATGGGACTAAGATGTTATGTTTTGCCAAAAGACTGCAATACATTAAATCCAAAATCAAGACTTGGAACTGGAAAGAGTTTGGGGATGTTAAAAAAAAAAACATGAAGTTATTGCTCATCTTGAAAATTTGAATAATAAAATTCGTTTAGATGGCCTCACAGAGAAGAGAAGTGCAGATGAAATTAAACTCACAACTCAATTAGAGGAATGGGAAAAAAGAGAAGAAATATTATGGAAGCAAAAATCTAGAATTCAATGGTTCAAAGAAGGAGATTGAAACACAAATTTCTTCCACAAATCTCTTCTAGCTCGAAGATCTCACAACTTTATTTCTTCCTTAAAATCATATTCTGGAGATTTTCCCATTGAGTTCTACCAAGAGTTCTGGGATATCCTTCATGTTGATTTATTAGAGGTGGTGGAAGAAGCGAGGAAAGCCAAAGAAATTTTGAAGGTTATCAATAAAACTTATATTACTCTTGTTCCAATAGGTTGATCATATCTCAGCTTTTAGACCTATTGCTTTATGTAATGTTCTTCTCAAAATCATTACTAAAATCATGGCAGAAAGGTTGAAGCCTCTTTTGCATAAGATTATTTCCCCAAAGCAAGGGGGTTATGTGGAAGGACGTCAAATAGTAGATGAGATAGTTCTTGCTTAGGAAGCCATCCATTCCATGGATATGCAAAAATCTCCTTCCATGTTCATTCGGTTAGACTTATCCAAAGCTTATGAAAGAGTGGATTGGCATTTCCTTATCAAAGTTTTGAGGCAATTTGGTTTCTCTAAGGATTGGATGGATTGGATTATGGGATGTATCTCTTCAGTTTCCTACTTATTTCTTATCAATGGCAGGCCTTCTTAGTCATTCCCATTTTCCAGAGGTATTAGGCAAGGTGACCCGCTATCCCCTTATTTATTCATCATTCTTGTTGAATGCTTGGGTAGGACTATAACCAAAAAGAGGGAAAATAAAACCCTTGAGGGAGTTACCATTGCTCATGGAGCTAGACCTATCTCTCATCTTCAATTTGTGGATGACTCTACTCTTTTAGGTAAAGCTACAGTTAAGGAAGCTTCTAATATTAAGCAAATCATTAGCTGTTTTTCTAAGGCTATCGGGCAGCTTGATCAATGAAGACAAATCTAAAGTTATTTTCTTTCACCGCTCTGCTAGACAGGAATCCATGGTCTTGGATAAATTAAGATATAAGAAGACCTCCCTTCCAATCACTTATTTAGGTATTCCCATAAATATTCAAAGGCAAAAAAATAAATATTGGAATTGGTTGTTGGACAAAGTCAAGAAGAAAATTGGAAAGTGGACCAATAGGTGGATTTCTTCTAGGGGTAGAATCACCTTGGTAAAATTAGTCCTTCAAGCTATTCCTATTTATGTTTCTTCCGTTTTGAATATCCCAAAGGTTGTTCTTCGAGAATTGGATCAAATCAGTCATTGTTTCCTTTGGAGTGGTACTAAGGAGAAAATAAAATGGGCCTTGGTGAAATGGGATACTTTATGTCTTCCTAAGAGTGAAGGGGGTTAGGTTTACGGTCTTCAATTAATAACAACAAAGCTTTAGCTGCTAAATTATATTGGAGGATGTTGCATAACCCCAATGCTCTTTGGGCCAATAATCTTCGTGCTAAATATGCTGATAACAAAAGTCCCGAAGACCTTGTTCGCTATCAACTTCCTTCCAAAGGTTCTCCCATTTTAGCAGCTCTTAAGACTCGGTGAGGATTTGATTAAGAAAAAATTATTTTGGATCATTCATAATGGTCAACATGCAAATTTTTGGACAGATTCTTGGGATGGTCACAAGCCTTTGATAACTCAGTTTCCCGATTGGAGGTTGTGGGTGGAGGAGTTTCACCGAGCTAATTGGATAAAGGTGGCTAATTACTGTCGGTACCATAATGGTAATTCAAAGGTTGGTAGATATTGGATCCCTATTGAGTACTGGCATATTCAAATCCCATAAAGGCAAAGACAAGATATCCAAGGCATCCTTCATATGAGATCCCTCTCTTGGTCCCATGAAAAAGATTGTTTTGGATGGAACAACACTACTAAGGGTGAGTATTCAGTTGCTCAAGGTTATTTGACCTTATGCCATAATAATCCCAACCATTCTTCCGACATATTTTCTCAATTGTGGGCTCAAAAGCTCTGGCCTAAGGTGTGGTTCTTTAATTGGATTTTATTGCATCGTAGGGTGCTTACTGGTGAGCAACTTATGAAGCATGGTTTTCATGGCCCTTTTAGATGTGAAATGTGTGAAGAGAATGTAGAAAATATCAACCATCTTTTTATTGAGTGTACTTTAGCCTCTGAGCTATGGAGGAGAATGGCCACTTTACTTGGCTTACAATGGTCCAATTTTTTTACTTTTGAACAGACTTTGGAGGGATTGGCCTAATCAAGAGGGTGTTGATCATTTTATTAGGCAGTTAGTTTGGATGGGTTCTACCATTCTTCTTTGGAATATTTGGAATGAAAGGAACAATCGAATTTTTAATCAAGATAGGAAGGATATTCACTATATTTGGCAAAAGACCATAGCCAACTTAGTTGAATTAGTCCATCAACTCCTTAATCACCCCCAAAACTCCCACCAAATATGGGATCAAGTGATGCAAAGATTGAATATTAAATCTTCTAAGGACAACCAACTTAAAGGGAATGTGAGTATTAGTAAGATGGATAGGACAAGAATTAGACAACCTCCTCCTAAGGATTTTGGAAAAGTCTATACTGATGGAGCCTCTAGAGGGAACCCTGGAAAATCCAGTGTGGGAGGAATTGGTAGACTTTCGTGATGGCTCCCTAGTTTTTACTTTTGCTGAGAATTTGGGTATTCTTTCCAATAACCTTGCCGAGGGGTATGGTATCCTCGGAGGCCTTCAGGAGGCTACCAAGGTTGGATGGGAAAAGGTGTTAGTTGAGTATGACTCTCAACTTATGATTAATCCAGATGGAATTTTTGAAAATATTCAATTAATCCAGATGGAATTTTTGAAAGTTGATTACAATCATGTGGTCGGAGATCAAAACAAGAGTGTTGATGCTTTAGCTAATTGGGCTTTGGACAAAGGTGATCTCACTTGTTATGGCCACCCTCCTAGATGGTGGGCTTCTCAAATTAGGGAAGCTCTTCTTTCTATCATTTCTTTGGATGGCTCTAGTTCTGAAGGTACCTAGTTTCTTCTTGTTTTTTTTTTTTTTTGCTTCTCTTTGGTTCATTCAATTTTTTTTAGCTCCCTAGCTCATTCTATTCTTTATTTTGTTTCCTTAGTTGATTCTTGCCTTAATAGTCTTCTGGTCTAGATAGGTCATTGTTATGTTCAATTTTTTTTTTGTTTTTTTTTTGTTTAGTTTTTTTAAGGTGGGTGGGTTCTTTTGTTTTGTTTTGTTTTTGTGTTCTTTGTGTTGTTTTTTGTTGTTCTTGTCGTTTTTGTTGTTTTTTTTTTTTTATGTTTTTTGTTATTGTTCTTGTGTTTTTTTCGTTCTTGTTCTTGGGTTTCTCTTTGTTTGTGTTAATTCGTGTTTTTATGTGTGAGTGTTTTCTATGTTTTTTGTTTTTGTTTATTGTCCGTTGTTGGTTGTTTTTTATTTTTATTTTTATTTTTATTTTTTATTATTTTAATTTTTTAGGTTTTGGTTGTGTTTATTTTTCATGTTTTTTTTTGGTTATGTCTTTGTGGTGTTTCGTTGTTTTTGTCTTGTTTGTGTTTTGTTATGTGGTTCTTGTGTTTTTCTATGTGGTTCGTGTTGTGGTTTCTTTTATCTTATTGTGTGTGTTTGGTTGTGCTTTTGTTTTTAACACACTCAAGGAGCATGTTTTTTATTTTATTTTATTATTTTTGTTGTTTTTTACTTATTTATTTACTTATTTTTAAATTGGTTTTGTGTGTTTGTTTGCTCCTTGAGTATGTCAAAGGTGGTAGGCCAGGTCCGAGTCCTGGGCATTTTTGGCGGAATGGATACCCCTGCCTCCTTGGGTCTTACTCGAAAGTGGCATCCCTTTTGGGATGTTTTCCACAAATAAAAAAAAAAATGGTCCAAAGTGATTTTGAAACCCAACCACAAAGGTTACATATAAAGTTGGGATCAATTGGCTCCATGCATACATCTAAGACGAGCTTGGCCAAGGCTACATAAGGGTTAGAATTGAGTAATCCACGTACACACTTGATGTTGATTGTGAAACTCAAACCCAACTTCTCATATTAACAAGCGCAACCCCACAACCTCCCTCTCCTAACATCAGATTATTTGTATGAAGAGTTCACCTAGACAAATAGCAATTAAATGGCATGCTTCAAGGTAAATATATATATGAAGAGTTCACCTAAACATTGTTCAATGGCCTAAGAGTAAATATATATAGATAGATTGCTCTCAAGACCATATGTGAATTCCAAGCAAATATCATAGACAAATATTGTGGGCATGCATTAATTTTACTATCTTATCAAGAAAGCTTTTATATAATCTATTAAACGGTTTATCAAAATTTATATAACAAAGCATATTTTTTTCAAGTAAAGTATATGGTCCTACAAAAAAATCTTTTAGGATGTTAGGATCTATGTATTATTAGCAAATGGAAAGAAACTTAGCAAACTCCAAGTTAGCAAAAGAAGCATGAAAATTACAATTTCACCTGTGTGATATAATTACTTTTTTGTATGGATCTTCTAGGTAATAAAATATGGCCACTGACAAAAACAACATTTTAACATTTTACCAAACTTTTATTAAACATACAAATATTCAATTTTATTTTTATGACCTTTATAATAGATTACATTAAACATATTTGTAGATCATTAGTAAATTAGAATTGCTTTCATTTTAATCAAAAAAGTTATATTTCCATGCATTTGTTATAATCATACCCCATTTAATTTTGATGAAGCATCAAGAAGGATTATAAGACTTTTTTTAACATATTTTATTGACCTAGTTGATAATGAGATAATAAATAATATAAGACTTTTTTTAACATATTTTACTGACCTATTTTGGAGTTGATAATGAGAAAATAAATAACAAAGCGGAAGCTCAAGATTTTTTCAAGAGAGTTAAATTCATAGTCATTCTAAACTGGAATGATCTTGATATTGAATGTGACTCTCTAAATGTCATCAACAACAATAGGTGTAGGGACTCAACCAGGAATGTGATTATGGAAATACAAATGTAAAATTGACAGTTGTGCAAGTGTTGTAGATTATGTCATCTATTTACAAAACTTGTTAAGAAATATGATGAAGGTATAAGATTCTTGAATAGAACTGAAATCATATCATAATTTATAAAGTAATGATGACATGGCGTAAAGTAGATCAGTGCACAAATGGTAGAAAACAGAAGACAGGCAAATTTTGGGTAAGTAAATTAAACTTCGTGTGTTTTCAACATATTTAAAAAAAATCATATTTTATTTAATATTTATAGAAAATCTTCTTTAAAGTTTATGGTTGCAGATGTATAATTTTGGATTGACTATTTTAAAACTCTCATTGTAAATTTGTAAACAATAATTTATATTTTGTTCTTTGTCTCATGGTTGTTTTAATTTGTTTTGATGACGATGGAAAAAATAGTAGAGCATAAATCTAGCTAAGAGAAGACGAGGTTTTCAATGACATGTAAGGAGGTTACATTTTTGTCTTTAAAATATCAATGTAAAGAAAAAATCAACAAATAAAAAAGGTCCCAAACAATCAACAATAGTTTTCAACGGAGAGGAAATTGTTCTCATAAGAAACTTTTTAATTTTCAAACAAGAAGGGAATACAAAAAAAAATAGAAGGAAAAAGAGATGAATAAAAAACATTAAAAGAGAACAAAAGGTCCATGTTTAAGAAAAAGAAAAAATATAATGAAGAATGCAAATCAACAAAGAAAATTTTGGATGAACAGAAGGTAAAGAAGAGGAAAACAAAAAAAATCATATAAAATAATTGTGAAAGTTATATATAGAGAGGTATTAATTTGGAACGAAAGGAATATGAATGGAACTTCAACAAAACAAGAAACCAACATAGAATATTATTACAACCCAATGGTTGGAGTATGCAAAGTTGATCAAGAAAAAATGATCCTCCCACAATCAACACAACAAATTTGCTCATGTTGGAGGAGATCAAATAGGGCATTAAGAGGTGAAAGCCCGATATGTGGATGGACTATAATTATAATCTTTAAAATGGGGAATAGAACATCACATAATCAAAAGGTTATTTAATGGTGTCCTTCAACGTTTAAAAGTTTAGACAAATTTAACTATACCTCTTTTCAGAACTAGTGATGTAAACAACCCTTCAAATTACCACACCATAATGGTCAATCCTCTATTACAAAGCTTTTCGGTAATATTGTTGAATGCAAAATCAACAAGTGTGTAGAAGAACAAGGAAAAAGGGAAAAACAATAACCAGGATTTAGGTCAAAACATTCAACAAGAAATCATTGTATCACTTTGAGACATATCAATAAAAGAATAGGGAAGGTAAAAGGGGACGTATATTGATGTTTAGTTAACCTTAAAAAGGCCTTTGACACAATGCCTAGAAGTAAACGATGGAGCAAGACAAATGAACTAGGCACATCCAAAAAAATATAGAGCAACAATCCATAAACTATTTGAAAAGGTTCAAGCCAAAATCATAACACATGAAGAGGTTTGAACCAAACTTAGAATAGAAGATCTCTCAATATGTTTTAGAGAGTAAGTTAAACAAGGATGTCCATTATATGCACCCTTTATGTGGTGAAGCTACTTTTGTATGTAAATGGTTTCATTTTGTTTGAAGAGACAACACAAGGGTTAAGAAAGCATTTAAAGGCCTTAGAACACTTCTACAAGAAAGTTGGCATGCAAGTAAATACTAGCAAAACCAAGATAGTGGTTTTCACCAACCAAAAGAAAAGAAAACAATTAAGCTTCTAATTTGAAATGATTTTTCTAGAAGTAACAGAGTACGAGTATCTTGGTATATATTTTAATATAGACTTAATTGGACAACGTGCAGATTGAATAGAGTAATGGAAGGTTGGAGAGCAATCTTTGCATTGTAGGGCATATTTAGGTAGAATTGTGGGATTGGAGGACCATCCAAACCTTATTCAAATTGTCAGTAGTCTCAATGGTGATTTATAGGTGTATGAAGTATGGGCCAATAGTACATCAAGCTTGAAATGGAGGCAAATAGCAACGATCCAAAACCATTTGATTATAAGCAATTCAAAACAAAAGCTATAATTCCATATGAAATATTTCTAGCATAAACATGTACTTTTCCTATAGAGGCAGCACCAATGATTCTTCTTCTATGGTGTCTAGAAAAAGATTGAGCAAATGGATGGAAATTGGTGGCCTAAGGTTATACTAAGAGATAGCTGAAAAGAAAAATAATACTTGGATGAAACAAAACATCATGTGGATGAATAAGTGGGTTATTGATTTAATAGAATGCCCAAACGTCAACAATTATATAAAACTCTATATACCCCAATGATGGGGAAGGGATAAGTACCAACGTGGCAAATCCTGGGAGGAGGGAGGAATTGAGTGCAAGGAGATTGAAGGTCTCGATGTTTCAAGATTAGGTTCACTATGTATGTGGGAAGGTGGAGATAGGACAAACAGATAACAGTGGAGCCTTGCAGGATGCGCTGGTGGAGTTGTAGGAATTTGCAATCGTCATTGAAAATGAAGACCTCTCGAATACGGTTTTGAGAGGATATGTTGTATACAAGGAAAATAAATCGATGGTTGTCTTATTGCAATTTTAAGGAGTCCTCTAATATATCATTCAATGATTAGGTGTAGCAATGTTTTTTTGTGCAATTTTTGTCTATTCTCTAATTGGGCATTTAGCCTTCATGGGATTATAGGCATGTATATTTGGAGGCACTTCCAGGTTGCAACCCATGTATGGAAGGCCCTGCGACTAAGTAATTCAGTTTCTGTTTAATATAATTTAGTCTTTTTTGCCGAGAAAAAAAAAATATATATATATATATATATATATATAAAGTCTATGTAAGGGAAAATTTCAGGGCAACAATGTGGACAAAAGAGCTAGGAAGAAAGAATACACTACCTTACTAACTTCAACCCCACATATGAGCATCAGCAAAGAGTATATATATATATATATAATGGAGAGTAAAGATGCTTATAACCCAACTGACGGACTACCTCAAGTTAAACTCAGATATGATTCAAGTAGATGGAAGAGGCCTTAAGAGAATTGGGAAGAGAGAATATGCACATGCTTTACTTCAAGCGCAGTGGAAACAAAGAACTTTAATTTGGAATACACTAAGAGTGGATTATATGTCTGAATTGTTTGAAGAAACAAAAGTTGAGAAGCTAAGAAAAACTAAAACTAGAGGTTAGGAATAAAAAATATCTAATAGTCAACGTAATACAAATTTTAAATAGCTTGTACCAAAAAAAAAATAATAAATTGTTATATATATATATATATAGGATTATTGGATTAAAATTTAAAGAATTCTTTGCCACTAAATTGTAAGGGTAAAAAATTATCAAATGACATGAGCTCAACTGGTTAAATTCCTCCACTTTCAAGAAGACCCATGTTCAAATCTTGTAATACATGCCTATAATTACTAGGCTGTCAAAATACCAGTGTGTGTCATGATGTAATACAGGAAGGGTCAGTTTAAATCCCATATAACCAATTTAAGAAATTAGTAAAAAAAAAAATGTTAGGATCAAAAACATGAAGGACGACCAGAAATAAGACTGCTACTGAGCAAATTTTTGTTAGGACAAGTTTAGGCTTTCTGACATTTTATATACAGTGTTGCTTCGAAGAAATCCAGTGATTCATCCATAATTGATAATTCCTTTACAAGCTTTAAAAAAACCTGTAGAGAACAAAGAGACTCTCATCTCAGTGCCATGCTGTTTGTATAATACGAACTTATATTCTGACAAACAAATGGGTGTGGTCAAAGCTTGTGTTTGTGTAAGGATACAAATGTTCAAAAATAAAATCCAACCCTTTTGACAAAACTAATGAATCTTAAGAAGTGTAATTATAACCCAGACTTGGCAACCTATGGATTATGAAAATGACAATTTGAAAAAGATAAAAAAAGACTAAAAATCTTTAAACAAGTTGAATGCCTGTATTACATTTATTTGATTGATCTCCATGGGCTTGCCAAGCGGTCCCATATTTGTCATTCTCATCAGCCATCACATGAAAATAAAACACAAACTCGAGATTTACAAGAAGACCGTCAGAAGGCAAACTCGCAGTTTTAAAGTGGCCTCTCCGGGCATTCTCAGTCAAATAGAGCCTTCAAAAAATCAAAAGTGCCATTAGTTACATGCAAAGCAATAAAAGATTATATCTCTTTCAAGAGGCTTTCTTTTATATAGAAGATTTTATGAGTCGCGTATCCTGCTAGTATGAGTGTTATTTTATTCTTAAAACCATAATTGAGAGGTCTGGTATTTTTAGATAAGGGACTAAACATATATTTTGACTGTTGTGTAACAGTTGGTGACAAGCACGACATAAACCCAATGCTTTCAGCAAATACACAATGAGTTTATAGTTAGGTGCACTGTTGATTAGCATTTCCACCGAAAATTTTATTATCAGATTAAAACCTTTCAAAATTTTGATAATTCACCAATCATGCTTTGGATGTGTGCATGTTAATAAAATAATTCTTGCTCTTGCCATGACCCTGAATATTTCAGAGACTGATGTCCATAACCAGATTTTATAGTGAAGCATTTTATTTTATGAAATTCATGCATCAAGTCTGTCACAGACTCATCACTAGCCTCAGAAGACATTATGAGTCCTACAAAGCCTTCAACAAGTCTCACTCAGAAAGCCATCGCAGCTTACATGGCATAGATCCAACCAGCTAGTTTAAGCCAAGTCCTGAACCCGATACCGTACAAACTGCTGAGGTGATCTCGTAGCCTAGGAAATAGTAGCATATAGCACATCCTTCTATTTACTAATAGACAGACTATGAACTAATTTATTTCATAATTGATTAGATTGATATCTTCAGTGTAAATGCAAGATTATCCATCTTGGCTGCATCTTTCCAAAGCAAATTCCTGCCTAACATAGGACCTTCCAACAAACACAAAGCATAATTACAGCTCTGATAAAGAGTCTCTATCCTCAACAGCTTCCATGTACGATGCATTCAATTCAATAGTCGCCTCATATACTTTAATTCCTTTCAAATATTCAGCTTCATTGAGGAACTGCATGCACCGCATTCTAAAAAATTAATCAGTACTTATTAATTTTGTAATCAAACAGAGGAATAAAAACAGAAGATACATGTCATGTTGGTATTAGTTTGACTCAAACCTCATTATGATCATGAAGCAAAATGGGAGTATTTGCCATTGGCGAGAACCCAAATGCGGGAATGCCATGTCCTCTCACAAATCGGGCATCTGTTGCAGCTGGGAAAATCTCTGGTTTCTGAAGCTTCCCTCCAGCTCTCAAGATAGCCCCCTCTAGCAATGTCCACCACGGTTCCGAAGGGTTTGTAATTGTCATAAGTGGAAACCCTAGCTTGTTCCTGATTGGTTCTTTTTGCTTGAACTGAATAAAAACATTAGTTCTAAATTCTCAGAAGTGAGCAAACTATTCCTATTCGTATCATCTAATATCTTATAAACATAAAAGACATCAGATTCAACAATTACCACTCCAGCGAACAAATAGATAACAGTTACTGTAAAAAATAGAAATTTAGATATGAATAAAACCAAGAAAAGAATGAAAAAGTGCATCTTCACAGTGAGTGAGCATGTTGCAGCTTGCAGGTTACTTATCCAGTAATGCATTAAGGGGTGCCTTCCAAACTCTGATCTGCATATAGCTCTAAATAGAAAGACTTCGCAAATTGAAAATTTGGAAGTAATGTTACCTGATAACACAACTTGAAAGGAAGGGCCTAATTGAATGAAAAAAACAACCATTATATAGATTGCAAATGAAGCTGGGTAAAAACATTCCATATAAAGAACTCCTAAAGTATGTTCTATAGCCATCATTTTATTGTCTATTTTAGAGGCGTTTATGCCTACTTTCAAGATTTGGCACATTGAGATGCATGAACCTGATAGTGTTTTTCTTGCCATGGATATGCACCAACTATAGATTGTAAAAATGGACATACTATAATTGGTAATCAGCTTGCAAGTTTGGCAGCATGATTCAAATATTTATCAAATAGGATTTGCACAAATCAACCTAGCATAATGGCATGTAAAGTTCCAAACTGATATGATCATCTCAGAAGCCATGCTGAAAATGTTAAAATTTCATTGGTTCACAATTATAAAATAATTACTTTTTGATATACTATTTGTATTATTACATCATAAATAATGTTGAAAATTTCTAACTGTTTTCAACATGCTCTAAGCCTTTTGGGATCAAAACACCAGGTTCTATAGAATCATATTTATATCTTTAAACATTTTGACACCCATTTCCCATTGTGGTCATTTACAATTTCTCATTTCTTAAAACTTAGGTGTGACTGGTCATGGTAATCTGTTAGATTGACAGAACTACAATGTAATGCCATTGCATCTGGTCAGTGCATGTTAGATGAGGGTAGTGTTAGGAAAAACTTCAAGATTCCACACCTGCAAGAGGAAGCACAATAACAAAAATATAGAACACGGAAACAGTAACACAAGTGACACAGAGATTTTACGTGGAAACCTGCAATGTGCAGGAAAAACCACGGGGCAATAGCAACTTCTCTTCTTATTAATTTCAGCAAAGATTACATTCACGTCCTTGGACGTTTTCAACAACTCAACCTAAATGCAAGGGATCTCATCCCTTTTATAGAGGAGAGGAAGACTCCAAAACTGTTCGTTTCATCTTCCAATGCAAGCCTCCAAAAGACTGTTCATTTCAGCTCCCAAGACTGTTCGTCTTCCACGTATTGACGTCTACCTAGACATCCACTGCTTTGGCGTCTTCTTGGCATGACGTCTGGCAACCCAGACGTTTGGCCTAGACGTCTGCCAGACCAAACGTCTGGCAACCTAGACGTCTGCCAGATCAGACGTCTAGTGGCCATACGGACTTCACACCTAACATTCTCCCACTTGAAGTCAGTATTCAGGAACTATTCTGCCAAAATATTTTCATCCAGTGCCAATTGCCCAATGCTGCCCTTGTTACTTTTTCAGCAAGCCCAAAGAAGTTCTGCACCATTCAAACTTCTCTACCTTGATCGGCTTTGTAAGCATATCTGCAGGATTCACTTCAGTGTCAATTTTCTGCAACAAGATCCTACCTTCTTCCACCACATTTTTGATAAAGTGGTACTTGACATCAATGTGTTTCGTGCGATCATGGAATGTTGGATTCTTCACTAACTGAATAGAACTTTGGCTATCACAATGCAGCGTAATTTTCTCCTGCATTACCTTTAAGTCACCCAACAATCACTCTAGCCAAATTGCCTCTTTGCTGGCATGAGTTGCTGCAATGTATTCTGCTTCAATGATTGATAAAGCCACAACAGACTGCAACTTAGAAGCCCAACTCACCGCTCCTCCAACAAGGGTTAAGGTATATCCTATAGTGGATTTTCTCCTATCTCTATCTCCACCATAATCAGAATCCACAAAACCTGTAACTTGCAAATCTGCCGATCCAAAGTAAATGGCAACATCTGAAGTGACTCTTAAGTATCTGAATATCCACTTCACCGCATTCCAATTCTCCTTACCAGGATTTGCCATGTACCGGTTGACTACTCCCACTGCTTGAGCAATATCCAGTCTGGTGCTCACCATGGCATACATGAGGCTTCCTACTGCTGACGAATATGGTACACGAGACATGCTTGTCTTCTCTGCTTCTGTTCTAGGACACTGGATGGAAGACAACTTTAAGTGTGGAAGAAGTGGGGTACTAACTGGTTTAGCATTCTGCATATTGTAGCGTTGTAGAATCTTTTCCACATATGACTTTTGACTTAACCAAATCTTCTTCCTTTTCTGTCCCTATGTATCTTCATCCCTAAAATTTGGTTTGGTGCTCCTAAATCCTTCATTTCAAATGTCCTAGCCAACTGAGCCTTAAGATCAATGATTTTCTTCATGTTGGGGCCTGCAACCAACATATCATCAACATACAACAACAAAATATTAAAACTGCCATCGTCAAACCTCTTGTAGTATGCACAATGGTCAGCTTCACTCCCGCTGAAACCTTGGCTCTTCATGAAGGTGTCAAATTTCTTGTACCACATCCTTGGCGCCTGTTTCAACTCGTACAGTGATTTCTTCAGTCTGCAAACCAAATGCTCTTTGCCTATTTCTTCATAGCCCTCAAGCTGATCCATATATATCTCTTCCTCGAGATCACCATGCAAGAAAGCAGTCTTTACATCAAGCTACTCCAGTTCCAAATCCTATGCAGCTACAAGTGCAAGTAGAACTCTGATAGTAGTCATCTTCACAACTGGAGAGAAAATTTCATTAAAGTCAACACCTGACTTCTGCACATAGCCTTTTGCCACCAAGCAAGCTTTATAGCGTTCCAACAGCCCGTTGTTGTTCTTCACTTTGTACACCCACTTGTTTCCAACAGTATTTCTTCCAGGTGGGAGATACACAAGTTCCCAAGTTTTATTCTTTCGAAGTGCCTCGATTTCCTCCTCCATGGATTTCCTCCACTTTGCTGCATTCTCAGATTCTCTAGCTTCTTGAAATGAACTAGGTTCACCATCATCACTTAACAAAGCAAAAGAGGACTGATACACATGAGAATACCTTTTCGGACACTTTTGTGGACGTGTAGATCTTCTAACCCAATGATCTGTCGGTTCTGGCTCTTGGTCTTGTGATCGTTGTGGCTGCTCTACTTGCTGTTCTACATGCTGATCAAAAACTTCAGCATGTTCATCTTCACTAAATTCTACTTCAACAGGTACAACATTAGGATTTTGCTGTACCTTCTTCCTTTGCATGGATTTTTCATGAACAATTACATCCCGACGAATAATTACCTTGTGGGCAGTAGGATCCCACAGTCTATACTCCTTCACTATATCTCCATAGCCGAGAAAAACACATTTGCTTGACTTCGGGTCAAGCTTGGACCTTTTTTCTTTGGGTACATGGGCAAACGCGTCACAGCTAAAAGTGCGCAAATGAGAGTAATCAACTGGCTTACAACACCAAACCTCCTCCGGAATTTGTCCATCCAATGTAGCTGTAGGTGACCTGTTAATAAGATAAACGATTGTATTAACAACCTGCACCCATAACTTTTTCTCCAACATGGCTGCGCTAAGCATGCTTCTTGCACGTTCCATGATTGTGCGATTCATCCGCTCAACCACACCATTTTGCTGTGGAGTGTAAGGTACAGTCTTCTGGTGCTTAATACCTTCCTGTATACAAAATTTATCAAATTCCTTGGAGCAATATTCACCCCCATTATCTGACATGAGACACAAAATTGACTTGCCCAAACTCTTTTCTACCCGTGCTTTGAACTCCTTAAATTTATGCAAAGCTTCCGACTTCTTCTTCAGAAAGTAAACCCACACTCTCCTAGAATAATCATCTATAAAAGTCAGAAAATAGATGGCGCCATTCAAGGACTGAGTGGGGACAGGTCCAAATATATCCGAATGTATAAGTTGCAGAAAATTAAAACTCTTACCAGGACTTGCAGTAAACCGAACCCTCTTATGTTTACCAAAAATACAGTGCTCACATAAGTCTAAATTACAAGACTTGATCCCAAAAAACATACCTCTGTCATGCAGAATTTTTAGGCCTTTTTCACTCATATGGCCTAGGCGTTGATGCCATTGCATTACTGCATCCTGAACAAAAGTTGTTGCTGCTGCATGGTTTATCATTGTATCACTGCATAAACGGTATAAAGTCTCCCTTTTCTACTACAAGAGCTCCTCTGGTAATCTTGCAGTAGTTGTTACAGAAGGTGACAAAATACCCTAGCTTATCCGATTGAGAGCAAATTCTTCCTCAAATCGGGCACATGTCGCACATCACATAGCATCCTTTCTCTACCATCGTCCAACCTGATCCTCATATCCCCTCTTCCCACAATTTCTAAAGGATGATCATCACCCAAATAGACCTTTCCACCACAGTATGGCTGATATTTGTCCAACCAGTCTCTGTGGGGAGACATGTGGAAAGACGCACCTAAGTCCAAAACCCAGGTATATAAAACCGATCTGCTATTACTGATACAAAAGGCTTCACATGTTGCCGTCTCTCCTGAATCTGCTGCACTGGCTTCAGCTGATGGCTGATTTTGCTTTTCACCATTCTTTAATTACCAACAGTCCTTGGAGTGTCCTGGCTTCCCACAATGCCAACACTTCCCTTTCTGCTTACGTCCTTTAGACTTAGATCTAGACTGCTTTCTACCTTGTTTACTCCCCTCGAACGATCGACCTCTCACAGATAGGGCTTCATTGGTTGAGGGTTCCAGAGACGTTTTTCGCCTCAACTCTTCTGCCAACAAAGTGGCTACCACATCATCAAATTTGAGAGTTCCTAATGATGAATTACTGATGGTCATCACCATATGATCCCAAGTGTTCGGGAGGGAACAAAGTAGGGTGATAGCCCTATCTTCATCCTCCATCTTCACATTAACTGAAACCAGTTTACTGATTAGAGTATTAAACTCATTCAAATGATCTACCACGGATGAACTTTCCTTCATCCTCAAGCTATAAAGTCGCTTTTTGAAAAACCTTGTTAGTTGCTGATTTTGTTTCATACAACTTTTCAAGCTTTTGCCAAAGGGCTTCCGCGGTCTTCTCTTCAGCTACATTGAACAAGACGGAGTCCGCTAGGCAAAGACGGATTGTAGAAACCGCCTTCCTGTCAAGCTCTACCAACTCCTCATCTTTCATGCTGCTCGGTTTACTCGCGACCCCTTCCAAGGCTTGAGCTTGGTCATTCTGAACCAACAAATCCTCCATCTTCATCTTCCATAGAGCGAAGTTCTTGCCATCAAATTTCTCAATCTCGAACTTGGTTACACCTTTTGTCATTGTTGCAGCTCCCACTCGCACAAAACCTTAGCTCTGATACCAGATATTAGGGAAAAACTCCAGATTTATCACCTGCAAGAGGAAGCACAATAACAAAAATATAGAACACGGAAACAGTAACACAAGTGACATAGAGATTTATGTGGAAACCTGCAATGTGCAGGAAAAACCACGGGGCAATGACAACTTCTCTTTTTATTATTTTTAGCAAAATTTACATCCACGTCTTTCAACGTTTTCAACAACCTCTCTCACATATGCAAGGGGTCAAGTCCCTTTTATAGCGCAGAAGGAAGACTCCAAACTGTTTGTTTCCTCTTCCAACGGAAGCCTCCAAAAGACTGTTTGTTTTCGCTCCCAAGACAGTTCATCTTCCGCATTCCTGTCGTCTACCTAGACGTCTACTTGGCTTGACGTCAGGCTGGACGTCTACTAGCCTAGACGTCTGGCTGCCCAGACGTCTGCTAGCCTAGACGTCTAGCAGTCTAGACATCTGGCCTGCTTGAACCTGCTGCAATCTTGTTTCCTGGATGCCTGTACTGCATAGTGACTTCACTTCCTAACAACGTGCCCCTCGAAAACAACACCAATGTCAGAAAAAGTTTCGAAGAAACTTCGCTGAGAAATTGGCCCAAACTGGCAGTTCGCTGGATTTTTGGCCGAAGTGGGCACTTAGGTGCCGAAGTGAACTTTTCTGGGCCAAAGTGGGCATTCTGGGCCGAAGTGGGCACTTAGGGGCCAAAGTGAAGCTTTCTGGGCCGAAGTGGGCATTCTGGGCCGAAGTCGGCACTTAGGGGCCGAAGTCGGCACTTAGGGCCGAAGTGAAGCTTTCTGGGCCGAAGTTGGCATTTTGGGCCGAAGTGGGCACTTAGGGGCCGAAGTGAAGCTTTCTGGGCCGTGCCTTGGCCAATTTTTCAAGCCCGAAGTGGGCTTTCGCTGGCTTTGCTTCCCATGGCCATAACTTTTGATTCGCTGACCCAATCGCCTATTGAAATATATCGCCAGAAAGTTTGCGAAAAGATATGCAATGATGAAATATCCGAAGATCATTTCATCCACTTTTTCATCCTCGTTTAGGGCCTGCTAAAACGCCAACACTTCTGTGTGTGCTTTGCCAATTTAAAGCTCCATACTTAGGCAAAATTTTGTGAAAAAATTTAATGTGGCAAAAATGCCAACAATAACCTTATTTATGCTTAATCTAGTATGCTGCAAGGATTGTGTCTTTAAACAAGGCATTAAACAATATTCAAAGGGCATCTTAGGTCAAAGGTGCAATCCTGATTAGTAGTTGCTTGCACCATAGTTGAGAGTCATGGTCAGGAATTATTTATCTTGAAGATGTATTAAAGGGTAGTCTCTTTTGTAGGTCAACAAATATGGATCCATCTGCAGTTGCATGATGCATCTAATTCACATATTGACCTAACACTTTGGCAGGTGGTATAAATATTGCCTATCTCTTCAAAAGCCAGAATTGACCAGGACTCTTTGTTTGTCCTAGTATTGGTATTCTGTCTTAAGATATATGAGTGCTTGTCTTCCATTACTTGGCTTTGTACATGGATGTATTATTTTGCTAGTATGGCTTTGTATTAAATTACAAATATCAATCCTCTAGTCCTGTAAATTTTGTGATGCGGTTTAATTGTGGTCTTTGTTTGATTTAATGACAAAATTTCTGACAAAGTGCACTAATGCATATGGCTTTCTGTTACAGGGGTTTGTCATGAATCTTCAACCATCTGAGGCTGAAGCAGGTTTTGATATTCGTGTTTCACCTGGTGCTGATGCCGAATCTTTTGAAAGACGAATTGCAGAAGAATGGGCTCCCGCTTCACACAATATGACATTTCAGGTTTTAAGATAAGCATCCAAGATTGACTTCAGTATTTACTTTGTTAAATTTGAGTTTGATGCATGTTTACTTTCAGTCCTGAGATAAAACCTCATTTGTTAAGCTATGTTGGATGTGGTCACAAGATGAGTGTTCCTTGCAGCAAAATATGTTTATTGTCATTCAACAACTTTGGAAACTGACTAAGTATTTGTCTCATGTAAGAAGGGATATTGAAAAAAAGATATATAAATTAGGCAAAACAATGCCTTTTTGCATTTTAGGTAAGAAGGAATATTCAAAATGGTGTATGGAATAGGTAAGATACAAGTAATACTCAAGTGGTGTACAAACAGGGAAAAAAACAAGTCTCCACTTTGAACTCATAGACTGTCATTGTGAAGGGACCTTTGTTCAAACCAAGGTTCCACGAGCTTGGGGGACGAGGGGACGGGTTTCGGGGGATGGGGGGGGGACGGCAGGCCAATTTTAGGGGACGGCTAGGGAGGACGGCTGGTATAATACTATGAAAATTGAAATTTTTTAGAAATTTAGAATAATCTACACATTCAGAATTCTACACACAACTAAAATGATATTAGGATATTCATATTGATATTAGTTACTAAGTGCAGCCATTTAATTGTTTCAACAAATATAACTTGAAGGTTCAGCCAAGGGTATCAAGTGCAATCTGCCAATCTCTAATAGTTAGCCAAATTAGTTGTTGTTGCTCAAGTAATGAATGCCACATTATTCAGCTTTTACAAGTCATCATTTTCAACAATGTACTAAAGAACATAAAGAACAGATTAAAGCAAAAGTTATACAGTATTCTATGAAGATTAAAGCAAAAGTTATACAATATTCTATGAAGATTAAAGCAAAAGTTACAGTATTATAAAACTACAGTGTTCTAAAATAAGCGGATTTGTCGTTGAAGTCAATGTCCTAAAGCAAAAGTTACAATTTTCTCATTGAAGTCAATGTCCTAAAGTCAATGGGATTTGTCTCTTTGTAAGAATAAGACAAGTTGATGCCAAGCATTCCTCATCTGTATTTTCTCAATGGAAGTATATGCAAAGCAAACAATTTAGGCCACTTTGTACCAAATCTTTATAGCAACAAAGGTACACACGTAAAAGCAAAATAGTGAACATGAATCTAATTGGATGCTATCTGTTTTACAAAATATTCATTCTTGAACATTAGATAAATCAGCAATAGAAGCATTTTGGACCAGGGTCTTTTCCCCACCAAATAAAGTGCCATTCCAGTAAGAGTTATCATGCCACTTTTACTAGCCAACAACTTCATCATGTTTTTACCTTACATGATTTTCTGAATTATGAACCTGAATTAAGACATGCAAAGCCATGATCTAAAAATGTTTTCAAAAATGCAGTCAAGAAGCACACTGTTCAGAGTCCTGTAAAACTTGCTTGTTTTACTTTTTAACATCCTACAACTTAACTATTTTTTTCCTTGTCAGCTTTCTTCTCAAAAGATTTTGATTAACCTTGTTTAAAGGGATTTTGTAAATTTATGCTTATTAATTTTGTATTCTTAGTTTTTCTTTGGAACACTATTTCCAGCTCTCTCCTTACACAATGTAGTATTTGAGTACAAATACCTGCTTTGATCATCTACGGACATTAAGAAACTTCCTTTCTTTCTAAGTAATTTTCACTAGTATGAGTAGGGTCTCTCTTTGTTACTCTTTATGTTATTCAGTGATCTCCACTTATTATATCAACAATCTTTATCCCTCACTTGTAATTTTAGAATACTGTACCTTTTGCTTTAATCTAATAGAACAGATTGGCTGAGGACTTGCTTTAGAATACTGTAATTTTAGAATATTGTAACTTTTGCTTTAATCTTCATTTGTGGAAAGTCATCATTTTCAACAATGTACTAAAGAACAGATTGAAGAACACAAATGTCTTACAATGTACTAAAGAACAGATTAAATTTTCATTTTTAATTTTTTTTTTAGTTTTTCTTTTGGCTGAGGACGCCCAACCATGGGGACGGCTGGCCGTCCCCAGGGACGCCCCAAAATAGGGGACGTCTCGGGGACGGGAGGCCGTAGGCCTCAGGTGTCCCCGGGGACGTTTCCCAGTCGTCCCCCAAAAGGGGGACGATGGGGAAACGTCCCTAATGTCGTACTCCCGTGTTGGGGGATGCGGGGGACGTGGGGACGCGTCCCCATGGAACACTGGTTCAAACCCTCTCTTAAATAAATGTAATATTCTGCCCCCAACTGAGTTTTGGGTGTTTGCAATACGTGTTGTTTTTGGTTTTTGTATGTTTTGTTTTTTTTGTGTTTTTTGCATAAAATAAAATGAACAAAAAATGAAATGACAACAACTAAGGAAAGCTATAACTTTCAAATTACTTTTCCCATCACAATGAGAATTGATACTAAGATATTACATGCATATAACAGTAAACCCTTTTAAGCAAAAGCTTAGAAACTAAGGTACCCGATTTTTATTGCAAGCTGGAAATGGTCTGATACATCAATGGCAGCCACTCAAAAAATTGAGTTCTTCATTAGCAACAATAGTTACAACAATTTTCCTCAAGCTACGAAAGTCCAGAATGATGAAAGCAACCTAGGTGCCAAGGATGGACACAAAGATAGCCTCAAAATGGCAGTGATTCCTTCCTAGCAAATTCCCACGCCTAGCTGGAGGTACGACCAACCATGGTACTTGTACGACCTTCAATAAACTGAGATAAATTGCCTAGAAAGTCTAAAATCTCCACCAAACTGAAGTCGCTAGATAAGAAGGAAGGCTATGCTTGAACTCTAAATCAAACCCTAGCTGAATGTGCACACAAACTCTGAAATGAAGGCCCAAAATGTACGGCCTCTGCTACAAATGATAAGAAATCTGGAATTTGCAATATTAAACACAAAACCCTCTCCAAACTCCTCAAAATGACTGAATAAATCTGCAACAATGTAGCCCACAGGCACTCCCTGAGTGAGAATGCACTAAACCACTTTGAAGATGTCTTGCAATCTCGAGAATGGTGTCCCTGTTGGAGGTTTCCGTCTCCACACAAGCTCCAATAAACCCCTACAAATCAACTCTGCAAGTGCTCTCCAAAATGCTCATGAATTCACAATAGCCAAAGATATGAAAAATGAAGCTTCATCTCCTTTTTATATTACTCACCAAGGGGGTCGACCACATTGGGCATTTCATTACTTTTAATTTATTTTGATTTCATCTAAGTCCCCCTTGAAATTGGCGTCCCTTTTAATCATACTAATAGTCACTTTATGATATCAAATTTAATTTTAAGTGACTAGCACATCCTTATGTCTCCCATATTAAAATATAAGGCCCAAAATTAATAAATTAAACATTACATTTAATTTATTAGGAAATAAACTTTGGCCATTAAAATTTCTTAGCTCCCCAATGCCGACCCAAGAAATAATATGAGAAATGGACACCCATTTCATTGTAGATTCCAAACGTACCTTCCGTTCCCCAAGAAATCTGCTCCAAACTGACTTACTAAAAATAGTAAGTCTCTATCAAGCTATCCAAAATGGCCTGAAATACTGGCAAAAGAACACATTGCCTGTCCAAATGACAACTCAACATCCCAAGTGGGCTCCCACACATCTGACACTGCCTACGGGAACCCGTGAGTAGGCAAGTCCACTCTGCAACTGAAGACTGACTAGGACGGGGACATTACAGTCCTCCCTCCCCAAGATTGCTTGTCCTCAAGCAATCGAAGTGTTGGATGTTGTAAGATCTGCTCATCCTCCCATGTAGCATCCTCTACCGGCAAGTCCTTCCATTTGACCAAATATTCTTTAATTGTCCGTCTCCTCAAATTCCTCTCCCTGCTGTCAATGATGGCGTCTGGAATTAATATTAGCTTACCCTCATCATCCAAAGGTGGTAATACTGTAGAAGGAATAACATTATGTCCCAAAGCCTTTTTGAGATGTGACACATGGAAAACATTATGTACTCTGTTGTCTACCGGTAACTCAAGCTCGTAAGCCACCTCTCCAACCCTCTTGATAATCTTGAAAGGACCATAATAGCGTGGCTTTAGTTTTTCTGCTCCACTCTTTTTGAGAGTAGATTGTCTGTAGGGCTGCAGTCGCAAATAGACGAGATCACCCACCTCAAAACTGCGCTCTGAACGTTGCTGGTCTGCATACAATTTTTGTTGATTCTGTGCTTGTTGTATGTTCTCCTTAAGTGATCTCAAGATGTCCTGACTATCCTGTAACAACTCCTTGGCTCTGGGTACTTTGCAATCCTAAAAAAGTAAATCAACAAAACTGGGAGCCTCATACCCGTAAAGTGCCATGAACGGTGACATCTTAATGGACATGTGATGTGTGGTATTATAACAGTACTCACACAAATGTAACCAACGGATCCATGCCCTTTGCTGCCCTGCTATGTAATTCCTCAAATAGCCCTCCACCCACTTGTTTACTATCTCAGTCTGTCCGTCCGTCTGCGGGTGGTAACTAGTGCTCGGAGTGAGTTCTGTCCCACTCAACCGAAAGAGCTCCTGTCAGAAGTTGCTCATAAACTGGCTGTCCCTGTCACTGACTATGTTTCTAGGCAAGCCATGCAATCTGAAGACCTCCCTAAAAAACAAATCAGCAACCTGCACTGTTGTATAAGTGGATGAAATAGCAAAGAAGTGTGCAAACTTCGTTAACCTGTCAACCACCACATATATGCAGTCTCTCCCCTGGACCTTAGGTAATCCTGTGATAAAGTCCATCGATATACTCTCCCACTTCCTATCAGGAATGGGTAGAGGCTGCAACAATCCAGCTGGTAAGGTGTGCTCATATTTATTTTGCTGACAAATAGCACACTCTCTCACATGTTTGAGGACTTCATCCTTGAGCCCTCTCCAAGCAAATCTCTCTCTCAGTTGCTTGTATGTCTTAAAGAAGCCCGGATGGCCAGCCAATGGTGAGTCATGAAATGCTCTCAATAGAGTGTTTTTAAACTGAGAGTTAGGCACCAGATATATTCTATTCTTATATATGATCAATCCATTAGCTACAGTGTACCTGTCATCTCTCCTGGTACCATCCAAAATACTGGAAGCCCATTCATCCTTAGCATAATCAGCAAGTATCTGCTCCTTCCAATCCTCTGAAATTACTCCCAGTGAACACAGATGCGGCCTCCTGGACAAAGCATCGACAAAAATATTCTTCTTCCCCTTCATATACTCAATATCAAAATCATATGCCTGTAATTTACTTACCCATTTTTGTTGCCGCTCATTAAGATCTTGTTGATTCAAAAAGTACCTCAAGCTGTTATGATCAGTTTTTACCACAAATTTGCTGCCTACCAGGTACTGTCTGAATTTGGCCAATGCGTGCATAATGGCCAACATCTCCTTGTCATAAATCGGATAAGCTCTCTCTGCCCCCCTCAATTTCCTACTCTCATATGCTATGGGGTGCTTATCCTGTAACAACACTGCACCAATGCCCTCTCCGAAAGCATCGCATTCCAACACAAAAGGCTTGGTGAAATCAGGAATGGCTAACACAGGACATGAACACATCACCTGCTTAAATCTATCAAAACATGCCTGTGCTGCATCCGACCAACAAAAAGCTCCCTTCTTCATCAAATCAGTTAGTGGAGCTGCTAACTGTGAGAATCCTTTGACGAATCTCCTGTAAAATCCACATAAACCAAAGAAGCCCTTAAGCTGAGTGATATTGGTTGGAGGCGGCCAATCCATGATGGCTTTGATTTTTTTTGGATCCATCTTAACACCATATGCACTGATAATGTGCCCCAAATACAACAACTCTGTTAATCCAAACTCACATTTTGATTCCTTTGCAAACAAATTTTCTTGCTCCAAAATGCTCAAGACCTCATCTAGATGCTGCAAATGCTCCTCCCAAGTCCTGCTATAAATCAAAATATCATCAAAAAATATTAATACAAACTTCCGTAACTGCCCTCTGAACACCCTATTCATGCATGACTGAAATGTGGCTGGAGCGTTAGTCAATCCGAAGGGCATCACCAAGAATTCAAAGTGACCATAATGGCATCTGAAGGCTATTTTTTCTATATCACATTCCCGCATCCGTATCTGGTGATAACCCGACCTGAGATCAATCTTAGAAAAATACTTTGCTCCATGCAATTCATCAATTAGTTCATCGATCCTGGGTATAGGGTATTTATTCTTGATTGTCTTCTTATTTAAGGCCCTGTAATCGATACACATCCTCATTGTGCCATCCTTATTTTTGACCAAAACTACAGAAGATGCAAAAGGACTTTTGTTGGGCCTAATATGTCCCATCTCAAGAAGCTCCTTAATCATTTTTTCTATTTCATCTTTGAACCTCTTCGGATGTCTGTATGGGGTAGTGATAATGGGTTTGGTTCCCTCCTCCAACTCTATGATGTGCTCAGTTCCTCTCTCTGGAGGTCTACTTGGAGGAATGCTCTCAAACACCTTGTGATGCTTATCCAAGAGAATGCGAATGCCTGGGTGGTAGTCCTTGCCTTGCTGCTCATCACCTGAAGGCATAATAAGGCACTCTGCTGCCCATTCTATCTGGTCATGGCGAAAGAGTCTCTCCATCCGTCTCAGTGATACAACTCTAAGACTCCCATCCGATATACCCCGCAATACTATTTTTCTCCCTTCTGATTCAAATTTCATTTCCATATTATGCAAATTCATAGTGAATTCACCAAGTGAACTCATCCAATGCATCCCCAACACTGCATCAACATCCCCAATGTTAACCACATAAAATTCATCCTTGAGTTCATAATCACCCATCTTAATACAGAGCTTAGGAATTATGTGAGTGCAATTAATAGTAGTACCATTTGCCACTAACACCTTAAATCCTCCAAAAGTCTCTGTCTCAATGCCCCTCTTAGAGACAAGGCCTGCATCTATAAAGTTGTGTGTGGCACCTGTATCAATCAATGTAGTTACTCGTTGTCCACTCAGCACTCCTCGGACCTTAAATGATCTAGCCCTCTGTAAACTGTATAATTGTGCTACTGTATCATCATCTCCATGGTAAGAGTCATGCTCTGTATCACTATCCAAACTGCTATTACTGGAATCACTCTGTTGTTCGGATCTCTCATCTTCTAACTCCTCAGCTGTTAAGTATTCCATTTGCTTTGCCTTAGCCTTATCTGCGCATTTATGTGATGGTCTCCATGGCTCCTTACATTTGAAACACAATTTTTTCTTCCTAAGATCATTCATGCTTTCGTTGTCCACTCTTTTTGAAGTGTCCTTATGTTGATCAGCCCCCTTAGGAAAATGTTTTTTATCCTTAAACTTCTTATAATCACCACCCTTAGAATGGAACTTGCCCTTAGAAGATGTAGACTCCATGTCACGAGCCTTCTGAATCACCTCATGCAATGAAGGTGGGTTGAAGGCCTTGACTAGCCCTCTCAATGGCTCCGAAAGCCCATCTATGAACAACACGATAAGATGCCTCTCTGAAATATCTGTCACCATGATGGACAATCGCTGAAACTCCAAAATATAAGAATCTACTGATCCCCACTATCTAAGTTGTGCTAACTCCTTGAATTCAAGTTCAGGATCCTTCTTATCAAAGTGTTCCATGAGTTTTTCTATGAACTCTGCATAAGAGGTGATCTGATTGTGACCCATTGTGACATACCCATGATGCCACCACTCGTGAGCTATCCCATCAAGATGTAAAGCAATGAACTTAATCACCTCATCCTCCAACATCGAGCTCAACTGAAAATAAGTGTCCATCTTCTGGACCCATGCTCTAGCCGTAGTCTTCCCTGACCCATCAAAATAAGGTACTGGCAATTTGCCCACACGCCTATGTAACTCTCTGTTATCTGCATTAGGTGCATGACCTCTCCCATGTGTCCTCTACTCCTACCTAGCTCACATCTCAACATACTCCTAGAAAGGCATGAGTGCATGGTACTCCTCATCCAACTCTGCATACTCTCACCTAAATTGGTTATGTAACTCTCTCAGCTCAGGCTCTGGCTCCTCCTCTGCACGTGTGGCTCTAGGTAAAAAAGTAGGCATCAATGGTCTAGAGCTGGTAACTCTATCCCTAGTAGGTGTAGCCTTGTTACCAACTGACTCTGCATGTCCATTACCACCATTACCATTACCACCCTGATGTTGGTTATCCCGGTGTGGTCCATTGTTGTTCTGGTTGTTCATAGTCATCTGGTGGGTCATAATGCCTAAGAGTTGTGCCATGGTCTGTTGTAGGTCACGTTGTCCCCTTATGAACATATCAAACATCTCTCTATCTGTGGGCTGTCTTTCTCCTTCATTATTCCTGTCACCCATATCCGAAATACCAACTGTCTCACCTGAAGATGAACCTGTGGAAATCTCAAGGATATGTGACACTCGCTGACCCTCGGGTACTGTATAAAATTTTTTCTGCTGGGTATCTCTATGATAGGTTTGAATCTGACTTTTCTTCTTTTCCCTTTCTAGATACCTCTGTTCTCTATCACTCATACGAAATCACCTCACAGGCTGGCAGTGCTGAGCCTGTGCTCTGATACCACTGTAATATTCTACCCCCAACTGAGTTTTGGGTGTTTGCAATACGTGTTGTTTTTGGTTTTTGTATGTTTTGCTTTTTTTTTTGTGTTTTTTGCATATAATGAAATGAACAGAAAATGAAATGACAACAACTAAGGAAAGCTATAACTTTCAAATTACTTTCCCCATCACAATGAGAATTGATACTAAGATATTACATGCATATAACAGTAAACCCTTTTAAGCAAAAGCTTAGAAACTAAGGTACCCGATTTTTATTGCAAGCTGGAAATGGTCTGATACATCAATGGCAGCCACTCAGAAAACTGAGTTCTTCATTAGCAACAACAATTACAACAATTTTCCTCAAGCTACGAAAGTCCAGAATGATGAAAGCAACCTAGGCGCCAAGGATGGACACAAAGATAGCCTCAAAATGGCAGCGATTCCTTCCTAGAAAATTCCCATGCCTAGCTGGAGGTACGACCAGCCATGGTACTTGTACGACCTTCAATAAACTGAGATAAATTGCCTGGAAAGTCTGAAATCTCCACCAAACTGAAGTCGCTAGATAAGAAGGAAGGCTATGCTTGAACTCTAAATCAAACCCTAGCTGAATGTGCACACAAACTCTGAAATGAAGGCCCAAAATGTACGGCCTCTGCTACAAATGATAAGAAATCTGGAATTTGCAATATTAAACACAAAACCCTCTCCAAACTCCTCAAAATGACTGAATAAATCTGCAACAATGTAGCCCACAGGCACTCCCTGAGTGAGAATGCACTAAACCACTCTGAAGATGTCTTGCAATCTCGAGAATGGTGTCCCTGCTGGAGGTTTCCGTCTCCACACAAGCTCCAATAAACCCCTACAAATCAACTCTGCAAGTGCTCTCCAAAATGCTCATGAATTCACAATAGCCAAAGATATGAAAAATGAAGCTTCATCTCCTTTTTATATTACTCACCAAGGGGGTCGACCACATTGGGCATTTCATTACTTTTAATTTATTTTGATTTCATCTAAGTCCCCCTTGAAATTGGCATCCCTTTTAATCATACTAATAGTCACTTTATGATATCAAATTTAATTTTAAGTGACTAGCACATCCTTATGTCTCCCATATTAAAATATAAGGCCCAAAATTAATAAATTAAACATTACATTTAATTTATTAGGAAATAAACTTTGGCCATTAAAATTTCTTAGCTCCCCAATGCCGACCCAAGAAATAATATGAGAAATGGACACCCATTTCATTGTAGATTCCAAACGTACCTTCCGTTCCCCAAGAAACTGCTCCAAACTGACTTACTAAAAATAGTAAGTCTCTGTCAAGCTGTCCAAAATGGCCTGAAAGACTGGCAAAAGAACACACTACCTGTCCAAATGACAACTCAACATCCCAAGTGGGCTCCCACACATCTGACACTGCCTACGGGAACCCGTGAGTAGGCAAGTCCACTCTGCAACTGAAGACTGACTAGGACGGGGACATTACAATAAATCAGGCAGGACAAATGATTGATAACTCTCAAAGCATGCCCTAAAGAAGAAGCTGCCCGCTATCTACTACCAAAAAGTAGAAATCTCTCTGAAGTACCTGCCTTATTTCAGTCTGTGCCTGATGCTAGGGCCTGTCACTGTTCGGTGGAAGGGGTAATTCCTACTCTAGATTTTGCATATAATTACAATGTCATTGGGACTGTATGGCCTATGGCTAAGCCATGATTTGAACATAGCACCTGTTAAGTGTGGGATAGTATTCGAGCTGTGTCTTAATGTCTCAAAATCAAGAAATCTTCAATAAGCAACTATGTTGCCTGTTAGGTATGAAGTCCGTATGGCCACTAGACGTCTGACCTGGCAGACGTCTGGGCTGCCAGACGTCTGGGTTGGCAAGACGTCTAGGCCAGACGTCATGCCAAGAAGACGCCAAAGCAGTGGACGTCTAGGTAGACGTCAGTACGTGGAAGACGAACAGTCTTGGAATGCGGAAGACCAACAGTGTTAGGAGCGGAAACGAACAGTCTTTTGGAGGCTTGCGTTGGAAGATGAAACAAACAGTTTTGGAGTCTTCCTTTGCTCTATAAAAGGGATGAGATCCCTTGCATTTAGGTTGAGTTGTTGAAAACGTCCAAGGACATGAATGTAATCTTTGCTGAAATTAATAAGAAGAGAAGTTCCCATTGCCCCATGGTTTTTCCTGCACATTGCAGGTTTCCACGTAAAATCTCTGTGTCATTTGTGTTACTGTTTCCGTGTTCTATATTTTTGTTATTGTGCTTCCTCTTGCAGGTGTGGAATCTTGAAGTTTTTCTTAACATCTGGCATCAGAGCTAAGGTTTTGTGCGAGTGGGAGCTGCAACAATGACAAAAGGTGTAACCAAGTTCGAGATTGAGAAATTTGATGGCAGGAACTCCGCTCTATGGAAGATGAAGGTGGAGGATTTGCTGGTTCGGAATGACCAAGCTCAAGACTTGAAAGGGGTCGCGAGTAAACCGAGCAAGCATGAAAGATGAGGAATGGGTAACGCTTGACGAGAAGGCAGTTTCTACAATCCGTCTCTGCCTAGCGGACTCCATCTTGTTCAATGTAGCTGAAGAAAAGACCGCAGAAGCCCTTTGGCAAAAGCTTGAAAAGTTGTATGAAACAAAATCAACAACTAACAATGTTTTTCTGAAAAAGCAGCTTTATAGCTTGAGGATGAAGGAAAGTTGATCCGTGGTAGATCATTTGAATGAGTTTAATACTCTGATCAAGAACTGGTTTCGATTAATGTGAAGATGGACGATGAAGATAGAGCTATCACCCTACTTTGTTCCCTCCCGGACACTTGGGATCATATGGTGATGACCATCACTAATTCATCATCAGGAACTCTCAATTTTGATGATGTGGTAGTCGCTTTGTTGGCAGTAGAGTTGAGGCGAAAAACGTCTCTAGAACTCTCAACCAATGAAGCCTTATCTGTGAGAGGTCGATCGTTCGAGGGGAGTAAACAAGGTAGAAAGCAGTCCAGATCTAAGTCTAAAGGACATAAGCATAAAGGGAAGTGCTGGCATTGTGGGAAGCCAGGACACTCCAAGGACTGTTGGCAATTAAAGAATGGTGAAAAGCAAAATCAGCCATCAGTTGAAGCCGATGCAGCAGATTCAGGAGAGACGGCAACATGTGAAGTCTTTTGTATTAGTAACAGCAGATCAGTTTTATATACCTGGGTTTTGGACTCAGGTGCATCCTTCCAAATGTTTCCCCACAGAGACTGGTTTGACAAATATCAGCCATAATGTGGTGGAAAGGTCTATTTGGGTGATGATCATCCTTTAGAAATTGTGGGAAGAGGGGATATAAGGATCAAGTTGGACGATGGTAGAGAAAGGATGCTATGTGATGTGCGACATGTGCCCGATTTGAAGAAGAATTTGCTATCAATCAAAATGATGGATAAGCTAGGATATTTTGTCACCTTCTGTAACAACTACTGCAAGATTACCAGAGGAGCTCTTATAGTAGCAAAGGGAGAATCTTATGGGACCTGTTGTCACATTTTGCACGGGGTGCAATGTCTTCAGTGTAGTAACAGTGCTGCTCTTCTTTTCCCTCTTCCTCCATTTTCCTTCCTTCTTTTCTCCCTTTCCTTTTCTTTCCCGCATTCTCTTTCTTTCCCCCCTTTCTTGGAGTCCCCCAGTTGATTTTTCAACTTTCCAGCAAGTCCCCTGAAAAATGGCTAAGTCTGGGTGCGAAGTTCGCACTTCGCCCAGTCTGGGTGCGAAGTTCGCACTTCGCCCAGTCTGGGTGCGAAGTTCGCACTTCGCCCAGTCTGGGTGCGAAGTCTGACTTCGCCCCTCTTCTGGGCGCACCTTGCAACTGGCAGACTGGCAGGCTGACAAAAGAAAAATCAAGTGCTGGAGCAAGTCCGTACGGCGGCAGACATCAGTTTTCGCCTGTGCGCATTCCGACTTCACACCGAAGTCGGAGTGCGCCCTTGACAGGTGCGCAGAGGGGAACAAACCCGGAATTTGACCAAGGCATGAAGGCCTTCCCGACTGCACTGCGTTCTGCCCGCGCATCCCGAGGTGCTCCGATCCCAAGCGAAGATGGACAGACTGCCCTCCAAGGCAGACACGTGTCAAACAGCATCATCCATCATCTGACAAGTGTCCAACTTCGGGATTAGAGCCGAAACGTGCCGAGCAAAAGGACGAGCATGGGCTGCACTGCCTGTGCCAGTAGCCTCATTCAAAGATGATCTGAGGTTCTACCTGCTCCAGCTACCCGCATCACTGCCAGATTGAAGTTCTGTCCAGTGCACCGCCATGTAGCTATCCAGCTTCCAGGAAGACCCCGCTACGGGTACAGTCCGGTCCGACAAAAGGTCAGCATTTGCAGCTCTTTCGCCGCTTTTGTCAGCTTATGTTTGACTGGGACCTTGTGCCCATTAATGTAACGGGAGGGACTCGGGCTATAAAAGCCCACCATGAATTCATTGTAAAGGGTGGAAGGGGAATGTCTGTTAGGGAACTACTGTGCCCATTGTAACCGTGCTTCTGCTTATGAATACAATCTGTATGCCTGGTTCTGTTCTGCTGCTTCTATTTTTTATGCTGCCTTTCTATTCATGCCTTAGGCTAACCTGTCACGGCTTGGTGATTCATTTCAGCATTTGGTGAGCAGGTGCCTCTAGCATTGCTTGTTTAAAGCACCCCCCGTACTTCATTAGTTAAAAGGATACATAGAATGGATGTAGTAGCAGTTCCATCGGCTTATGTGTTTTGTTGCTGGCCCGTATCTGGTGACTGATGCGATCCCGTACTGTTAGTTCCTTGTAGGGAATGTCTGTTAGGGAGGCATTGGAGCTGTGCGGTTAAATCCTCTACATAAACACATATACCTGGTTCTGATATCTCTAGTTTGCTTTCTACTCTTGTTAGTGTACGTATCTGGTGATTGATGCATTGCCATGCTGTTAGTTCCTTGTAGGGAATGTTTGCTAGGGGATCATTGAAGCTGTGCATACACTGCCTGAGTATCGGAAGTACACATAGTTTTTGCAGTTCCTGGTCATGCTTTGTGTTTATAATGCAGTAAGTAGCGGTAATTAGTGTGTTCCCGTACTGTTAGTTCCCCCCACCAACCTCTGGACATATTTGTATTCTCTTTCTGTACATTTATCTCTTTCCTGTAATCTTAGCTTAAACAAAACCCCCCGAAAGGAGCCGGCCTTCTCCGGAGATTGGCTCGGGAGGCATCTCTTCCTTCCGGCCTTTCATGCTGGTGGGCGAATCTGGGCGCATTAACCCAAAATCCTTTCCTCATGGCAGATTCGTAACCAACAGTTTCTCTGGCACGCCCGGTGGGACCCTGGTCCCACGTTTGAAGAAGATTTTCTGATCAGTCTCCACCTGGCGCTGACAGTGTTTTCTGAGCACTCGGTGAGACAAGGAAGTTTCTCACCCCCGACAGAATTGAAGCACCGGTGTTCGCTTCATTGCTGTTCCAAATCTGAACACCTGGCGACTCTGCACGAACAAATCCTCTGAGTCTAGAAGACCGGTCCCAACACCTTCATGCACACGAGAAGGTGGCAAGCAAGGGATCCAAGAAGCCCGCCTGAGTTCTACGAACTGGACATCAACGCTCGAGGCGAGATTCCCAGGCTGGCTGATCCGCGAGCTCGTTTCGACGAAGCCGAGGCTGAGATCCAAGAAGAGGCCGAAGCTGAAGTCGGAGGAGCCGAGTACGAAATAGAAGAGGCCGAGGAAGGAGAAGATCCTGCATCCTCGGAAAGTACCGACACCGAGTACACAACCGACGGCGGAGAAGACGAAGAAGAAGAAGAAGAAGAAATGGCTGCCCAACAGCCGAATGACGATGACCTCTTCCCGACGGTGGACTCTACGGGGCCCTTGGCCCTAGTCGGACAGCAAGCTGTGCCCCCTGCTGCTTTAAAGTCTATTCCCACATACGACGGCTACGGTAAGACGACGTACAAGCACATCCAGGACATCCTTGCCCTGGCCGCACTGCATACTATCACCGATGAAAGTGTGAAGACCCGTCTGTTGGCCCTTTCCCTGAGGGGAAAGCTTCTCTACTGGTGGAGATCGCCGCCGGAGGGATCCATCACGGGGTGGCCCGGCTTGCCAGGAGGCTCGTAAAAGGATGCAACGAGTCTGCTGACCCGACTTCTCTACTGCATCAGTTCCAAGCTATCCAGAGACATCCTCAAGAGGAGGTGTCTAATTTTAACATTAGGTTTGCGAGATCCTGGAAACGGGTACCTCGCGAACTTCGGCCTTCACCGGCATGGTCGCTAACTACTATCCGAGATCCTTCAACTCAGACATATGCCCGCTGCTGAAGATCGCCAGAATTGATGAGTTCCCTGCGCTGTACGAGGCTGCCCAGCAAGCTGAAGCTGACATTATCTCCATCGGCAGACTCCCGTCCAGAGTGCAGGAGCCCATCCATCCCGACTTCCCCAGATCACAGTATCCTTCTGCTTCTGGTGGTGCGCCGTCCACGTCAGGGCAGCAACCCCAGCAGCAGTGGAATCCGGCGCCGGTCGTAACTCCTTACGGCCCGCCTCAGTTGCATTACCCTCACCCGCCGCCTCCTGCTCCGCATTTTCCAGCACTTCCCGCTCCTCCACAGTACGCATCTTATTCTAACCCCCCTCCATTGGCCGCATTGCCTCCACCGGCACAAACGCCGCCACCTCCCAGCAGCATCCAGAACACGATTCTACAAGAAGTGCGAGCTTTGGCCTCCGGATACCATGCCATGTCCAATGACATGATCGCTATGAAGAATAAGCAGGCCCAGATGGACCTCGCTCCTAGGAGGCCATATGCGCCCCCGGCGCTAACGAAAGACAAAGCGCCAGAAAACCAGCCGCAGAGGCGTCCGCCTCCGAGAAATGCTGCTATAGAAGACCCGCCTGGTCCTCCCGACCAGGTTAACTGGTGCACTACGTGCAATGACCCGCATTCGGAGGAAGACTGCACTTTGCACCAGCACTACATCCAGACCTTGGCCGGCAGCGCTATAGAAGACGATGAGCTGTACATGATCTTGGACGGCGAGGCCAACTTTGCCCTCCCCGAAGAAAATCTAGCGCCACCTGCCAAGGAAGAAAAGAAAGCCGCAGATGCGGTCAAGCCCTTGCAAGTCTACGCGAGAAGAGAAAAACCGCAGCCAGGAGGGCTGCCACCGTACAAGCGGCTGTGGCCTTTCACAGCCCAGGAGAAGGCATCCAAAGATAAAGCTCCAGTCAAGCCTTCTCCGGCAAAGGCTGCCCCTGTTCCAGCCAAACCTCCAGCAAAGGCCCCAACTCCGGCTAAGACTCCGGTACTTCAGCCTCCAGCTGAAACCAAAGAACAAGCCCAGGAGAAGCTGAAGTACCCGTCTCTGACCAAGAGACAGCGAGTTGAGGCCACCCAATAGTACCGGACAAAGTATGAGCCGGCTAAACCAGCAGAAGGAGCTAGTACCTCGGGCTACAGCATTGTAGACGAGTTGAAAAGAACACCTGCTAGAATCAGCATGTACGATGCTCTTTTGCTCCCAGGTCAGGTAGATCTGCTGCAAGAATCACTGAAGAATATGAAGAACGGCAGCCAAATACAGCCCGCTGTCCTGGTTCAACCTTTGACAGTCTCCGCCACTGGGAAGAACAGACCACCACCCTTTTATCTGTCTTTACGGATGCAAGGGCACATAGTTCACAACTGCATGGTGGACTCTGGTGCTTCCTCGACTGTGATGCCAAAGGCCGTCTGCGATGAGATCGGGATGGAATACACACGTAGCAGCCAAGGCGTGCTGCAATTAGACGACACCCTGTCAAGACAGTTGGTGTCATAAAGGACATCCCTATCCAACTGCACAAAGCTCTCGACATCGTAGTCATCCAAGAGGTCGTGATTGTTGACCTGGAGCCTTACTTCGGCATGTGTCTCTCTCGGGAGTTCACTGCGAAGTTGGGCGGGTACCTGTCTCTAGACTACTCACATATGGAAGTGCCCTTCAAAGGAAGGAGACTGAGAATTTTTAATGAGAAGCCTTCCCCCTTTCTAGTAGACAAGATACCCGGAGGAGAGATGGACTGTATGGTTCAGTTGTCAGAAGAACTGGTGACAGTGGAACTGACCGAGCAAGCCCTCGAAGTGTTACAACTCGAAGATGAGTTCTCGTTGCGGGATTTTAATGTCGTAATCGGGACAGAGCAGGGCTGTTACTCCATTAAACAGCCCGAGAGGCTTGACGTGTCGGCTGCAAAAGAAGTGGGACCTGCACCCGAAGAGCTGTGGAAGCTTTTCTTTGACAGCGCGCAATGCAAGAATGGCGCCGGTGCAGGGGTACTCCTGGTGTCTCCAACCGGAATCCAGAAGGACTATGCCTACAGGTTGGCTTGGAGCTGCACTAACAACTCGGCGGAATACGAAGCCCTGTGCTTGGGTTTGCGAAAAGCGGAGAGGCTCGGAATTAAACACCTCCAGATTTTCGGAGATTCAGAGCTGGTGTCACCAAGTTATGGACAAGTGCGCATCCAGACAGCACTATCTCAGAGCATACCGCAATCGGGTGTGGGACCTGATGGAGTCATTCGACTCATTGAGTATCAAAGCGATATCGCGTGAGAAAAACAAGCACGCTGATATCCTGGCGTCTGTTGGAGCCAGGTACGTTCCGGTTGAAGACGTTGTCCAGAAACCGAAGCCGGTTCATACTGTCTACAGGCCTTCTGTGCCTGATAAGGACACCCACTGGCAGGTGTTCAGTTGTGACGAGGAGATCGTCACATTCCTGGTTAACGAAGTGTGTGTAATCGGAGGTAGAGACCCTGATGACGAGCAATATGAGGGGTTGATACAGTTACGGAATAATCACGTCCCAAAAGGACTGATTACATTAGAGAGTCTCTTTGATCAGAATGACAGAGCAATATCCCACAGGATCAAAGTAGACCCGAGGCAGTATGCTGACCTAGAACTTGAACTCGGTAAAACCATCAAGGTCGGAACAGACTGCACGTCGGAGGAACTGGAGTAGATCAGATCACTGTGCCGGGAGTTCCCGGACATCGTGGCCTCGGTGCTACGAGGATTTGAGGGGGTATGACAGAACCGTCATCCAAAGATACCATTGAGCTAGAGGATGGCGCCAAGCCATTCCGACAGAAACAGAAGGCCGTGAATCCGAAGATCGAGGCCATGATGAAGACCGAGCTCTTGAAGATGCTGGAGGCCAAGATCATCTACCTCATCAAACATTCATCCTGGGTCGCGAATTTGGTGCCCGTGAGGAAAAAGAATGGCGACATTCGTCTCTGTGTCGACTTCAGAAACCTTAACCAGGCTTCCCTCCGGGACCACTATCCGCTTCCCCAAATTGACCAGATCCTACATATCGTTGCTGGAGCCAAGAGATTTTCACTTTTAGATGGATTTTCCGGCTACAACCAGATTTGGGTCAAAGACGAAGACCAGCATAAGACGGCGTTTACCACCAAGTGGGGGACGTTCGCCTATCAGCGCATGCCGTTTGGCTTATCCAATGCTGGTGCTACGTTCCAAAGGGCCATGGACTTGGCCTTTCGAGAGTTGCTCAATAAGATTATTGTCATCTACCTCGATGACATGACTGTTTTCTCTCACCAACGAGAAGATCATGTTTCGCACCTACGGCAAATATTTGAGAGTTGTCGAGAATTCGGCATTTCTATAAACCCGAAGAAGTCTGTCTTCGCGGTAAAGGAAGGAAAGCTGCTGGGACATGTCATCTCCGAGGAAGGCCTCGCCATTGACCCTGACAGAGCGGAAGCCCTCGTTTGCTTACCAGCCCCCATCGACAAAAAAGGGCTGCAGTCCTTCTTCGGTCAGATTAACTTCGTGCGGAAGTTCATTTCGGACTTCGCACAAGTGATCAAGCCTATGGCCGAACTGCTCAAGAAAGATACACCTTACGAATGGACTGATGAGAGAGAACAAGCCTTCGAGGAAATCAAGGCTCGGATTGCACAAGCTCCGGTGTTGACCAACCCGGACTACTCCAGAGACTTCATCCTGTATGCAGTGGGAGAACCCGAAAGTTACGCTGCAGTCCTAACTCAGAAGGGAGACGATGGTGAGGAGCGCCCCATAGCATTCCTCAGCCAAGTGATTCTGCCGCATGAAGAAAAGTACAATTTTATAGAGCGGCAAGTTCATGCTGTCATGAAGTCCCTTCGAAAGTTCAAGCACTTTGTCTCCCAGAGCAAGACTACTGTCTTTGTGATTCACCCGGATGTTCGAAGCTTCATCTTGCAAGGAGAACCGGGTCACAAGAGAGCGGGATGGATTGCCAAAATCCAGGAGTTTGACATTGAAGTGCGGCCCACCAAGCTTATCAGAGGCCGAGCCTTGTGTCAGGAATTGGCCCGAAGCGCTGTAGCCGGCATCTCCGCCTGTAAGTGGGAGGACACAGCGACACGCATCTACCTAGCCGCCTCTTTATCGGAGGGGAGTGATTGGACAGATGAACTGGTGAGATACTTCTGCACCGAAAGATGTCCCGATCACCTGAACGCCTCACAACGAAGGAGATTTCGGCTAGGTGCACTTAAGTACACTCTTCGCCCCGAGGGGCTTTACTTCAAAAACATTGACGGCATCCTGTTGCGGTGCGTCTTAAAATCTGACCAGCCTAGGGTCCTCGGAGAATTTCATTCCGGGATGCCTGGGGGTCACCATTCTTCAAGGCCAACGGCCTTAAAAATAATAAGGGCTGGGTACTATTGGCCCACTTTGTTCACGAGACGCGCATGCGGTCTGCTCTAAATGTGATCAATGCCAGAGGTTTGCCGGCCGAAGCAGAAAAGCACCCCTGCCCCTTCAACCTATTCAGGCCGAGACTCCGTTCCAGCAATGGGGTTTAGACTTTATTGGGGTGATTTCTCCTAACTCCTCTGCCGGCCACAAGTTTATTCTTACGGCTACCGACTATTTCATGCAGTGGACAAAGGCGATCCCGACCAAGAACGCAGACCAAGAAACGGTCATCAGGTTCATTGAGAGCCTGATTACCCGCTTCGGGGTTCTAGAGTCGATTGTGACAGACAACGGTCCGAGATTTGTAGGCGCCGTACTCACGGAGTACACCGGCAGACTTGGCATCTATCACAAGATGTCTTCTAACTACTACCCGCGAGGGAATGGCCTTGCCGAGTCCACTAACAAAAACCTCCTGAAGATCATCCGGAGGACCATTGACAGAAACAAGCGGACTTGGCACTTGCTCCTGAACCGGGCGCTGTGGGCGGATAGAGTTGCGTTCAAGAAATCCCTAAGAACATCTCCCTATGCGCTCGTTTACGGTAAAGAAGCTGTCATGCCATCACATATTGAGATCCCTGCCCTGTGGATGATTGACGAAGACAGATGCAGCGGAGACCCGATGGACGACAGACTGTGCCAACTCCTGCAGTTGGAAGAAGACAGAGAAAGTGCATACCAGGCCTTCGCGGATCACATTGCAGCCACTCAAGGCTGGTTTGCAAAAGGCACCACTGCCCGAGTTTTCGAAATCGGGGACCTGGTGTAGAAGTGGGACTCATACAAAGCAAAGCCGGGTAATCACGGGAAATTTGATGCTCTCTGGTAGGGCCCTTATCAGATTGCCCGGGTAAACCAGTTCAATGCCTACATACCGCGGGATATGGAGGGTCAGCTCCTGCCTATCCCTGTTAACGGGTTCCACTTGAAACTTTACCGTGTTGAAGGTGCCCGAGTGGCCCTTCCTTGTAAAAAATTTCCCTCATGTTTTTCCATTTCTCGGCATGTACAGTTTCCAGTTTTCAGCTTTTAAATTGTTTTTCTCTGTTTTTTGAGCTTAACTGCGGCACGGGAAAGAGAGGGACAGACTTCGCAGCGAAGTCTGTCGTCGCCCCTCAGGAGGGGCGAAGTTCGGCTGTGCAAAGGGAGGAAGAAAACAAACAAAGAAAGCAGAGAAAAAAGGGCAAAAATTCGGCTAAGTGTTGGCCGAAGTCCGACTTCGCAGCGAAGTCGGGCTTCGGGCCAGCCACTGAGCGAAGCACGATCAAGAGGAAAGCCAAAAGGGCACACAAAAGACAGGCTTCGCCAAGTCTTGACCGAGGACTGACTTCGCGCGCGAAGTCCGGCTTCGGCCAACTTTCGTGCGAAGTTCGCACTGCGGCCAACTTTCGTGCGAAGTGCGAACTTCGCGCGAAGTTCGTACTTCGCCCCAACTTCGGCCGAAGTCCGAACTCACCTCAGTGTTTGCACTGCGCGGCTTGTCCAAGAGCAGTCTAAAGAAAGTATTAAGTGCGGTCAAAGGCCCGAAGGTTGCAAAGGACCCGGACTGCGCCCAAACCTTGGGCACAGCAAGAAAGAAGCAAAACAGTTCAAGCGCGCACTTCGCGCGAAGTTCGAACTTCGCCCGAAATTCGGGCGAAGTCCGACTTCGCCGGCGAAGTCTGGCCACGCCCAACTCTGGGCGAAGACTAGCTGCGCCTCGTTTTCTGGGCCAGTTTGGGGCAGCGTTTAAAAAAATGAATAAAAAATTCAAAAAATCCCAAGCTGGGCCCAAGACGCGTTTGTAACCGTTTTAGAAGTGGGTATCCGCACCGAGGTTCCGTCTTGAGCAGTGTGCCCGCGCTCCTGCAGTGACGTCAGCCATGGCGCAATCTCCAAAGCAGAATTAATGATTGCACAATCTTCAAGGGAAGGTGCAACAAAAGAAGCATGGCACGTCTGCCGGACCGCGCTTTTTCCAAACATTCTCCTGCGCAGCCACCAAAGAGCCTTAACTCAGCCGACCTACCTCCTCCTGCGTGGCATTAATGGCGCTATCTTTATCTAGAAAAGGGGGTCAGATGTTTTTAAACATTCCGGACTATGCGGATTAATCCTCGGACAAGTGCAAATTATTCTTGTGATAACGAAATCTGCTGCAGACGCCTTGAACTTGCAATTATTGCTGATTCGGAGAGATGGACAGAGGAAAGATGCCAGTGTCAGCGCAGTCCAACGAAAGTGGCGAACCAAAGGGTTTACCGCGGCCGGGCGTTTTCAGAAGTGAAACCCCGCCAGAAAGAAAGTCAAAGTCCCGGACGAAAAAGGTACAGCGTGGGCAAGCCCCACCACCTCCGGTGAATTATTTGTCGGGATACAAGGACGGCTCTTTTTCTATGAGCCTAACAAAGCTGCGGGCAAATGTGGAGAGTTGGGCTGACAAAGTTTCGCCCTCCCACCATTTCGGAGCGACGTACAAATCCAATCTGTTCGGATTCTTGTGCCCTCCCGTCCACCAATGCCCGGAATCGGTAGACCTAATTGTCGGACACTACAAACCAGCCTTCCGGCAAATTTGCAGCCCAGCGGTAAACCCTTGTTTGCACTGCGCAGGGAGACTGTCCAGCCAGCTTTCGCCCCAGGGTTGGAGTATGACTCCAACGCCATTCTCAGGAAGATAAATTTGGGCGAGCAGACGGGACATTTCATGCCAACCAAACGGATTAGGGAATTCCTCAATTCAGAGCTGAACGCCCCGCTTGCAGCTAGACAGTGGCCAACCGGCCCCATGCCCCTGACACAATTCCAGAACAAGTACCTGTACATTATTTTGGCATCTATTCTTGGCTGCGATTCTGATGAGTCGAGTACAGCCATACTCAGCTAAGCGCCGCGAATGTCTCCTATGTGGAGAATCCTACGAACCGGCAAAGACAGAGAAGTGGGAAGCGTCCCATCTCTTTCGACTGGGCAAACGGTCGGCTTACGCCGTTCATTCCAGCCTGGTAAAAATCCGAAGAGGCAGCTCTACCGATTTTCGTTTCGGTTCCGTTCTAGCTCGGCTTTTTTGTACCATCTCGCACCCCCAAATGCCGATCTTGAACCTGAAGAAGGTCAACGAGAAGGGAGCACCACAGCCCGTCTATAACTGGACGGATGACTTATACCGGAAAGGGTCCTACTACAAGTTCAACTTCAACTTTCTGGGATTCGTCATGTCAGTCTTCAATGAAAGCGAAATTCCTCGCCCCCCGAGAGAAATGACGAGCGCTTTGATAAATCAGAAGCTCGGGGACGTTTTGACCGACGCAGGGGAATTGTGGTCAGAATCTACGGATTCAAGGGCAAACCCCATTTGCTGCCCTACTGGTGCTCGTAGCACCTGTTCGGGATGGAGATTGCCCGACAAATGGACTATGTTGAAGAGGAGTTCGGCCTAGGAAAGAAGAGAGGACAGATTTTTCAATATCCTCTTTCCTAGGCAAATGTTGAGATTTTTGAGGTAGGACAGCATGTCTACCTTGAGCAGGAGCTTTCCCGGATTGGCCTGGTTTTGTTGCCGCAGCGCTGGAAGTATGACCCATATGGAATAAGGGGAAAGTTTGCGCATCTCTGCCCCCGGGCAGATATAACTGAAGATAAATGCGATGTGGTCCATGTGGATCTTGACTGGGAAATCGAACTGATGGAAGCTTCTCCTCCCTGGCAGGATTTCTACTGCGAGGAGGTGACATACAACCCCAAGCGAAACCCGAACCACCAGTTTTCATCTTCAGGGTTCAAAAAATTTCTATCCAAGATAGCAGGCCTTAACCGGTCTAAAGAAAAGATCACTGAATGCTTTGGAAGATGAGATGCCGCACGCAGCACGACAAATCAACAAGAAGAAACCTGGCCGTAGATGACGACTTTTCGGTTCTCTATGACCAGCATCATGACAGCTGGCGGCCGTTCGCATATCAAGGTTACGTTCCCCGAGGTCCCTTTGAAGACTATAAAGGAGGGTCTCCGTCCCAACAGTTGTACACTTCGGCAACTACCAGCATGGGCCCAGCAAACTTCCAGGTCGATCCAATGCAGCCCGTGGCTTCCAAGACGGCGCCTGAGAAGGCAAAAGAGTTAGTCAAGGCAACGCCCGAGGCAATCCCTCAGGCACGAAAAGCGCCAGCGCCGTCAGAGGGCAGACCGGTTGCGCAGACCTTCTGCAAGTCAAACCCCGGTACAAGTTTACCGTGGGAGCATCAGCGCCTGCTGCACCTGCTTCCTCTCCTTCCCCTGATCCAACCGTTATTCCAGAAGAGAAGAAGCGGAAGAGAGTCGAGAAAATCAGGCGACCTAGCCTGATAGTGCAGCAGCCAGTTGCAGAGCCGCAGCCGCGTCCTGCCGCCGCAGAGACAGTTTCTCTGGGCAGTCCCAAGCCAGCCGCAGAGACCAGAAGCGAAGACATCCACCCGGCATCGGCTCAGGCGGAGCCCGCAGGTATGTTTGCTGCCCCTGTCTCCTTAGTCTCACCCAGTCCTACTCCCACTCCGTCTCCCGCTCAATCCGAGCAAGTCATGGCCGCATCCCCTTCCCCGTCTCCACGCCCTCCTTCTAGCGGCCCCCATTCTTTTGATCAGTTTGCTCAGAACCCTAACGTTTCTCTTTCTCTGAGCACAACTCCAAACCCTTCGCCTGAGGTTAGTGCTGAGGCTGTCCGTTCACCGTCACATCCTCCGTCTCAGCCGCTTCAAACCCTTGCAGTGTCAACCATTCCCATCTCCATTTCCCGGTCGCCCCCACAAGCGACCGATTCTTCCAAGGTCCGTCCGGTTCCTCCTGGTCCCATCCCCGCAGGAGAGACGTCTCAGCAGAACCCTAGGCTGGGGGAACCAGATTTTATGGACGACCTCCAGAATACAGACGACTTGCCCCTGGCAACGAGGGCTGTAGAGTATTCTGTCTCTTTCCTCCAGGACCTGAAGCGGAGGAGACATGAAGAGATAGCCGCCCTGGCAAAACGCGCAAAGTATGATTTCGGGAGGAGAGTGATTACGACAGAGAAAATAATCCCGAAAGTAAAGAAACCTCTCCGAGAAATGACCAGGGCGGACTACGAGCTCCAGACAAAGGAGAAGAGCTTTGACGACATTAACAAGCAATATCAGATTCAGTCGATTATGCGCAAAGCTGACAGTCTCTTTGTCAAAAGTCTGGAGGAGCAGGAAGAACTTTTCGGGTTGCAGGATAAAACAAGGCAGCTTGAAGAGGACCTCTCTAGGTCCACTGAGCAACTAGAAGCGGCACGGCAAGAGATAGATGAACTCAAAGCCCAGCTGGCCGCTTCTCAGCAACAAGCCGCAACCGAAAAGAAAGCAGCCTCGGAGCAGATTTCTCGGCTCCAGGAGTCTTTGAAGCAGGCGCAGTCGCAGCTTGCAGAGAGAGCATCTCAAGCGACGGTCTTTTCAAAGACAAAGGTTAAGGAGATAAGGGCTGGTTTGCTGCGGGAATGCAAGCCCCACACCTTCAAGGCGATGGCAGTTCTGGATTTTGCATCCAAAATTCAAGAAGTTTCTGCCCAAGGAAAGCCTGTGGTAGAGGAGGCCGAGCGCCAGGCGAAGCAATGGCTGGACCTGGCGGTAAATCTTCAGGAGCGCGAGCGCAACGGCCTCCAATTTTCTCCCGTGTCCTCATTCGCTGCAGAATGGGCAGGTGCAAGGGTGACCTTGCACAAATATTTCAAAAAAGTTCAAGAGGTGAGAGTTGCCAGACGAATGCTAGATGCATTCGGACATGAAAGAGATATATGTCTGGCTCCCTTTCACGCTCTTTCTGAACTAGGGTGCCCAGGTTTTGTTGAAAATGGCGAGCTCCTCACCCTAGATCGGGTGAAAAGGAATTGGCAGTCCTTCGAAGCAGATACAGCTGAAATTGACAGCTGGGCTGAGCCAATTCAAGACAGTCAGGTCACTCAGATGGTGGCCAAATATTCCAAGATCAGCTCCTACTTCCAGGAGTTAGAAAAAAGATACCTCACCATCGACCTGCATGCGGTCGCTGCTTTCCACGCAGCATTAGAAGATGCAGCTGACCGCCGGCCATTTGAAGCAGAAGCTTGGCGCCCAGCCCAGGCCGCGTACGATCGCATTCGCGAAGCAGAAAAAGGAGATGGAGAGCTTTCGGAAGGTAACTCTGAGGGGGCAACTGACAAAGATGAATCTGAAGAACAGTTGCCACAGGGCGAACAGCTAGAGCAGCAAAAGGCAGGGGAGGCAAGTTCCTCTGCACCCAAAGGATGAAGGCATGGATTCTTTGCGCCGAGGCGAGCTCGACACCCCGCGAGCCGCCAGAAATGTTGTCACATTTTGCACGGGGTGCAATGTCTTCAGTGTATGTAATGCAATGTCTGCTCTTCTTTTCCCTCTTCCTCCATTTTCCTTCCTTCTTTTCTCCCTTTCCTTTTCTTTCCCGCATTCTCTTTCTTTCCCCCCTTTCTTGGAGTCCCCCAGTTGATTTTTCAACTTTCCAGCAAGTCCCCTGAAAAATGGCTAAGTCTGGGTGCAAAGTTCGCACTTCGCCCAGTTTTGGTGCGAAGTGCGCACTTCGCCCAGTCTGGGTGCGAAGTCTGACTTCGCCCCTCTTCTGGGCGCACCTTGCAACTGGCAGACTGGCAGGCTGACAAAAGAAAAATCAAGTGCTGGAGCAAGTCCGTACGGCGGCAGACATCAGTTTTCGCCTGTGCGCATTCCGACTTCACACCGAAGTCGGAGTGCGCCCTTGACAGGTGCGCAGTAGGGAACAAACCCGGAATTTGACCAAGGCATGAAGGCCTTCCCGACTGCACTGCGTTCTGCCCGCGCATCCCGAGGTGCTCCGATCCCAAGCGAAGATGGACAGACTGCCCTCCAAGGCAGACACGTGTCAAACAGCATCATCCATCATCTGACAAGTGTCCAGCTTCGGGATTAGAGCCGAAACGTGCCGAGCAAAAGGACGAGCATGGGCTGCACCGCCTGTGCCAGTAGCCTCATTCAAAGCTGATCTGAGGTTCTACCTGCTCCAGCTACCCGCATCACTGCCAGATTGAAGTTCTGCCCAGCGCACCGCCATGTAGCTGTCCAGCTTCCAGGAAGACCCCGCTACGGGTACAGTCCGGTCCGACAAAAGGTCAGCATTTGCAGCTCTTTCGCCGCTTTTGTCAGCTTATGTTTGACTGGGACCTTGTGCCCATTAATGTAACGGGAGGGACTCGGGCTATAAAAGCCCACCATGAATTCATTGTAAAGGGTGGAAGGGGAATGTCTGTTAGGGAACTACTGTGCCCATTGTAACCGTGCTTCTGCTTGTGAATACAATCTGTATGCCTGGTTCTGTTCTGCTGCTTCTGTTTTTTATGCTGCCTTTCTATTCATGCCTTAGGCTAACCTGTCACGGCTTGGTGATTCATTTCAGCATTTGGTGAGCAGGTGCCTCTAGCATTGCTTGTTTAAAGCACCCCCCGTACTTCATTAGTTAAAAGGATACATAGAATGGATGTAGTAGCAGTTCCATCGGCTTATGTGTTTTGTTGCTTTGGACCGTATCCGGTGACCGATGCGATCCCGTATCGTTAGTTCCTTGTAGGGAATGTCCGTTAGGGAGCCATTGAGTCGTGCGGTTAAATCCTCTACATAAACACATATACCTGGTTCTGATATCTCTAGTTTGCTTCCTACTCTTGTCAGTGTACGTATCTGGTGATTGATGCATTGCCATGCTGTTAGTTCCTTGTAGGGAATGTTTGCTAGGGGATCATTGGAGCTGTGCATACACTGCATGAGTATTGAAAGTACACATAGTTTTTGCATTTCCTATCATGCTCTATGTTTATAATGCAATAAGTAGCGGTAATTAGTGTGTTCCCGTATCGTTAGTTCCCCCCACCAACCTCTGGACATATTTGTATTCTCTTTCTGTACATTTGTCTCTTTCTGTACATTTATCTCTTTCTTGTAATCTTAGCTTAAACAAAACCCCCCGAAAGGAGCCGGCCTTCTCCGGAGATTGGCTCGGGAGGCATCTCTTCCTTCCGGCCTTTCATGCTGGTGGGCGAATCTGGGCGCATTAACCCAAAATCCTTTCCTCATGGCAGATTCGTAACCAACAGGACCTTATACCGTTTATGCGGTGATACGGTGACAAACCATGCAGCAACAACAACTTTTGTTCAGGATGCAGTAATGCTATGGCATCAACGCCTAGGCCATATGAGTGAAAAAGGCCTAAAATTTATGCATGACAGAGGTATGTTTTCTGGGATCAAGTCTTGTAATTTAGACTTATGTGAGCACTGTATTTTTGGTAAACAAAAGAGGGTTCGGTTTACTGCAAGTCCTGGTAAGAGTTCTAATTTTCTGCAACTTATACATTCGAATATATTTGGACCTGTCCCCACTCATTCCTTGAATGGCGCCATCTATTTTTTGACTTTTATAGATGATTATTCTAGGAGTGTGGGTTTAATTTCGAAAGAAGTCAGAAGCTTTGCAGAAATTTAAGGAGTTTAAAGCACGGGTAGAAAAGAGTTTGGGCAAGTCAATTTTGTGTCTCACGTTAGATAATGGGGGTGAATATTGCTCCAAGGAATTTGATAAATTTTGTATGCAAGAAGGTATTAAGCACCGTGAAGACCTGTACCTTACACTCCACAACAGAAATGGTGTGGTTGAGCGGATGAATCGCACAATCATGGAACGTGCAAGAAGCATGCTTAGCGCAGCCATGTTGGAGAAAAAGTTATGGGTGGAGGTTGTTAATACAATTGTTTATCTTATTAACGAGTCACCTACAACTACATTGGATGGACAAATTCCGGAGGAGGTTTGGTTTTGTAAGCCGATTGATTACTCTCATTTGCGCACTTTTAGCTGTGACGCGTTCGCCCATGTACCCAAAGAAAAAAGGTCCAAGATTGACCCGAAGTCAAGCAAATGTGTTTTCTCAGCTATGGAGATATAGTGAAGGAGTATAGACTGTGGGATCCTACTGCCCACAAGGTAATTATTCGTCGGGATGTAATTGTTCATGAAAAATCCATGCAAAGGAAGAAGGTATAGCAAAATCCTAATGTTGTACTCGTTGAAGTAGAATTTAGTGAAGATGAACATGCTGAAGTTTTTGATCAGCATGTAGAACGACAAGTAGAGCAGCCACAACGATCACAAGACCAAGAGCTAGAACTGACGGATCATTGGGTTAGAAGATCTACACGTCCACAAAAGTGTCCGAAAAGGTATTCTCATGTGTATCAGTCCTCTTTTGCTTTGTTAATCGATGATGGTGAACCTAGTTCATTTCGGGAAGCTAGAGAATCCGAGAATGCGAGCAAAGTGGAGGAAATCCATGGAGGAGGAAATCGAGGCACTTCGAAAGAATAAAACTTGGGAACTTGTGGATCTCCCACCTAGAAGAAATATTGTTGGAAACAAGTGGGTGTACAAAGTGAAGAACAACAACGAGGCTGTTGGAACGGTATAAAGCTTGCTTGGTGGCAAAAGGCTATGTGCGTAAGTCGGTGTTGACTTTAATGAAATTTTCTCTCCGATTGTGAAGATGACTACTATCAGAGTTCTACTTGCACTTGTAGTTGCACAGGATTTGGAACTGGAGTAGCTTGATGTAAAGACTGCTTTCTTGCATGGTGATCTTGAGGAAGAGATATATATGGATCATCTTGAGGGTTATAAAGAAATATGCAAAGAGCATTTGGTTTGCAGATTGAAGAAATCATTGTACGGGTTGAAACAGGCGCCAAGGATGTGGTACAGGAAATTCGACACCTTCATGAAGAGCCAAGGTTTCAGCAAGAGTGAAGCTGACCATTGTGCATACTATAAGAGGTTTGACGATGGCAAATTTATTATTTTGTTGTTGTATGTTGATGATATGTTGGTTGCAGGCCCCAACATGAAGAAAATCATTGATCTTAAGGCTCAGTTGGCTAGGACATTTGAAATAAAGAATTTAGGAGCAGCAAACCAAATTTTAGGGATGAAGATACACAGGAAGAGAAAAGGAAGAAAGATCTGGTTAAGTCAAAAGTCATATGTGGAAAATATTCTGCAGCACTTCAATATGCAGAATGCTAAACTAGTTAGTACCCCACTTCTTCCACACTTAAAGTTGTCTTCCAACCAGTGTCCTAGAACGAAAGTAGAGAAGACAAGCATGTCTCGTGTACCGTATTCATCAGCAATAGGAAGCCTCATGTATGCCATGGTGAGCACCAGACCGGATATTGCCCAAGTAGTGGGAGTAGTCAGCCGGTACATGGCAAATCTTGGTAAGGAGCATTGGAATGCGGTGAAGTGGATATTCAGATATTTAAGAGCCACTTCAGATGTTGCCATTTACTTTGGATCGGCACATTTGCAAGTTACAGGTTACGTGGATTCTGATTATGGTGGAGATAGAGATGGGAGAAAATCCACTATAAGATATACCTTCTCTCTTGCTGGAGGAGCGGTGAGTTGGGCTTCTAAGTTGCAGTTTGTTGTGGCTTTATCAACCATCGAAGTAGAATATATTGCAATGACTCATGCCAACAAAGAGGCAATTTGGCTAGAGCGATTGTTGGGTGACTTCAAGGTAATGCAGGAGAAAATTACGTTTGCATTGTGATAGCCGAGTGCTATTCAACTAGTGAAGAATCCAACATTCCATGATCGCACGAAACACATTGATGTCAAGTACCACTTTATCAAAAATGTGGTGGAAGAAGGTAGGATCCTGTTGCAGAAAATCGACATCGAAGTGAATCCTACAGATATGCTTACAAAGTCGGTCAAGGTAGAGAAGTTTGAATGGTGCATAACTTCTCTGGGCTTGCTAGAAAAATAACAAGGGCAGCATTGGGCAATTGGCACTGGATGAAGATATTTGGCAGAAGAATTCCTGAATATTGACTTCAAGTGGAAGAATGTTAGGAAGTGAAGTCACTATGCAGTACAGGCAGCCAAGAAACAGGATTGCAGCAGGTTCAAGCAGGCCAGATGTCTAGACTGCTAGACATCAGTCTGACGTTTGGGCTTCCAGACATCTAGGCTAGCCGACGTCTGGGCTGCCAGACGTCTAGGCTGGCTGACGTCTAGGCCTGACGTTTGGGCTGCCAAACGTCTGGGCTACCAGACGTCTGGGCCTGACGTATGGGCTGCCAAACGTCTAGGCTAGCACACGTCTGGGTAACCAGACGTCTGGGCCTGACGTCTGGGCAGCCAGATGTCTAGGCTGGTAGACGTCCAGCCTGACGTCAAGCCAAGTAGACGTCCAGCCTGACGTCAAGCCAAGTAGACGTCATAGGAGCGGATGTCTAGGTAGATGACAGGAATGCGGAAGATGAACAGTCTTGGGAGTGGAAACGAACAGTCTTTTGGAGGCTTCCGTTAGAAGAGGAAACGAGCAGCTTGGAGTCTTCCTTTTGCGCTATAAAAGGGACTTGACCCCTTGCATATGTGAGAGAGGTTGTTGAAAACGTTGAAAGATGTGGATGTAAAAAGAGAAGTTGTCATTGCCCCGTGGTTTTTCCTGCACATTGCAGGTTTCCACGTAAATCTCTGTGTCACTTGTGTTACTGTTTTCGTGTTCTATATTTTTTGTTATTGTGCTTCCTCTTGCAGGTGATAAATCTGGAGTTTTTTCCTAACACACGCTTCCATAGAAGGAGAAGGTGGGTATAAATTTAAGGCGCCCATCCCATCAAAACGGTGATGTTGGGCTCAAGGAAATCTCCTCACCAACCGCATTAATGAAACAAGCATTCTCGGCGGTAAAGCCTGTCCGAAGCCATACCTCATAACTGCTGACATGGGTGAGCCACATTCCATGGATACTCTGTCATCTGACAAGGGTCAAATCTCAGCTGCCCCGACAGTTTTAGGGTTTTGACATTAATGATTACGGGGTTGAATTCCTCTATAAAATCCGCTCATTGTAATGTAAAAAAGGGGGGGAACATATTGCTAGAAAGCTGCTGTATTCAAACTTTTGCATCAATACTAAGAATCCTTGGCTCTGACTCTGTATCTTCTTTGTATGACGCCTTTGGCAAGCATTTCTGCTAATTTCATTTATTTTTCTGATTGTTGTAATTCTGTTATCTGGATTTAAGCATTAGAGGATAGGTGAACCTGGAATCTTTCCAAAGGATACATAGGGAAGTAAGCGCAGTGTTGGTTTCTGTTTCATTCTTCGTGTTGATAGTTGTTGGTTTAGATATAGATAAGTGATTGTGTTGCTTGTTCTTCCCCACTGTTACTGCTATGCAATTTACATTTCTTTCTGCAATTTCCCAATCTCTTTCCAGTTCCCTAATCTAAAACCCCAAGTAGTGTAGTATAGGAGCCGGCCTTCTCCGGAGATTGGCACGGAAGGCATCTCTTCCTTCCGGCCTTTCAAGGTTGGTCCGGGTCTAGGGCGCGTATGCAAACCAAATCCTTTCCTAGGGCGGATTCGTGACCAACAGTTTCTGGCACGCCCGGTGGGACGAACAGTCTCCATATTTTAAGGAAGCCCGAGTTTGGTGAATCTCTGGCTTGCCTTCATCTGGCAAAATCACCTGGCAACTCTGACTGAGCTGAAGATCCAGATTTCTTGATCGTAGGCGCATTTTAAGCTGAAAGAAGACACCCCGGAGGAATCAAGGTTTGGTGAGCAGCCTTGACCTCACAAAGCGGAGAAAAGAATGTTCACCTGGCGACTCCGACTTAGCGGCAAGGACCGAGATCTCTGCAGACCACTGCTATAATGGCAAAGGTATGCTATCCCAGCTGGGATGATCCTGGCCCTCTGAATCTCCAAAGTTGGCATGAGATTCCCAAAAGTGCCCTGAAGACCCTAACAAAATACAATGGCACTAAGGGAATGGCCCGAGAGCACCTTGAAGATATTGCTGCTCTAGCGACCCTCCATGGCATAACCCACGAAGATGTCATGATCAGACTTCTGGTCCTGTCTCTGGAAGGAAGGGCGCTGCAGTGGTACAAAATACTCGGGCGTAAGAGCATCTGTTCATGGGCGGACTTAGCGGGAGCACTCATCAACACATTTGACGGCTCTCAGGATCCCTTCCAACTCTTGATGCACCTCTCCACCATCACGAGAGCACCTCTGGAGAGCATCACAGAATTCAATGTCCGATTTTGCAGGAGTTGGAAGAGAATCCCAGGGGAAATCCAGCCGACACCCGCCCAGGCCCACCTCTTCTATGTTCGGGCTTTCCACCCGGACATAAGCCTCCTCCTACTGCAATCTGGGGAACAGAGATTCCCTCAAATCTTTGAGGAAGCAGTACAAGCGGAGCGGCTTCTACTCCTATCAGGAAAGATACGGTGGGGAGAAACTCCATCACTTTCTCCGGTAGTTGTTGCTCCTGTCTATCCTGCGCAATATTCACCATGGCAGATCCCTCAAACTGTGCAAAGACCTGGAATGCAGCTGTGTGGAGCTCAAGAGGCGGATCTCGTCCAAGGCCAACGATGGGAATATGCAAGCACTGCCCAAGCGATGAATAATATGGTTGCTTGCAGTTTCCATCAGGAGATGGGCCAAGAAGGGGAACAGGCTCAAGTGGCAGATTCTGAGAGCAAAGAGGGCACATTTTTGCACCCTTTTTGTATCCCTGAGCATAGCACGCAAGTACTCGGCCGAGACTCAACAAGCATACCTCCTCAAGAGGCTGGTCCTGCGGAGGTCCCGACAGAGGAGCATGTACCCGAGATCCCACAACCAGCGAACTTTCAAAAGTGGGGACATTGGGGCCAGCCATTACCGCAACCTGTACTCGAAGAAAGCTCCCATGTGGTCAATCTCTTTGCCACATTATTCACTAACTGTATGAGTACTGGTATCCATGATAGCCTGCCACGTTGCATCCTGTTCGCAACCTGGCAAACTTTGGGAGGCCAACCGGACTTCAAAGATCAACTGAAGTACAATCAGATCTGGTCCGGACACTGCAGATTCACTGGGTAGGCGTCCAACGCCAATTTTGTGGTGGCGGCATGCCAATCATGTCGCAAGCTTTTGTGTAAATAATGTAAATAGCCCGACTGGTAAATAAAGTGCCGAGGGCACTAAGTGGTGCTTAGGAGCTTAAGTAAAGTTTCCTGTTTTTAGTTTAGTTTCTGTGTGTTTCTTTTTAAGCGCTCCAAGGAAAAAAGAGATAGTAGTTTTCAGGTACCGTTTTTAGCATCCCCTGGCACAACAGTTCAGTGCCATATAAGGCGCTGTCATTTTCAGATCAAGCGCTTGGGCAATTGTACAGCCAGAATGGGCAAGAGAGCGCTGAAAAGAAAGAAAAGGCCCCAAAGAAGTTGGAGGAGTTTACCGCCACCAGTGAGCGGTCAGAGGAGGACAGCGAGGATGACTCTGTTGCCCAATGGATAAAGGCCTGGGATCTCTGCATTCAGACAAGCTAAATGCCCCGCGAGCCGCCAGGAATGTTGGCATTTTTGCCACATTAAATTTTTTGACAAAATTTTGCCTAAGTATGGAGCTTTAAATCGGCAAAGCACACACAGAAGTGTTGGCGTTTTCGCAGGCCCTAAAAGAGGATGATAAAGTGGATGAAATGATCTTTGGATATTTCGTCATTGCAGATCTTTTCGCAAGCTTTCCGACGATATATTACAATAGGCGATCGGGTCAGCGGATCAAAAGTTATGGCCCCGGGAAGCAAAGCCAGCGAAAGCCCACTTCGGGCTTGAAAAATTGGCTAAGGCACGGCCCAGAAAGCTTCACTTCGGCCCCTAAGTGCCCACTTCGGCCCAAAAGCTTCACTTCGGCCCCTAAGTGCCCACTTCGGCCCAGAATGCCAACTTTGGCCCAAAAAGCTTCACTTCGGCCCCTAAGTGCCCACTTCGGCCCAGAATGCCCACTTTGGCCCAGAAAAGTTCACTTTGGCCCCTAAGTGCCCACTTCGGCCAAAAAGTTCCACTTCGGCCAAAAAGCTTCACTTCGGCCCCTAAGTGCCCACTTCGGCCCCTAAGTGCCCACTTCGGCCAAAAAGTTCCCACTTCGGCCAAAAAGTGCCCACTTCGGCCAAAAATTCAGAACTGCCAGTTCGGGCCAATTTCTCAGCGAAGCTTCTCCGGAACTTTTTCTGACACTGGTGTTGTTTTCGAGGGGCACGCTTCCATAGAAGGAGAAGGTGGGTATAAATTTAAGGCGCCCATCCCATCAAAACGGTGATGCTAGGCTCAAGGAAATCTCCTCACCAACCGCATTAATGAAACAAGCATTCCCGACACCTGTCCGAAGCCATACCTCATAACTGCTGACATGGGTGAGCCACATTCCATGGATACTCTGTCATCTGACATGGGTCAAATCTCAGCTGCCCTTTTAGGGTTTTGACATTAATGATTACGGGGTTGAATTCCTCTATAAAAGCTGCTCATTGTAATGTAAAAAGGGGGGGGAACATATTGCTAGAAAGTTGTTGTATTCAAACTTTTGCATCAATACTAAGAATTCTTGGCTCTGACTCTGTATCTTCTTTGTATGACGCCTTTGGCAAGCATTTCTGCTAATTTCATTTATTTTTCTGATTGCTGTAATTCTGTTATCTGGATTTAAGCATTAGAGGATAGGTGAACCTGGAATCTTTCCAAAGGATACATAGGGAAGTAAGCGCAGTGTTGGTTTCTGTTTCATTCTTCGTGTTGATAGTTGTTGGTTTAGATATAGATAAGTGATTGTGTTGCTTGTTCTTCCCCACTGTTACTGCTATGCAATTTACATTTCTTTCTGCAATTTCCCAATCTCTTTCCAGTTCCCTAATCTAAAACCCCAAGTAGTGTAGTATAGGAGCCGGCCTTCTCCGGAGATTGGCACGGAAGGCATCTCTTCCTCCCGGCCTTTCAAGGTTGGTCCGGGTCTAGGGCGCGTGTGTAAACCAAATCCTTTCCTAGGGCGGATTCGTGACCAACAGTTATGTGTAGAGGATTATGAAAGTCACAAATGCCACATAATGAATATCCAACACTTATATTTTAAAAATAAAAAATCCCCACTATCAAGGTCTGATTTCTCGAAAATTAGAGCACTTACAATACAAGATACTGTAAAAATTAAAAAAACGTACAAGACCATTGAATGCCCAAGATGTCAAGTCCAACAAATCCTCTAAAGAAAATAACGTTGGTAGTTGCAGCATCCAGGGCTTATTTATTAACTTTTGTATTATCTTGATGATAGCTGAACAAAGTTACGCATATAATATGAAAAAACAACTCCCACTAGTCCTTGGAAATTAGGCAAAACAACGTAGGTACTAGAAAAGTTTAGAGGCAAGAGATTTCAAGAACCAGTACCCACTAAAGAGCATAAATAAAACCTGAAACCAAGTTTGGGGGATTAAAAAAGCAGGCAAGTTTAGTTACTAGAAAATTTTCAAGGCGATAGATTACAAGAACAACTGCCTATCGAAGGGCATAAGTCAAAGCCTGTACCAGCTTTAGGGACTTCAAAAAACAAGCAATGCACAAAAAACTCAGGATTATTTGAAACAGTAATTTCCATCAGAAATGTAGCTCACCTGTCAAACATGATCTTTCTTTGGAGGAATTAATTCATCAATTTCAAATAGGCAGTTAATTAAAAACAAAAGCTGACCTGTCAAGTTTATTTGAAGAAGCACTTTCCATCAGAAATCTAGCTCACCTGTCAAACGCGATCTTTCTTTGGAGGAATTAAATCATCAATTTCAAATAGGCAATCAATTAAAAACAAAAGCTGTGGATCAAGTCGTTTCGGACTTCTTGTTAAATGACAACTCCACACAATTCTTTGAAATGGCCAATAGTGCTTTATACCACCAGCTTGTAGAGCCAAAGGAGTTCATATGAGATAGTACTTGTGCCAATGTAGGATTAGCTTCCATTTTGTCTAATAGTTTAATTCCAGGGAGCAACCATAGACTAGAAGAAGTATTAGTAATAGTAAAGGACAAGCCAGAAAAGCTGCCGTTTGAATAAAAAGTATGGTAAAAATCATGGACTTCAAAGAAGCAAATGACATACATAAACTGTGAAAATGACATGGCTATTAGAAATAACAATTCTAGAGGCTGCTGACCTATTTAAGATCTTTCATTTTTTTCAAAATGATAAATATCAATCCCTCATCCCAATGATCAGATCATTTCCTCTCCAAATAATATACTCCTTTCATGGTCTGACTGCTTCAAAAATTGTTGACCCCTTTTGGGTCAAAATAATGAAAAAGACATCTATCTTTCCAATCACTAGCCACGGTCCCTGGAACATCTGATGTTGCAGCGTATAGTATGGTTTGGATATTGTAAGAAGCAGCAACAGCTGAAAAGCACTATCCTAACATGTCAAATCAATCATGATTCGAGGTGTAGGTAGGTCAGTATTAGGGCCTCACCAGCTCAAAATCCCCCTTTCATACGAGAGATAGGTAAATGGAAGATACCTTAGGAGAAATGGGAGGAGAGAATATATATCTATTGCACTTCAGGACAGTAGAAACAGAGAAAAAATATATTTTAGAATGCAAAGCTTATAATAATAAGACTATTAAGGCAAGAATCAACAGAGGAAACAAAATAAAGAATAGAATGAGCTAGGGAACTAAAAAAAAACTGAATGAACCAAAGAGAAGCAAAAAAAAACAAGAAGAAGAAACTAGGTACCTTCAGAACTGGAGTCATCCAAAGAAATGATAGAAAGAAGAGCTTCCCTAATTTGAGAAGCCCACCATATAGGAGGGTGGCCATAACAAGTAAGATCACCTTTGTCCAAAGCCCAATTAGCTAAAGCATCAGCACTCTTGTTTTGATCTCTGACCACATGATTGTAATCAACTTTCAAAAATCCCATCTGGATTAATTGAATCTTCTCAATAATTCTTTTTATTCTCCAATCCACCTTATGATTCTTAGAAGGATTCTTCAAGAGATTAATCATAAGTTGAGAGTCAAACTCAACTAACACCTTTTCCCATCCAACCTTAGTAGCCTCCTGAAGGCCTCTTGAGGATACCATACCCCTCAACAAGGTTATTGGAAAGAATACCCAAATTCTCAGCAAAAGTAAAAACCAGGGAGCCATCTGAAAGTCTACCAATTCCTCCCACACTGGCTTTTCCAAGGTTCCCTCTAGAGGCTCCATCAGTATTGACTTTTCCAAAATCCTTAGGAGGAGGTTGCCAATTTCTATTCCTATCCATCTTACTAATACTCACATTCCCTTTAAGTTGGTTGCCCTTAGAAGGTTTAATCTTCAATCTTTGCATCACTTGATCCCATCTTTGGTGGGAGTTTTGGGGGTGATTAAGGAGTTGATGGACTGATTCAACTAAGTTGGCTATGGTCTTTTGCCAAATATAGTGAATATCCTTCCTATCTTGATTAAAAATTTGGTTGTTCCTTTCATTCCAAATATTCCAAAGAAGAATGGTAGAACCCATCCAAACTAACCGCCTAATAAAATGATCAACACCCTCTTGATTAGGCCAATCCCTCCAAAGCTGTTCAAAAGTAAAAAAATTGGACCACTGTAAGCCAAGTAAAGTGGCCATTCTCCTCCACAACTCAGAGGCTAAAGTACACTCAATAAAAATATGGTTGATATTTTCTACATTCTCTTTCACACATTTCACATCTAAAAGGGCCATGAAAACCATGCTTCATAAGTTGCTCACCAATAAGCACCCTACGATGCAATAAAATCCAATTAAAGAACCTCACCTTAGGCCAAAACTTTTGAGCCCACAATCGAGAAAATATGTCAGAAGAATGGTTGGGATTATTATGGCATAAGGTCAAATAACCTTGAGCAATTGAATACTCACCCTTAGTAGTGTTGTTCCATCCAAAACAATCTTTTTCATGGGACCAAGAGAGGGATCTCATATGAAGGATGCCTTGGATATCTTGTCTTTGCCTTTCTAGGATTTGAATAGGCCAGTCCTCAATAGGGATCCAATATCTACCAACCTTTGAATTACCAGTATGGTACCGATAGTAATTAGCCACCTTTATCAATTTAGCTCGGTGAAGCTCCTCCATCCAAGGCCTCCAATCGGGAAACTGAGTTATCAAAGGCTTGTGACCATCCCAAGAATCTGTCCAAAAATTTGCATGTTGACCATTATGAATGATCCAAAATAATTTTTTCTTTATCAAATCCTCACCGAGTCTTAAGACGACTAAAATGGGAGAACCTTTGGTAGGAAGTTGATAGCGAACAAGGTCTTTAGGACTTTTGTTCTTAGCATATTTAGCACGGAGATTATTGGCCCAAAGAGCATTGGGGTTATGCAACATCCTCCAATATAATTTAGCAGCTAAAGCTTTGTTGTTATTAATTGAAGATCGTAATCCTAACCCCCTTCACTCTTAGGAAGACATAAAGTGTCCCATTTCACCAAGGCCCATTTTCTTTTCTCCTTAGTACCACTCCAAAGGAAACGATGACTGATTTGATCCAATTCTCGAAGAACAGCCTTTGGGATATTCAAAACGGAAGAAACATAAATAGGAATAGCTTGAAGGACTGATTTTACCAAGGTGATTCTACCCCCGGAAGAAAGCCACTTGTTGGTCCACTTTCCAATTTTCTTCTTGACTTTGTCCAACAACCAATTCCAATATTTATTTTTCTGCCTTTGAATATTTATGGGAATACCTAAATAAGTGATTGGAAGAGAGGTCTTCTTATATCTTAATTTATCCAAGACCATGGATTCCTATCTAGCAGAACAGTGAAAGAAAATAACTTTAGATTTGTCTTCATTGATCAATTGCCCAGTAGCCTTAGAAAAACAGCTAATGATTTGCTTAATATTAGAAGCTTCCTTAATTGTAGCTTTACCTAAAAGAGTAGATTCATCCACAAATTGAAGATGAGAGATAGGTCTAGCTCCATGAGCAATGGTAACTCCCTCAAGGGTTTTGTTTTCCCTCTTTTTGGTTATAGTCCTACCCAAGCATTCAACAAGAATGATGAATAAATAAGGGGATAGCGGGTCACCTTGCCTAATACCTATGGAAGCTGGGAAAGACTGAGAAGGCCTGCCATTGATAAGAACTAAGTAGGAAACTGAAGAGATACATCCCATAATCCAATCCATCCAATCCTTAGAGAAACCAAATTGCCTCAAAACTTTGATAAGGAAGTGTCAATCCACTCTGTCATAAGCTTTGGATAAGTCTAACCGAATGAACATGGAAGGAGAATTTTGCATATCCATGGAATGGATGGCTTCTGAGCAAGAACTATCTCATCTACTATTTGACGTCCTTCCACATAACCCCCTTCCTCTAGGGAAATAATCTTATGCAAAAGAGGCTTCAACCTTTCTGCCATGATTTTAGTAATGATTTTGAGAAGAACATTACATAAAGCAATAGGTCTAAAAGCTGAGATATGATCAACCTCTTGAGCTTTTGGAACAAGAGTAATATAAGTTTTATTGATAACCTTCAAAATTTCTTTGGCTTTCCTGGCTTCTTCCACCACCTCTAATAAATCAACATGAAGGATATCCCAGAACTCTTGGTAGAACTCAATAGGAAAACCATCGGGACTTGGGGTTTTCCCTTTTTGCATTTTAAAAACTACTTGTTGAAGCTCATTGATAGTAACAGGAGCAATCAAAATAGAGTTCTCCTCATAAGTGATAAGAGAAGGGATTGCTTGAAGAACATTATGTTGTGAAGCTGAGTCAAGAGGAGTAGCAGCAAAAATATTGGAAAAGTAATCAACAACAATAGAGTTCATGCCATCCCAAGTATAAACAACATCTCCAGAATCTGATTTTAAGGAAGAAATAAAGTTGTGGGATCTTCGAGCTAGAAGAGATTTGTGGAAGAAATTTGTGTTTCGATCTCCTTCTTTGAGCCATTGAATTCTAGATTTTTGCTCTCATAAGATTTCTTCTCTTTTTTCCCATTCCTCTAACTGAGTTGTGAGTTTAATTTCATCTGCACTTCTCTTCTCTATGAGGCCATCTAAACGGATTTTCTTATTCAAATTTTCAAGATGAGCAATAACTTCATGTTTTTTTTATGAACATCCCCAAACTCTTTCCAGTTCCAAGTCTTGATTTTGGATTTAATGTATTGCAGTCTTTTGGCAAAACAGAACATCTTAGTCCCATGCCTAGGTTTACCTTCCTTCCACCATTGTTGCACATGAGGTCTGAAGGAAATATCTCTAAGCCACATTAATTGAAAACGAAAAGGAGAGAAACTCACATTGGTCTTCCACATTTCCACCATGACTAGCCAATGATCCAAACCAACATTATTAAGAGTCTTCACTTTAGGAATGTGACCATGGATTAAGAAATTTTCAGAGAGCAAATACCTATCCAATCTCTCCATTATACAAGCTAAGCCTTGCCTTCTATTAGACCAAGTCATAAGGCCATTATCTGGTTGGATATCCACAAGATGGAGGTTTGCAATATATTCGCTCATGAGGTCAATGATTTTGTCCAAATTTATATTTCCCCCCTTTTCTCATCCAAAGAGAGGATGGTATTGAAATCTCCTCCGATCAAGATCCAAGCTTTAGGAAAATGAGAGATAATATGAGTAATATCCTTCCACTGTCTTCTTTTTTCCTCCAAAGAAGTCGGAGCATAAACAATAATGCAAAGCATAATCTGGTTGGAATGTCTACTTTGAATAGCTATAGCCAATAAACCCAATATACCAACCATATGGTGAATAACTACCTCTTTTGGGTCCCAAAGACAAGCAATGCCACTCGAAGTCCCTTGGGAATTGAGGGAAACCACTTTTCCAGCTAGCCAAATTTTACTGGCAATTAAGTCCATATCCTCCATTGACATCTTTGTTTCTTGAAGGAAAACAAGATGTGGATGATTTACCTGAATCATTCTTCTAATTTCATTTTGTTTTGAAAGACTCCCTTTGAGTCCTCTAATATTCCAAGTGATGATCTTCATTAATACCAGGGCTAAAAAAGTTGGGAAGGGCATTAATCTTACCTTCCTCTACAAGCTTTTCACCTTCTTTTTACCATATGATATTGATTGGTCTTGTGACCTACTTTTTGATTAGAATCCATCTTCAATTTTTTTTCCCTGTTTCTTGACTTATTCCAATTGAATCTGAGATGGCTTCTAACCTTGAAGAATGCTCGTACACAGCCAAAATTTTACTAGATGGTTCAACGGAGTCTATATTGGGACCTGCATTATTTGAAGTTTTGACATTTGAAATATTGTTTTTCTTGTGTAAATTTTCTCCTTTTTTTTCTCTATTGAAAACCTTTGATTTGTTGGTTTGTCTCTCGAGTTCTTCCCTTCATATTTAAATTGTGTTTCTAAGATTTCAGTTTCCATTATTTCCTCTTCCTCACTTGGGACATCATTTGTGGAAAGGATTTCAAACATATTAGCAAGATGACTTTGATTGATCCTTCATAACTGGTTTTTTATGAGTGTTCTTCTTCTTAGGTATTTGGAAACCTGCTGAGTTTATATCTTCTTTCTTTTGATCAGGAATTTTATTTGGGCAAGCACTGGCAAAATGACCATATTCATGGCAAATTCTACAACGAAAAGGAATGTTCTCATAGTCCACTACTTGCTCCCAAGTGTCTTCCCCAAATTGTAATGTGATCTTTTTAGGTAGGGGTTTGTCAAAATCCATTAAAACACAAATCCGAGCATAAATAATATGTTCAAAATTTTGAGTACAATCAGTAGTCATCATAAAAGTTCCTAAAGAGTTTCCAATTGAAGAAAAAATAGTAGGATTCCAAAATTCAATAGGGAGGCCAAAGAGTCTAACCCACACGGGAGCTATAGAAGGCATCTCTTCTTTGGCTTTAAATTTAGTATGCCAAGGCTTCATGAAAAGCCCCGCCCTTCCAAAAAACCAAGGACCCCTTTGAAAAGTTTTCTCTCTATCTTCATTATTAGCAAATAAAACAAGAAAATAACCATTTGGATAAATAGAGATTTGTAACTCACCTTTAGTTTTCCAGCTTTTTGCAGCCCAGACTTTGAAAGCAGATAGACTCGGACAAAAACCCACGAACCGACAAATTAGTCCTCTTTTTTCCAAATCTTCAATGCCGATCTGAATGTTACCCATATCAAGCTTAACAATAGGAGTTCCATCAGCTGCTTTAAGACATCCTGACTCTATTTTCCCGGGATCAATCTTAGGCATTCTTAGAGGTTTATGGGAAGCCCTAATATTGATATTAGCATTGGGCTGAGGCTGTCCACCACGAAGGGCATCCCTAAAATTCATTTTTGGGACCGAGTCTTCAAAATTCTTACCCTTGATAGGGGTTTTCACAGTAGAATTATTTTGTGGGTGCACCTTAGCACCAGATTCACTTGAGATATGAGCCATTTTTTTATCAATTGCTTGAAACTTGTTTTGTGATCTCTTTAATCCTTGCCCTAGACGTCGTGGAAAGGTATGGTTTTCACTTTTCTTTTGTGCAGCAAATTGGAAGTCGTTGTCACTCAAGTTCACAGTATGATCTGTTGAAAGACAAATTTCTAACCCATCTTGTATCCCCTGCAACATTTCCTGCTAAAATATTGAGTATAAACCACAAAAATATTGGCCGCTAGGGCCCGAAGGCCCTAAAAACCAACCTCTGGAGCTGCTTGCACTCAACCCAGATGGAACCCTCACATAGCCGCTTGCCAAATATGTCGTACACACATAGGGATGCGCTAGGATCTGTGTTGCTCCAAATGATATGAAAATTGGTGGAGACGTTCTAGGGTTTTTCAGGGATCTACCCTCAAAATTTTAGCTCAATCCGAGTCCGGATGAGTGAGATATGGCCGAAACGAGTTTGGTAGTTTGGGCAGTCCTGCGAAAAACGTCTCATCTCATTTTACAAATAAGACATGTTTTCTATTTATATTCATATTTGATATTATAAATGTGTTACTTTTTTATTTTTTTTTAATTTGTAACCTTTATACATAGCATATTCGTGGCGGAGTATATTTATAGTGATTATTATGAATGATTTTGATTATTTATATTCATATTTTATATTATAAATGTATTATTTTTTATTTTTTTTATTTGTAACCTCTGTACATAGCATATTCGTAGTCAAACCAAGGCGGCCCCGCAAGGGTTTTTTGCTTTAAAAAAAGAGAGTTGTGGCTTATCCTAATGGGGTTATGGAGTCATAAAGTTCCATATGTAAAGAAATATTGATCATCATCAATTATTTTAATTATTTATATTCATAGTTGATATGATGGGGATAAAGCTTCATGTAAACCATTTATATTTATAGTGATTATTATGAATGATTTTGATTATTTATATTCATATTTGCTATTATAAATGTGTTACTTTTTATTTTTTTTAATGTGTAACCTCTGTACATAGCATATTCGTAGCGGGGTATACTTATAGTGATTAGTACGAATGATTTTGATCATTTATATTTATATTTGATATTATAAATGTGTTATTTTTTATTTTTTTAATTTGTAACCTCTGAACATATCATATTCGTAGTGGCTTATCGTAATAGCGTTATGGGGTCATAAAGTTTTATGTGTAAGGAAATATTAATCATCATCAATGATTTTAATTATTTATATTCATAGTTGATATTATAAATGTGTTATTTTTTCTATTTGTATATATAGTTGATATTATAGAGATAAAGTTTTATGTAAACCATTTATATTTATAGTGATTATTATGAATGATTTTGATTATTTATATTCATATTTGATATTATAAATGTGTTATTTTTTTATTTTTTTTATTTGTAACCTTTGTATATAGCATATTCATAGGTATATATAGTTGATATTATAGAAATAAAGTTTCATGCAAACCATTTATATTTATAGTGATTATTATGAATGATTTTGATTATTTATATTCATATTTGATATTATAAATGTGTTATTTTTTATTTTTTTAATTTGTAACCTCTGTATATAGCATATTCGTAGGGGCTTATTGTAATGGCGTTATGGAGTCATAAAATTCCATGTGTAAGGAAATATTAGTCATCATCAATGATTTTAATTATTTATATTCATAGTTGATATTATAAATGTGTTATTTTTTCTAAGTTGTAACCTTTGTACATAGCATATTCGTAACATGTGAAGGGAGAGATTTGAACCTCGAGCCTCTCGATATATAGAGTTTTAATTACCCACTTGCTCTCCAACTCCTCTACATGGGCGGATTAAATGAGTTATTTTCATTATTATATTAGTCTTGATTGTTCATATATATATATATAAAATTATACTTTTAATTATTGATATTTTGATCTATAATATTATGGTTTCTTTATATTAGGACTACGATATTTTTACATAGTAAGACTTCAAAGCCAACAAAATTGGTAAAAAATTGATCCTTTCCATTATTATCTTCATCTAGGTATGTCATGGTTTGAACCATGAACCTTTAAAAAAAAAATAGAGCCTTAACCACTTTTATCAATCATGTGTTAGTTATTATTAAACTAAAATTGGGTTAATTTTTTATTTGTGTTAGAAATGGTTTGTTTTATTTTTTTATCAATCATGTGTGTTAGTTATAGTCAATTTATTAATCTTTTAACGAGTTTCAATCTTTGAGTATATAAATTCTTAATAGGTTTAAGTTTTTTTTATAAGTCTAGGAGGTTAATGTATTTAATATATTAAGAAGTCCATGATTGACAACTTAACCTTAGCAAATTTATATGATAGAGTGTAATATATGTATTTTTGTATAAGTTAATTATATTTTTCTAATACCCAGGTGTTGTAGGTGAGTTGGAGAGGAGAGGGCAATCCTCCAAGGGAGGTCCCAGGTTCAAATCTCCACCCTACCAAAAATTTGAATTGGGTATCCAAAATCCAATTGATAATGTTGGTGTGGGCAAGGTCGGGTGCGACTCCCGGGTGACTTTGATGGTGTAGAACCCCCTATTCGTGGTCTCTCAGACCAAGGTGGCCCATAAGGGGTTTTTGCTTTAAAAAAAAATATATATATTTTTCTAATGCTTTTAGGGTTATTTGTTGAATTTCCTTATGAGATAATTACTAAAATAATAAGATGTTGGAGTATTTAATATCTCATACATCATATTTAATATCATTTAAGTGATGATTGTACTATTCTTATATTATTCTAGATTTTTTTGGTTGCTAATCAAATTTTTGGTTATTCTAATGTCATTAAAGATGGTTTGATATTCATTCATCCCAAGCCCTACTAACTCTTATGCTACATCACATGGATTTAAATTTGGTTTGATATTCATGCATCCCTAGCCCTACTAGCCCTTATGCTACATCACATGGACTTAAACCTGGTTTGATATTCATGCATCCCTAGCCCTACTAGCCCATATGCTACATCACATGGACTTAAACCTCAGTTGCATGGCGATGTTCCTTGTCATGGACCTTTTATAATCCAAGTGCCACCTCATGTACTACCCCCCTCCAAAACCCTTATGAGAACCCTTTTGTAGGGAATGACTTGGAGCCCTCACTGTAAGTGTTGAGGAATATTACATTATTTGGTACATGCAAATGTACCCCCATGGTACCTTCATGGTACAAATGTAAATATGTAATAGATTAGGGTTGAGTCTATAGTTTAGGTGAATGATTTATATTTGACATTTTATGTAAGTGCCAACGTGTAGAAAATGCACAAGTGTCATGTAAGAGTGCAATATGTAAAAATGCACAAGTGTCATGTAAGTTAGAGTGCAAGAGTGTATTGAGAGAATGTGCACAAGTGTCTTGTATGTAAGTGTGTAAATATGTAATGTGAGGATGTGCACAAGTGTCTTGTATTAGGAATGCATGTAGGAGAGTAAGAGTCATGTAGAAGTGTGCAAGTGTCAAGTATGCATATAAGAATAGAATGAAGAGTCTAGTATACAAGTGGCAAGATGATAAGCCAAAGGTCATGCGAGTTGTCATATGGAGAGCAATAGTCAAGTATGTGAAGAGTCACATTACTATGTCTATATTATGGAGATAAAGCTCCATACAATGAAAACACGAAATCTAATTATAAGAGAAAGATATAAACAAGTGAAAAAATCTTGTATATAGAATTTGAGCAATTAATATTGTAAGTTTTCTTCATGTTTGTACATGAATGATTTTGGCCATTATATTCATATTTGATATTGTAAGTGAATGTTATTTAATTATTTTATTAACCTTGATATACATATTAGATTGTTCATATATATTATTCACTCTTCATTATTGATATTTTGACCTTTAATATTGTGGCTTCTTTATATTGGGACCTATGATATTCTGTGGTAGTAAGGCTTAAAAGCCAAAAATGGTATCAAAGCTACCACCTAACTTTATCCATTTTTAATAGAGTTATTTTATTAGCCACCATAATTTAATTCTTTCCATTCTTGATAAAGTTAATTTTGAGTCTTGAAGGAAAACCAATGAAGACTATGACTCAACTAAGATTTGAAAAAAGGGCCAACTCAGAAGAAAAGTTGGACATTGAAAGAAAGAACCAACTCTGAAGAAAATTGGAAATTTGGGGACATTCAAAGTCACCTTGATAATATTAAGGATTCTCTAGAGAAGAAGAGGAGAATCATTATTAAAGTTTGAGAAAGAACCAATTTGTCGAGTTGTAATCTCTCACACTTAATTTGTCAATCAAGGTTAGATTTAAAGAACAGTAATCTCATATAGATTATTCTCCAATTCTTAATCGTTGACTTTATTCTATTTTCTTAGTTTTGTTTGTAGGAAATGAAAGTTTACAATAAATAAAATTGAAATGAAATGATGCTTAATTTAAAGATACAATTTATGATTTAGACTAAGTCTATGTGTGTGGATCCATGTTATGATCTAAAAATGCATTAACTATTTAATATATTTTATAATTCTATATTATACAACTTAATTAAATCTATGTCTAAGACTATTTTATATCCTAATTAATTATACTCTATTTTAGGAGGAAGAGAGCAAGGAATTGATTGTTCAAAGTGGGTCTTGCCTCTTACAGGTTAGTATTAATCTCTTCTTCTTTCTATTCTATTTTACTTTCAGCAAATAATATTCATATAAACTATCTTAATCTTATTTAATTCATGTGTGCAGAGAAATAAAATGGAAGTTACAGTAACAAGTAAAACATGAAGAAATTATGAAGGAAAAACTGCTCTACGGGGATGGCAGCGAGTTTTTGGAGGAGGTCTGAACAATTGGAGGAATGTTGTGATGGCATCGGGCCCATCACAGAGCGTGCATGCTAGCGATATTTTTTCATCTAAAAATGATTGGAAGGAACAGGATTTCCCATTGCATGTCGGGAATCGCTTGTTAAAGAACAATGGATGTTTGGAACGATGTGAAGTCAGGCCGGTTCTAGTGGTTCAACCAGACTCGATGGTGGAAGATGTGGAGTATTTAACCAAACATGCGCTTATTGGTAAATTTATGGGCATCCAAATTTCTCTTCCCTTTGTGGAGGCTTGGGTTAGGAAGACTTGGAACCCTGAAGGTGACGTGGAGGTGATGTTGAGTGCGAATAGCTATTTTATGGTGGTTTTCTCTTGTCTTGCGGATCGTAACAAAGCATTTGAAGGGGGTCCCTATTTTTGTAACCAAGCGGGACTCTTTCTTAAACCCTGGCATGTGGGTTTCAACCCGTTAGAGGAGCGGTCATCATGGGTTCCAGTGTGGGTTCGGCTTTCGTGGCTCCCATTGGAATTCTGGAGAAATGACATCTTGCATATGATTGCCCTTCTTCTTGGGAAGCCGGTTGGACCATCACAATAGACGATGGATAAAAAGGTAATCTTTGTTGCCCGTATCTGTGTTGAAATTGATTTAAACAATCCTATTCCAGATTCTATTGAAATACAGTTTGGATCGACTACATGGGTTCAACAACTTGACTATGAAGCTCTTCCATTTCGTTGTCGGATCTGCCATGAATACGACCACCTGCAAAGAAAATGCCCTAAGTTTGTCCCACCCGTGGCTTCAAATCCTGGGCCCTCTCGATCTGCACAAAATTTGGATAAAGGAAAAGCCCCGATAAAGGAAGGGGAATGGGATAAGGAAGGCTTTGTTTCGGTAAAACCCCAAAACAGAGGAAGAAGGGCAAAAAGAGACCTTAAGGATAGCCAACCAGATGCTCTGCTCAACCATTTTGAAATACTAGATGATCTTGATCAGTGCATGGAGATACCTAAAACGTCGCTACCTGATGCAGATATAACAGGGCCGAATCAGATGTCTCTTCTTGAGGTGGAACCTAAGGAATCAGATCTAGGGGGTTTAAATGAAGAACAAAGGGCTTTGGTTCTGAGTATAGGTGATATGGTTGGCTCTAGCCCTAGAAGGAAAACTATTTTGGAAAGTGGCACAGATTTAGTTATGCCCTCTCCTACTCAGGCACTGATGCAGTCATCCTTGGACTGCAAAACTCCTACGGTGTTGGGATTGCAACAAAAAATAATTAAAAAAGGTGCTTCGGATAAGAATATGAAGGTGGGTCGAAAGAAAGACCAGGATAAAATTAAGTTAATGGGGGAGACTTTGGTGGAGTCAGGCTTGGTGAGAACATTGGACTCCCATTTTTCTAACCCCCAAAAATGATTATCCTTTCATGGAATGTAAGGGGGTTGAACAACATCCCCAGACAAAAAGTTGTTCGTGATTTGGTTCGTGTTCATTCTTCGGATGTGGTGTTTATTCAGGAGACTAAATTGGCTACTGATAGTATGTTCAATATTACTCCCAAGTTGTGGAGAAGGGGTCAATGCCAGTGTATTGGTGCATGTGGATATGTTGGTGGTATTGCTTGTTTATGGGATCCGGTTAAGATCTCTCCTCTTACTTGGATTTCTAGCAGATGGTCTATTTCGATGATCGAGCATGATAATGAATCTGGTGAAACCATCCTACTTACAAATGTGTATGCTCCTATTGATTACAATGGTAAAGTGAATTTGTGGGAGCACATTGGCTTTGTGAGAAGTCTGGCTCCCCTGTACCCATGGATTTTGGCTGGAGACTTCAACTCTATCACTTGTCTGGAGGAGAAACATGGTGGGGTTGATCATCTCGAGCCTTTTTCTTCTATCTTCAGTGCTCATATCCGGGCCTTGAACTTGGTTGACATCAAGCTGGATAATGGGATATTTACCTAGCACAATAGAAGATGTGGGGAAGATTCCATCTCAGAGAGACTGGATAGGTTTCTGATCTCTAGTTTTTGGATTGGTAATAACAGAAGTGCTAGTTCTATGATTCTAGAGGGTAGGGGATCTGATCATTGGCCTATCAAACTCTCTGCTCTAGAGTTAGGGCTAAATAAGAATCCTTCCTTTAAGTTTCAACTTATGTGGCTTCGTGATCCTAAGCTTCATGATTTCATGCGAGGTTGGTGGACCAATGGCAAACCTCCTCATGGCACCGCTATGTATTCCTTTATGAAGCGGCTACAATTTGTTAAGCATAAATTGAAGAGATGGAATAGACTAAATTTTGGGAACCTTTCCTTGGCTAAGTTGGTGGCTCTTAGGAGGGTGGAAGAAGCTTCAAGGAATATTAGAGATCAGGGACTCATGGAGGAGCTTCTCGTTGAGGAATCTGAGGCTGCGAAAGACCTTGTTGAATGGGAACTGAGGGAAGAAATTTTTTGGAAATAAAAAGCTCGAGTAGATTGGCTTCAGGAAGGGGATAGGAACATGACCTTCTTTTATAACTCAGTTAAGGCTCACCGTAATGGTAACCTGATTACCTCTCTTGTGAATTCTCAGGGTGCCCTGCTCTCTTCTTTCAAGGATATTTTAGAAGAGACTAGGAGGTATTTTTCCTCTCTCTTCAAGGAGGACTCCCTCTCAGATGATGAGGATGAAAAGCTTATTCTAAATTGTATTCCCTCGATTGTTTCTAGAGAGATGAATGAGCACTTGATGGGTCCAATTTCCCTTGAGGAGTTGGAAAATGTTGTATTCAAGATGAAAAAGGGAAAGCCCTAGGCCCAGATGGATTCTCGATTGAGTTTTATCAGGAGTTTTGGGAGTTAATCAAATTTGATCTTCTGGAGGTGGTCCATGAGTCCCAAAAGAACAAACAGATGCTAAGGGCCCTAAATGCTACCTTTGTGGTGCTTATTCCCAAAAAAGAGGGAGCAAATTCCTTGGATATGTTCAGGCCTATTGCTCTCTGCAATGTTGTGTATAAGATCATCACAAAAATTATTGTTGAGAGGCTGAAGATATGGTTGAGAAAAATCATCTCTGAGGAGCAAGGTGGGTTTGTTGTTGGCCGAAAAATCTTGGATGGGGTTGTTATTGCTACAGAAGCTATTCACTCGATGGAAACTTCTAAGGAGAAAACTATGTTCATTAAGTTGGACATGGCCAAAGCCTATGATCGGGTCAAATGGTCCTTTCTTCAGAAAGTTCTTGTTACTTTTGGATTTGAGGAGGAATGGATTAGATGGGTGATGAGTTGTGTTTCTTCTTCCTCGTTCTCCGTTCTTGTTAATAATGAGTCATCAGAGTTGTTTGAGGCCTCAAGGGGATTGAGGCAAGGAGATCCTTTATCTCCTTATTTGTTTATCATTATGGTGGAAGGGTTGGGAAGATTTCTCAAGTCTCAGGTTAGGCAGGGTCTCATTCAGGGGTGGAAGTGGGATAGTAGTTTGCCACCTCTTTCCCACCTTCAATTTGTTGATGATACTGCTTTGTTGGGAGTTGCCACTATCAGGGAAGCTAGCAACATTAGACGGTCTCTTGACATATATCTTGGTGCTTCTGGATAGTTGATTAATGAGGACAAGTCTTCTATTTTCTTCTTCAATACCCCTCCTCTTATTCAAGCTAGGATTGCTCGCATTCTAAGATTCTAGGTTGGGACTCCCCCTTCATTTATCTTGGTATTCTGATTTCATCTCATCCTTTACCTAGATCTTCTTGGCAGTCTATGCTTGATAAGTTTAGAAGGAAGGTGAATCATTGGACCGTCATATGGCTATCCTCTGCAGGTAGAGTGTTGCTTTTAAAATCTGTTGTTCAAGCTTTACCCATTTATAGGTGTTTTGTGCAAATAACTCCCTCTCGTTTCATCAAGGACATGGATGCTTTGTCAAGATAGTTTTTATGGTCTAGAAAACTTGATCAATCTAAATGGAGTTTGGTTAGGTGGGATTCTATTTGTAGGCCGGTTCAAGAGGGAGGCCTTGGGTTGCGACAGGTGACTCTTTTTGGGTAGGCTTTGGCTGCGAAACTTTATTGGAGATGGTGTACCTCTCAAGATCATATTTGGGCTAAAATATTATCTTGTAAATACTTGAGAGGTATTTCTGAGGTTGAGATCCCTAGAGTCAGCTTGGTTGGGAAAGGTTCAGTTATCTGGGACACTCTAAAAAGAGGAGCTAATTTAATTAAGCAGGGTTTGTTCTGGATTTGCAATCGGGGATCAGATGCTCTTTTTTGGGAGGATTCTTGGGATGGCCACCCTCCTATCTTGACTCAATATCCCAGGTTACGTTCCCTAAGTATTTGTTTCTTGGAAGCGGGTTGGTCTCATGTGGAGGACTTTAAAAAATCTAGTCTTTTGGAAATATGGAGATGTATAGGTGGAAAGATCCATAGGAATGGCCCTAGGGGGATTGGCCAAGGACAGAGATGTGCTTGCTCTTATTCTTGTGGGGAGGCCCTATTCTTCATTGAGGGGTAAAGACATTCTGGCTTGGAACCCTGATCCCAAGGGAACCTACTCTGTAGCCTATGGTTATCAGGTTCTTGATAAGCAAAAGTTTGGGAGTCTCCCTATCACATGGTGGAAAAAGGTGTGGAATAGATTTGCTTGGCCGAAATGTAACTTCTTTCTCTAGTTGGTAGCTCGTAATAAATGCCTCACTTGGGATAACGTGAGGAAGAGGGGATTTCAGGGTCCCTCTTTTTGTGTCCTTTACGGTAAGAATGAGGATGACTCTTCTCATTTATTTTTCCAATGCTCCCTTGCCAGAGACATTTGGCACCATTGGTGGAGTGCCTGGAACCATCCTTGTTTTCATGTGCTCTCCCTGGTGGAGTTTTGGAGTAGTCTGGGTAGACCTCCGGCCAAGGCCCCCTTCCTCCGGGTGGCTTGGAATTTGGGCCCTTCTTGCATCATCTGGCAGATTTGGCTCGAATGGAACCATCACATCTTTCAAGGCAGTCATTTGGTTGTTCAACAGATCTGGCAAAGGATCCTGTGTATGGTTCAGGAAACTATCCATAGCAAATGTGATGTGGACCCTCTTTTGGACTCTAGGGAGGAGAAGGTACGGTAGGCCCTTGGTCTCTTTGGGGTTGGTGCGAACTCTTCTAGCCCTAGCAGGGTTCCTCAGCTCAGCAAGAAGGTTAGGAGAGATGGTAGGTGGAGGCCACCCCCTAGAGGAGTTTTAAAAATTAATATTGATGGGTCATCTAGGGGTAATCCTGGACATGTTGGAATTGGCGGTGTTGGGAGAGATTCTACTGGCGTGGTCAGTTTTTCTTTTCCATTTATAAAGGTGTTCACTCCAACAATTTTATGGAAGCTCTTACGATTCTCGAGGCCTTGCAGAGGGGGTTTTCTCTTGGTTGGCGCAGGATTATCTACGAGTTCGACTCTCAAATTTTGGTTAATATTTTAAATAGTAAAAGGGTGGAGGATGTTAATTGGCAGTTGGCCTCTGTGGCCGTTCAGATTCTCAGAATGAGTGAAGAGTTTGAATTTATATCCTTTGTGCACATTCCAAGGGAATGGAATGGGGTTGTTGATTACCTGGCCAAAAGGGCTTCTGAGCTGTTGGATCCTTGGATTATCGATAATTGGGAGAGTCTCCCATCTGGGGACTCTCAACGCCTCTGGGAGTTGATCCACAAGGATGTTCAGACTTAATGTGGTTTGTTCTTGTTGTCTTCTTCGGGTTTCAACCTTGTCTAGTGGTTTTAGCCTATTTTGTTGCTTATTTGAGTCTTGGTTGGGAGCTCAACTGTACTCTGTAATCCAAACTTTTTATCAATAAATTTTTACCCCTTTATTTAAAAAAGTAAAACATGAATAAATTACAAGATACAATTACCAAATTCATTGAAGAAAATGTTGCTACTTTATTGCTTGACTTCAATATTCATTCGTACAATGTAAATGATAGATTATGCGAACAACAAACTATTCAGATGGCAGACCTTTTCCAAGGTCTTTACATTGTAATATATAGCTTTTACATCACTCTTTCAATAGAAGTCTTCAACTTCTTTTTGTTACATCTCAAACGGTTGAAGATTGGTTGCTAATATTACATAACAAAATAATCTAATATTAAGATAACCTAAAAACTACTTTTGGACTTATTATAAATAGATCTATCCAAGTGGCATAATATGTAACAAAGACCTAAAGTTTGAATAACTCACTAACAAAATGAAACAACTTTTTGTCCTCTTCCTTAGGGAAGAGACAAATTAGGACTACATTCAGATTACGTAAATCTCTAACAACTAAAAAATTAACAAATTATATTTTAATAATAAATTACATAACAAATATTGGATTACATTCCAAATATTAATGTCAACATGACAATGACCATGTTGACTATGCAATACACGTTGTGTTGGCTGAGTTATCAACATACATGGAAATTTTATCATGTCAAACAGATTTACACAATCAACCATTTTTCGTAATACCTTTCCATAGATACTTTTCATAGGTGCTTTACGTAGGTAGTATTCATAGGTGGTATCTGTAGATGGCTTCGTGACCTATTCTAGTGTGTCTTATCATGAGCTATTTCAGTTGCATTTTGGTTGTAGCATTCTCCTTCAATTACTTAGCAACTCATACCTGTAAAAGCACATCATTATCGCGCAATATATATAAAATTATTGGTATATATATTATAACATCTTGTGAATAAAATGTATCAAAGACCATACATACTACGCATATTGATTGGCAAAGCATGGTCATAATCATCAAATTTGCATCTTAAAACTAGAATAAAACTTCATATAACAATCACATTTTAATGCTCATCATTTCCCTGGAATCCATGTCCCCATGATTGCAAAATACAACTATAAAATTTTGAAAGAAACAAGTCATACAAAAATATATAAATATGCAAGTGTTTTTATAACCAATAACATTAAAAATTCAAAGGTTTCTAGATTTGATCCGAGAGGAAACTCGGGTTGGAATAGGTAGATTTTTTGTAGCCCTCTTGCTTGATTTTTTAGATCTGCGCTTTAGTTCTCCCTTGATTTTATGGTTTCTCAATAGCCATAGTTTTCACATATGCAACATCTTCCTATTCACCCTTCTCATCTAGTGTGTTTCATGGTGATCCTTAATTTTTGGGTGGGGATATCTGCTCTATAGATGCAATGATCGTGTTGATCACTTTATCTACTTATACTAGTATTTCTATCTCTAAGCTTGTACCTTATTTTTGCGTACCACGTGCTTTAGGAGTGGGATACCTTAGAACCTAAATTTAGATAAGGTGGGTGAGTTGTCCTCACCAAGTATATTGGCCATCTTGAAATGCTTAGTAAAATTTATCAACTTTCTCATTTTCTTCCCACCCATCGAACTCTTGTTGGGAGATGCACTAGAAATCAGTGGTTGAGGAACTTGCTCAACCGGTTTGACCACATTCTCCGCATCTAAATTCCTTAGGAGATTGGACTAGGTGAAGAGAGTCTTTCTTCACCAATACAACATGCTCTAAAAACTCCCTTTTGAGGCTATCCATTTTAATTTATAGTAAAAAATTTTGGGTTTGGATCTAGGCTAAGGTTTTAGTAAAAATATTTGGGGTAGGTGAACTCATCTGAGGACTGGATGTTTCTCCTTTTTCTTGATTTTTAGGGCTATATTCTTCTAATTGAGTTTTCCTTGTAGGTGAAGGGGACTTGGAGGTTTTAGTAGATTTGGTTCAGGTGGACCCCTTACGCATAGGAGACTCCTTTACTTCCTAGATATTTTATTTAGTGCTCTCCTTTGATGCAGTGGCCTCACTAGACTCATAATCACTTGGTTTGAAATACTACACTGATAGGTTTATCTTCTACATGGCTTTATCCTATGCAATTTTAGTTTTCGAGGCTTTGTGTAAGACAAGTAGTTTTATAAGACCATGATGGGTGATTAAATGCAAATTGGATTCGAACATAGAATTTTTAGGTTGAAATATGTCTACTACAACTTTTAGATATTTGTAGAGAAAGTATGGGAGGTTAATGACACAGTCCTCCCATTTAGGGAATTTGAGGTTGAGTAACATTTTTAGATGATACCCCCCACACATTGATAGTCTTCCTTCCACTGTAAAGAATTTCATAATTATAGTAGCAACCTCTTGCCACTTCAAAGGAAGAGATGAGGTTGCAACTCCCTTGATCCATCCCTCCCGATCTCTGACAACGGAGCACTTTTCCCCTAGTTTGTCAACCAGCTGGGTGACTCCTTTGTTGGTGGTCTTAAAGTACTTTTGGTCGACTTCGAGAAGGCTCAAGACCTTAGAGATTAGGCTTGGGGTGACTTCAACTTCTACCCCACCCACATTGGTGACCATGGTTGTGGGGTCACAGTTCAAAATGAATTATTGGCCCACCCCTAGTCATGCCCTTGAAATTGTGTCAGGGCTTCCCACCATCTAGCATTTTGAAATAGTTTCTTGACAAAATCATTGGGGTTTTGGGTGTTTATAGAAGATGGCTCACTACGTTTATGGAAGGTTGGTTTCGACATGGTGACAAGGTAGACATAAGGGTAGGGAGTTTTGAATTTTTAGGACAATGGGCTTAGCTTGGTTTCTCAAATTTTAGCTATGAAATAAAAACCTACAAAAATATTACACATGCATGCATATTTTGGTTATTATTATGCAAGGAAAACAATATATAATACTCATAAAAAAATAATCTGATGCTTTAATTTTATTTAGAGAGAACAAACTTTGAATTCATGGAGGGAAAGCACAATTTTTCAGTATATTTCATGATATTTCATATACATTTCTACGAAATCCTCGAAACACTCCATAATTTTTCAAATAATAGAGTATTCAGTACATTCACTACAAAAAAAAATCATCATATTTCAAAACAATTCGGTATGTTTCCCCTAAAAAACATTTCATTATGGTTTTCTTACAATTTTTTGAAGAATTCAAACACTTACAGTCTTGATTTTTGCCTTTGCTTTTCAATTTTTTATCATTGTACAATCTCACCGCTCTTACTTTAACATTCGATTGTGATTCATTCTTTTCTTGAATCAAAACCATCTCCAGCTTTGGCTTCATCCTCTACACAATGCTCTCTGGTTGTGTTCATAGCTGGGTCTCACGGGGAATTAATCGTAGAATAGTTACATTTTTACCCTAGTCGAATTGTAGAGGGAGGTGCAAGAAATTAGGTTTTTTCCTTATATTTTTCATTATGTTAATGGTTGAATAAGTGTCAACTCTTGATCTCGCTTTGATCAATGGTCTTCATGCTCGATCCACGATGCTCATCCCTATTGCACCATATGACCAAGTTTTAGTAATTGATGTCCACACGATGTGGTTGCCTACATGCTAATCATGGTAGATTAACGAGGTATGCTCTTAGTCTGCCAGCTCTCTTTGATCTATGGTGATAAGTCATTCAAATCTTACAGCACATCGTTCATCGGGTGAAGTTTAATTTAATTTTTAAGTTTAATCACCTTTGGAGAACTTTCTATTCAATTTTCCCCCTTTTAATTATATTCAATATGCCCATTTCATGGTTTGCATCATTGGGCGATTAAAAATTAATTAATTTTCCATATATGCGATTTAAAACCTTTTCTTTTTTATTTACCCTTAATATACTTATTCGTAGTTTTACGTTGATATGTTGCCCATGTGTACTCTTCTTGTCTTATGTCGGCTCCCAATCATTCTTGTAATTTGAGTGTGATTCATTTGGCTTAAAACCTGTGCACATTCCTTATAGAATTCTTACGTCTAACATGCGATGCACCATGCTATCGTGTCTTGTCTGGTTGCATACTTGTGTGAGAAGGATATGCTTCCAGATTCGCGCTATCATCATTGATAGGTTGGCCCCCTTGAAGAGACTCATACGCTCGTTTTCCACCCATGTCATCATTCATATTTTAGGTTGTGCTCTTAGTGATCGCCATGTCAACTTCGTACATGGGTTGAATTTTCCATTGGTTTGTTGATCCGTTCTCTTTAAGCATTTGAGTCCACTATGCCTAGTTACCTAGGTCGAACCCACTGTTTGACTTTTGTGCCATGGCTCACGAGGTGAAAGTTCAAATGTCCATGCTAGTTTTCTCTTCATGCCAATTATTTGATGACAAGGACCAATGGAAATCACCCTATAACGTTTTATTATACCTTGATACATGGCCTCGACCATGCACGAATCATAGATCAATTATTCATGAAATCTCACCTACGAAAACACACTATAGAAAGTCACTATAGAAACAAGCTATGAAAATATACTACGAAAACTAACTACGAAAATAACTATAGAAAATAACTACATAAAACAACTACATAAAATAACTACAAAAACAACTATAGAAATCTAGTTATAGAAACATAGGAATACTTTACCTGATTTTCTTCCATTTTTTTTTCTCCCCCAAACTATATTATAGAAATTATTATATTAATCCTTTGCTTCTCCCCCAAACTGAATTTTTGGCTATATAGCCAAAACAAGACTAAGGAGAGAAATTTTTATTTATGAGGTTTTATATAAAAAATATTTTATTTAGGAATATGGGGTTTTTACTTATTTATCAATTATTTATTTTTAAGCTAAGCCATCAAATAAGATTGTAGGATAATAAATCTTCTTTAGAATGGAATTGTTTGTTCCCAATAGCAAAGATGTTATGCAAAAATATTGATGTCTTCCTTGAATTTTTAATAAAATATTCCATGGATTTCATAATAAATCTTTCTAATGTCCTAGAGAGATCAATTTATTTGTTCTACTTCCTTTGGCATCATTGAGGAGTCCTTTGTGAGAGAAAATATAAATGAGCTTAAATAAATATCAATCAACAATACTTTGGTTTGCAGAAATAGGTCTCATCAATGGTTGGACATACTTAAACCTGTTTTGGAAGAAGAAAGTAAGATAGTCATTCTGGTATCATCTTTGTTTTATCATTTTATTGCCCATTTTTCTCACATACATATAGATTTAAGTTTTAGGGGTGCAAAGCTTTGGGGAATCGGATTCCCAACCACTCTATCAAAGTCCTGATGGGAATTGTCACCCTATCCTTACTACTCTACCCCTTTAAGTAAGAAGAGTTAAGGCTTTGGGGAATCAGACTACATAACCATCTGGATGGAAATGTAATCCTATCCTTACTACCCTCTCTTTTATTTGGGGAAGAAATTAGAACTTTGGGGATTCAGACTACATAACCATCTGGATGGAAATGTAATCCTATCCTTATTATCCTTTCCTTCCTTTTATTACTTGTGGGCTCATATGAAACAAGGTCTTTTACTTCCTTGCTTTATTAATTTGTGATACCATCATGACTATATGACCTCCTTTCCATGAGGTAAGAATATGTCTTCCCACACCGAATCTGACTTCTTCCTTAAACCTGATATTGTGATTAAAAGGTGATGAATGATAAGATGAATAAAATATTGTATGATAGAACTCCATCATGAAATAAAGGAAGCATATTTTAAAGAACATTGAGTGATCTTCTCTAGTTTATTTTCAAGAAATATTATTATTCCATGATAACCTTCTTTCATTGGTCAAGTAGTGTAAAGATTTTTGCCATCCATCTTATTTACTGGTACTTATACATCCAAACAAGAGGATTGATTAGACTACATTCTTTTTAATGACTGCACTTATTTTCTTAGTATATATTAGATTATAGAGCAACAAATTATTTAGTAGATAGTGTTTTGTTGCTTAAGATATAAAAGAGAAGTTCTTATTTAATAGTAGTTGATTGCATTTTAGAAATGCATTGCAAATCAACTTGTTGCTTAAGATGGTTTATAAATTCTTCTTTAGATAATGGCTTCCTATAGATCTTAAGCCTATGTCCATTAACTAATAATCTTCTTGTTGAATCATCAATAGGCTTAAGTTTAATTGTACCATTCCCAAATATTTCTTCAATCTCATAGGGTCCAAGCCATCACATCCTTAGCTTTCCTTGGAAATCTTGGTAGCGGGAGTCAAATAGCAAGGCCCAATATCTTGGTTGAAATGTTCATGGTACAATATGTTTATCATACCATTTTTTCCTTTGTACTTGTGTTAGTTCAGTCCTGTGTAATACCTCTAGTCTTCTTTCATCTAGAATATTTAATTGTTCCAATCTAGCTTTTTGTGCTTGATCCAAATCCATATTAAGTTGTACCATTGTGCAAAGAGTTTCTATTTCAAATTCAATAGGCATGATAGCTTGCTTCCCATAGACCATCTCATAAGGTGATAGTCCTATGGTAGTTTTCCAAGTTGTATTATATGCCCATGTAGCTTCTTTTAGTCTTTCTGCCCAATCAACCCTATTAATAGCTACAATTTTTGTTATAATATTTTCAAGTTCTCTATTTGTAACTTCTACTTATCCATTAGCTTGAGGATGATATGGTGATGTCTTCCTATGTTTTATTTGATATATTTTAACAAAATGCTCAATCACTTTGGAGAGAAATTGAGATCCATGGTCTGAAACCAATTCTCTAGGTGCTCCAAAGCATTGCATGATATGTGTGTAAAGAAAATCAGCTACAGGCTCAGCTTGTGCTCATGGCAAGGCTTTCACTTCAGCCCACTTGGTGACATAATCTGTGCACACAAGTATATGTTTATTGCCTTTACTTGGAGGATCTATTGGCCCAACAAAATCAATTCCCCATTTCTCAAATGGTTCAAACATTATTTGTGGTACCAAAGGCATCTCCATTGTAGGTGTAGGTTTACTAGCCCTTTGACAAGCATCACATCTATCAACAAACCTATGGGCATCCTTATGTATAGTAGGCCAAAAATAACCTGTTTGAAATATTTTACTAACTATTCTTTGGGCAGCATAATGACCTCCACAAGGTTCTTCATGTGCTTCCTGAATGATGTCATATACATCATCTTCTTGCACACATCTCCTAATTATATGGTCAGGGCAAGACTTAAACAAAACTCCATTAATCCATGTATAAGGGACACTTTGATGAACTAACTTTCTATGCTCATACGGTGTGAAATTTTGTGGCATTTTTCCTGTTACCAAATAGTTTACAATATCAACATACCAAGGAGTAAAAATAGAAAGAGCAAACAAATGTTCATCTAGAAAATTATTAAGAATTAACTCATCATCATCAAATATATGCATATGAGATAAATGATCTGCAATGACATTATCTTTACCTACTTTATCTATAATTGTGACATTAAATTCTTGCAATAAGAGAAGCCATCTAACCACTCTTCCTCCTACTGTAGCTTTGTTCATTAAATATTTAATGGTAGAGTGATCAGTGTGAACAAATACTTCATACCCTGTTATATAATGTTTGAATTTATTAATGGCATGAACTACAACTAAGAATTCTTTTTTAGTAATTGTATAGTTAAGTTCTACCCCATGCAAATTTTTGCTCACATAATAGATAGCATAAGGTATTTTGTTCTCAATTTGTTGAAGTACTGCTCCTATTGCATAACCTGAAGCATCACAATGTATATGAAAGGGCAATTCCCAATTTGGCCCCCTTAAAATGGGAGCGGTAGTCAATTTATCTTTTATAATTTCAAAGGCTTTTTGACATTCCTCTATCCAATTAAATTCACTTTCCTTTGTTAAGAGCTTAAGCATAGGAGAGGTAACTTTACTGAAATCCTTAATGAATCTATGATAATATCCTACATGTCCCAAAAATCTCCTTACCTCAGTTTGTGTCTTTGGAGGTTGAAGGGATTGAATAACTTGGATCTTTGCAGGATCTACTTTAACACCTTCCTCAGATATATAATATCCTAAGATAATTCCTCCTCTCATCATCATGAAACACTTTTCATGACTCAAGGAAATATTTTGTTCTTGGCATCTAACAAGAACTTTTTGTAAGCTCAACAAGGTTTCTTCAAAGGTGTTACCATAAACTGTGAAGTCATCCATATAGACTTCTACACATTCATTAATTAAATCAACAAAAATAGCTAAAACAACCCTTTGAAAAGTAGTAGGTGCATTGCATAATCCAAAGGGTAGAACTTTGTAAGCATAGGTACCTACAGGACATGTGAAAGTTATCTTTTCTTGATCTTCTTCTGCTATTGAGACCTGATTGTACCCACTAAAACCATCCAAAAAGCAAAAGTACTTCTTTCCAGCCAAGGTATCAAGGACTTGATCAATAAAGGGTAAAGGAAAATAATCCTTCTTTGTTACCTTGTTTAGTTCCCTATAATCTACACAAATTCTCCATTTTCCATTCTTTTTGGGAACTATCACAAGTGGTGACACCCATTGGCTATCAGAAATTGGATATATAAATCTTGCATTCAATAGCTTAATAATCTCTTCTTGAACTATGTCTTTCATAGCTGGATTTAGTCTTCTTTGAGGTTGTCTTACTGGATGGCAACCTTCTTGGATGAATATATGATGGGTACAAATATTTGGATGTATTCCTTTCATATCCTCATAGTTCCATGCAAATGTTGTTTGATGTTTCCTAAGTACATCTATCAATTGTGATTCTTGAATATTTGTAAGTGCATTATTAATGTTTAAAGTTTTCCAGGTGTGATATCTATCTACTTGTAATTTTTAGTATTTGCATCTATTCCCATTATTTCATGTTCAAGAACATTTAATTGATAGTTATAAGGCACTAATTGATGAGATTGACTTGTACTTGCTTCATCATGAGACATGGAAAATTCAAGTGGACAACTAGTGTTTTGATCTTGGTCTTCCTCTTGATCATCTAATAGTAGTGATAGTGGTCCTTCAATATCTTGTTGTAAATGTTCACTTAATACATTAATTGATATAGTCTGAATATCATCCAAGTCATTAGGAAAATCATACCAAAGTTGTTTTGAAAAACCTTCATCTAATGTTGACTCAGGAAATAAGCTAAGATCTTTAGTGTGCTTACCATTGGAAATAGTCATATTTCTAGATCTACAACTAATGTAGGCATCAATTGTTGCAAGCCATGGGTATCCTAGAATTAAGGGATGTCCCCCTAACTTCTTCTTTGGTTGTAAGACTACAAAGTCTACAGGATACTCCCATGAACTTACAGAAACTATAATATCTTCTAACTTTCCTTCTAGTTTAATGGTAGATCTATCTACAAGTTGAAGCACTATAGAGGTTGGTTGTAATGTTGTATACCCCTAAATATTCTATTGTTTCTTTGGTCATAACATTGATGGCAGCCCCTAAATCTACTAAGACATTATGCAAGGTTGTTTTACCAATATGGACTATGAGTATAGGTACTCCAGGATCTGTATATTTTGGTAGTACCTTTCCTCTAGTCATTATCTTAGATAATTGTCCAATAACTTGGATGGTTTGAGATTCATTTTTCTTTTTCCTTCCTGAATTTTTTGTGCACATACTCTTTATTAATTTAGAGTAAATAGGAATATCCTTGATAGCTTGCAAAAGAGGAATTTTAATGGTAACATTTTCTAATTCTTGAAGGAAATTGAAAGTTGGCTTGGAGGGTTCTTTAGGTATTGCCAGTATTTCAGGAAATGGGATTTCCATTTCTTTCCTTTGAGGGATTTGGACCTCTTTTTGCTTTTCTAGAATATTCTCTGGTGAGGTTTCTATCTCATCTTCAAGTTTTTCATCTTTGTCTACTTTTTCAAATAAGTTTTGGGTAGGTTCCTCAATTTCTGTGAAAGTCACTTTATTATTATCCAACACCTTTCCAGACCTTAGATGGATCTGTTGGCAAGGTACCATAGATATTGAACATGTTTCATTAGTTTCATAGACTTGTTGAACTATTTTGTTGTTATTAGGATTAGGTATTGGTTGAGTTGGTAAGGGTGGTTGCTTAGGAGGATTGTTCATATTATTTGGAGGTGGGAGAAGTCTATTTTGAGGTTGATTTTGAGGGGCTTGTCCCCTAAATTGATTTTGAAAGTTTTGTTGTTGGGGTGGTCCTTGAGACCAACTAGGTCCTCCTTGATTATATTGGCCATTCATATTCCAATTAGACATATTTTGACCTGACATTCCTTGAGTCCATGGAGGTGGACTCCCATATGAGTTGGCCATAAATTGAGCCCATGGAGGTATATTCCATTCTTGATTATTTGGGTAATTAAGGGTTCCAATTTGTCCAATTTGATGCATTTGACCAATGGTTAGGTCTTTGTTGGTTGGAATAACTAGAATTTGACCAATTAGATGGACCATTGAATGGGCCACTTCTTCTTTGGGCTACAAAATAAATATCTTCTACCTCCTCAACTTCAGGTTCTTTTATAGCAGATTTGATAGCTGAAATATACTTGCAGTTTTTAGTACTATGATTCTTGTCACAGATTTTACAACTAGCAGAAATGTTGGAGATATTTGTGATGTTAAGGGGGCATTCTCTTAGATTGTGTCTTTTCCTACATCTATGACAATATATCTCCTCAATATCTTGCTCTTTTGGTTTCTTTTCCATGAGGTCAAGAGATGTAGTTAATGTACTCAACAAATCAGTCTTCAGACTCTCCAACATGTTACCAATTTTTGCTCTTGTCACTCCTCCTATGGATGAGTATTTGTTGTTCCTAAGAGGCTTATTCCTTGAATAGTTTCTGCAAAGATTCACAATCTCTTCAAGTGCCATTAGATGAATATCTCCCTTAGCCATAAGGTTTAGTACATCAAGGACATCTTCTTTTAATCCTTTTAGAAAAAGTTCTTTTAAGATTTCCTCATCTAGATCAATATTCACTCTAGATCCCACAAACTAAAATATTTCAAGATAGTCTTCAAGGGATTCTTCCTCTCGTTGGTTCATACAAAATAACTCAGCTTTCTTGTCCCTAACTCTATAGTAATCTTGATATCTTTCAAGGAATATATCCTTCAATCCATTCTCTCCATCCCATCGGTTACAAACACTCTCACCTAGACCCATGAACCATCTTAAAGTTGCATCCTTAAGTGTAGAGGGAAACAGTCTTAGCTTTTGTTCATCAGTGGTGTAGAAATAGGCTTGGCATACCACTTCAAACTCAAAAATAAAAGCATCAGGGTCCTCATGTGGTTTCCCATGGAAGGTAGGCAAAATAGCAATAGAGACAGGCTTTGGTTCTCTCGTTAGCCTATCTTCTAGAGAAGGAATTGGAAAGGCAAAAGTTTTTCTTTGCCTACTTCTTCTCTGGTTTTCTTCTACTTCTCCATGATCACTATTCCTTTGCCTATTCCCCCTTTGGTTTCCATCTACTTCCCCATGTTCACTAATATGGTCATCCATGACTGATTGAAGGAATTCTAAGATTGGACCTGGTATGGGTTCAGAAAAGATAGTTGAAGGATCTATATGATTATCAAATTCAGGTTCTGGCAACAAAAATGTTTCAGGATTTTGATCTAGTAGAGTTAATGGTAGTTCAATTTGCTCTTTTGGAGAATCCTCAGTTACTGAAATCTCAGTCTCTTTTAATCTAGAAATATCAAGCTTTTCACTAGAGTTTTCTCTTGTTTTTCTTTGTAGACTTTGATGAATCTTCCTTTTGAATCTCTAGGTCTACTCATAAATTTACAAAGCTCTTAATTTTTGCAACAAAATCATTCATTCCTCCTTAAATAGTTTATGGATATCATTGATTGGTTCTAACTATTCAGGGGTCATGTAATGTTCTTCTTCAAATGTGAAATATTGCTTTTAAAGCTATAAACTTGTAGAAAATGCAACAAGTAATGAAATAAGCTATTACAGTAAACTCACGAAATATGAAACTTGAAACAATATATGGAGCTCACTCTATTAGTGTATGCTTATGAAGATTGCATATTTTATTTTTTTATTACAATGCATAGTCACACATATATATACTACTATGTGACTCTTCACTTTCCTACTCTAAGGACACATGTGCATTCTACATGATAGACACTTGTGTACATGCACACCTAAGAACACTTGTTCTTCCTATTCTAAGGACTCATGTACATGTGGACTACATGCACATTTACATCATTGCACATTCTAACACTTGTGCATTTATTGCTTCTTCCTTAAGTAACTACTTAACCTAAGATAAAATCCTAGTCTAATAATGTACCCAAGGTGGTACAATGACATGTACCAAATAATGTAATATACTCTAGCACTCCCTTGTATTACATTATTTGGGTATTGAAGAATTTTATCTTCAATATGGATATTTGTATTTATCTTCATTCTTTAAGTGATATTGGATTTGATCTTCTATTTGAGCTTCTTCTTTTTGCTTGACTCTGTATTATGACTTTGGTACTGTTACTAGTTTTCTTTTGATTCTGTTGTTGAAGAAGTTTATACCTTTCTTGTGCCCATATCTATACCTTGAGAAATATGTTTGAGAAAATCCATTAATGAAGTTTCTTGTCATTATATATATCCAATCAAAGAAATGATTTTCTTTGTACCAAAAATATCTTTGTGAATGATTGGTTTCTCCACAAATTTTACAACTATGGAGATTCCAACATCTCTCTATATTATGCCCATATCTGCTATAATAACTACATCTTTTTTCTATTACCAAATCCCTTTGACCATTCTATCCTTCATAGCAACTATTCTTGTCAATCTTTGTTATTGATTTGGTATCACTATGTTCTATTACAAATTCAGTTCCTTGCTTATCGTTGCTAGTTTGACCTGTATATTCAAGATCTTCATACCTTGATCTGATTTCTGATGCTATATCTTCATATCTTATCAAATTTGAATAAAAACCATTAGTATGACCAATGCAATCATTAGAATGATCTTTGTTAGTATCAATATGATTATGTGCATCACTATCTCTATCATCTATGCCTTCATTAATTCTAATAGCATAGGCTTTTTCTGCACAATCATGAATTGTATTTAAATAATTTGTATCGCACATGACATCAATATTTGCAACAGGTTCTTTAATATTTGTCAAGGATTCTAAATCACTAGTGTTAATGCTTGCATTACACTATTCCCTTTCATTTTGACAAGAATTATGATTTGCATCTTTTTCCTTTTGAAGAAGATCACTAGTATCACAACATGCATCTATTATATCTATTTTGTTCTTTTCTCTCATCTTAGAAACATTAAGAGTGACAATTCATTTGTATATTATTCTCCATATATTGATAGGTATAGTAATAAAATCTTCACTACAATCATTAAGAACATTTTGCATGTATTTTTGAAGTATTGAAAAATCCCCTTTTTTTGCTTCACTAGTAATATCTTCAAGCCTACTATTCAAGGTATTTGTTTCATCAATAAACTTGCTCTTCAAATATTTAATCATGTTTTCTTGTCTTCTATTCTTGTCATGTAGAACTTCATTAGAAAGTAATGCCATATATATCAGGTCTCCTATATCACTAGGTAATATGAAACTATTTTTAGAATCTTTATATCTCATCAAACCTTCCATTCAGGTAGTGCTAAGAAATTTTTATTTTTTATTTCTTTTAACATTGATTGAAAGACACTCTTTCATCTTGATGAATCCTTTTCAGTATCTTCTATCTGGTGTTGTATATGACATTTTAACATTTCTAATATTTCTAAAATTTCATGAATGTCTAATTGTTTTTCATGGTCTTCTTGAATGTATATTTCTTCTTCTTGAAAGTCTAAGTCTTCTCCAATGTAAATTAGTTCTGCTTGTAGACATAGGTTTTATTCTTCAATTAATTATGATCTCATGAAGTTCTAGCTTTTGAGTTTCTATTTTTGGATTACTTTTTTTCTTTTTTTATTTTCTTTTTCCTTGCCATGTCCCCTTTAAAGTAGGCTACCTTATGGCTCCTTAGTTTAGAGTATGTGAACTAATTTGATAAAATATTTCTAAGACTTAGGTTTTGTAGGATTCCTTGTCTCCCTAGTGGTTAGAATATTTGATAAAGTGCTTAGCAACTATTAATTCACATATTGAGTTGATTTTATAAAGTTTTGGAAATGATAATCATCAACTCCTATTTCACTTTATTTATCCTATTGAACTATGCACTTATTGATTTGATGAAGTTCTCTATGGTTGGATTCCTTTTGTCCCTTAAATATGAGTATGAGAAAAATATAATAAAATAATTCTAACTCTTTAAGTAAATAACAAACTTCCTTCTTTAGCAATTTTCTAAATTCCAATAAACTATGTTTGATGTAGTATTCCTTATGACTCCCTAATTTGGAACTTTATAAAATAATAATATTTGCAAAATAATATTTCAATTTTTTCAATGTTGGAAACCTTACTAATTATTTGCAAATATGTAATGTTTGAATATCATGCAATTTTTTAATATACTCCCTTTGTTTTAATTATCTTCTAACCCTCAATGATAAATAGATTCCAACCTTATATTATACTCCTTATAACTCCTTTCAACTAATATTAGAAATAACTCCTTATTCCTTTTAATTTTCTAACCTTGAGTTAATTCAAATCAACTTTAAATAAGATCAAAAGGAATGTTTGTTAGTAGAAGGCATACCTCCTTAGGCATTCGATATGCATGCGACCCGCAAATGCTAGTGGCTCATGCTAGGGATATAGTAATCTGATGGTGCTTAACCTTTATATATTATGCAATGTTATCGCACTCCTTAACCTATGATCCTCTCAAATGGTGCTCATTCTTGATGTCTGACCATGTTAGATGTTGTTTGAGCATGTTTTTGGTGCATAGTTATGGTTGAAAAATTTCTTACGTGTGCTCACTATGGCTATCTTCTACATTGAGAGTGCTAGAAATAATTTGATGTCTTCCTCTCCTTAACTGTGTGGTCACGTCACCTGGATAAACCTACTCTATTCAACTTAGTCACTTCTAACATGTCTATCAATGACTATCAATTACTATCTATCATGGCTATCAATGGTTGGTCTGCAACACTTATTAGGGTTGAAAAATCTTGCATAATGAACTCACACGATTCTGAGCGGTGGTTTTCCTCCTTCCACTAGTCTCAAAGTGCATATGACTAGTGGCTAGGAATTTCAACAATGTGATCTCTACCTCTTGAAAGGTGATTGTTAGCATAATTCTACCTGGTGCTCCTTCTGACCATTATGCTCTCCTGTGTTTGACCTTAATGAACGTGATCCAATGAGCACACCTAAATATTTTTAATAATCCTCTGTTCTATGTTTAATTTGAATCAACAACACTCCTTCTGACTTTGCTATTTTGAGATCAAATGTTACCAAGGTGATAAGCACTTCTTCTCTCAACCACTATTGACCACACTCTTGGCTACAACTACATGGATGATGTTTCTACTAATGAAACCATTGCACTTTTCAGCATCTCCTTTGTGCAAATATTCCATGCTTTGTTTTTCACTAACGCAGAGAACTGTTCTTTTCCAATGGCTACTTCTTGGTGATTTAACAACTTGTTGGTGCTTTCTTGGGTGAATCAATACTGCACAACCTGCTAATGGACATTAATGCTTATGTCTAGTTTACACTATTTAATATGGCCTGCTTATGTTGAATTTTATGTACTTGATGGATGTTTCAATTTCCTCCAACGTGGTGTCGTCTTCTAAGCCTCTAAAATTAACAACACTTTGTCTATTATCAATGTTCGTCGATAGCTATCAATGTATCCTTTGATACTGTGTCTAAAACATGCATTTGCTCCTATGAGACCATTACCACTCCTCTGAAACACACATTTACTCCTATGAGACCCTTACCACTCCTACCATCTATCATGTGTGGAAGTGTTTCCTTCTACATAAAAGCTTCCTAAAATATTGATGCCTTCGTCTCTTAATAGGAATTACTTAGTATGATAGATTGATAATTATTTTGCACATGAAAGATAATTCCACAAATCTTGTAATGGCTAACTCTTATTTTGTAATGCTCTTAATCCTAGACTTCGATGGCTTCTATACCTGAAGCTTTTAATGTGCCTTGTGACATATACTTGGTGCACTATGATGATGTGTGTAACATCTAAAAGAACTCCAACGTGTGCTCGAAGGCGTTACTCCAAACCTAATATGCACTTAATGACTCCTTTTCTTGTAATGCTTACGAAATTCAATCCTAATAAACTATAATTCAAAGTTTCAATGGTTGCGCTTTCGATGGACATCTTGCTCATTGGTCTTCATGCATTTGCCCACACTCACACTTGAACAAGATTTTGGCATTAGAGCTTAAATTGAGATATAAATATTGAAGTGCTTCGTGTTCTCGCCTACCTCCTCAAACCCCTTTAAATTTCAAGCTTATCTCAAGGTAATGGTGCAGCTCCAAGTGTTGATTCCTATAACTATACTAAAAACTAGTCAATCCCTTCAGGTCGAGTTCTCTGTTATCTACTTCAAGATGTTTTACTCCTTTTAGACATTCTATACTACAACTTAAATAGAAGCACAAATTTGCAAGTTCCTATGATGGTGGTGTTGATCTGGTCCTCCTCTGAATATTTACTAGCAAGTAGTCTCGATGCCTCACTATGTTGGTAGATATATTTTTTGAATAAGTTATGTGGGGTAGACTGTACCTTAGATTGTACCTATTTATCATGCCTTCATAAAATGGTGGATTCTCCTCCTTGGAAAATCTTTTAATCCTTTCATCTTGTTGACTCAATGTATATTGAGAAGTTTTACGTAATATTTTGCTTTCTCCCTTTTTATGACTTCTTCTCTAAGCAATATATGATTGCTTGATTATAAATGTGCAGGTTTGAATTTTGTAGAAACTATCTTCTACACCTCCTTGAAGATTTAAACTAGAAACCTTCTCATGCAACTTTACCCTTGAATTTGGTGCTTAATAAACTTAATAATGAATCGAATATAAGAGTTCAACTAATGAACCTTTTGCACCTAAGTTGCATACCTTTTCACCTCGATTTGATGATGAAGTTCTTGGTGATTTGGATCACCCAAATGTTGCCCTGCGCTAGATGAATTTTGTAGCTCTTCCTTGTTGTCCAAAATAACTCTTTTGCTCACATATTTGTAGATTTGAAACTCCTCAAACTTGCTACCTCAATTTAGAGTTTGATGGCTCTCAATATACCATGGCTCTGATATCACTGTTAGATTTTAAAGCTATAAAACTTGCAGAAAATGTAGCAACAAGTAATAAAATAAGTTGTTATAGTAAAATCACAAAATATAAAACTTGAAACAATATATGGATCTCACTCTATTAATGCATGCTTATGGAGATTGCATGCTTTCTTTTTTTATTACAATGCAGAGTCACACATATATATACTAGTGTGTGACTCTTCACTTTCCTACCCTAAGAACACATGTGCATTCTACATGATAGACACTTGTGCACATGCACACCTAACTAAGGACACTTGTTCTTCCTATTCTAAGGACTCATGTACATGTGGACTACATGCACATTTACATCATTGCACATTATAACACTTGTGCATTTATTACTTCTTCCTCAAGTAACTACTTAACCTAAGATAAACTCCTAGTCTAATAATGTACCCAAGGTGGTACATTGACATGTACCAAATAATATAATATACTCTAACATTAAAGTCTCATTTTACAAGATGAATTAGTTGAATAATAAAGGCTTGTCCTTGAATAGTAGTAGGGTTTTCAAACTGTAAATCATGACACAACTCTCTGAAGTATATAATTCTAGGTACTTTGTGGTATCTTTTGTTATATTCTAGACTCACTTCTCTATTTTCTATATTTGCTAAGAAATTGTAGACAACTATAGAATCCTTAAAGTAATGCTCCCAAGGATATGTAGATAAAATTTCTATTATATCCCCTATCCAATGTTCACAACTTCTTAAGAGAGTAAGGTATGATGAGTGATAATCTGCACCTAGAGCCTTAGCTATATCGATCCTCTTAATTTTGTCCAACTCTTCTAACATTTTCCTAATAATATCAAGGTACTTCCACATACAGTCCCACTATTTTCTAGATGACCTATATCTTTATTCAAAAAGTAGGTTAATTTCTTGTTCTAGGAATAGTTTTCTAAGGTCTATTAATGCAGACTGAATATAAATTTCCACCATCAATAATCTATACTTCTCTTTTTTAGTTTTTAGTGGCTTTGTTTTTTTTTTTTTTCTTTTTTTTGAGCAAAATGTAAATTTTAGAAACAAATGTTTTCAAACAGAATAATCTTACTGCTATTAAGACCAGATTTGAAATACAATAGTCAATCGTAACACAACAATGAAAAGTAAAACTACTATTATAAAACAGTCTTACTGCCACTAAAACTAGGTTTGAAATACAACTAATTCTAGCACAAGGGAAAGTAAAGTGTTGTTGTTACTACTTGGTTTTAAGGAACACTTCAGTATGATCTTGTCACACCTACTGCTTGATTTGCAAGTTAAAGAACCCATACCTAAGTATATAGCAACCATAAAGTGCTAAAATTAAATTTATGGAAAGTAAAATTACTTTTTTAAAACAATCTTACTACCACTAAAACCAGATCTGAAATACAATAATCAATTTTAGCACAACAAGAAAAAGTAAAGTGTTGTACCCAGGTGTTGTAGGTGAGTTGGAGAGGAGAGGGCAATCCTCCAAAGGAGGTCCCAGGTTCAAATCTCCACCCTACCAAAAATATGAATTGGGTATCCAAAATCCAATTGATAATGTTGGTGCGGGCAGGGTCGGGTGCGACTCCTGAGTCACTTTGATGGTGTAGAACCCCCTGTTCGTGGTCTCTTAGACTAAGGTAGCCCCAAAAAGGGTTTTTCGCTTAAAAAAAAAAAGAAAGTAAAGTTTTTTTGTTACTACTTGGTTTTAAGAAACACTTCGGTATGATATTGTTGCACCTACTTCTTGCTTTACAAGTTAATGAACCCAAACCTAAGTATATAACAACCACATAGTATTGAAAGTAAATTTGTTGAAAACAAAAATGTTGAAATAAAGGCTAAATTATTTTTCACTACTTGATTTTAAGAATCACTTCGGTATGATCTTGTCATACCTACTACTTTTTATAGGTTAAATCTTCTAGAACTAAGTACATGACAACCAAAAATAACTTGCTAAAATTTAAATGCTAACTAGAAAGTAGTAAAATTTAAACCTAAGAAAATAGAACCTAGCAATGCTTGAGATGAAGACACTTGTTGGAAATCCTTATGCCACTCTGACTTGCATGCACATTGGAACATCTTGTGCCACTCTGACCACACAGGTAAGCCTCACTCTCACGCAATCTAGCAGTCTCCAATCAAAAATTATGTCACTGTTCTCCCCAGTAACAGTGTCAAAATATCGAGTTGTAATCTCTCACACTTAATTTGTCAATCCAAGTTAGATTTAAAGAACTATAATCTCATATAGATTATTTTCCAATTCTTAATCATTGACTTTATTTTATTTTCTTAGTTTTGTTTGTAGGAAATGGAAGTTTGCAATAAATGAAATTGAAATGAAATAATGCTTAATTCTTAGATGTAATTTATGATTTAGACTAGGTCTATGTGTGTGGATCCACATTATGATATACAAATGCATTAATTGTTTAATATTTTTTATAATTCTATATTATGAAACTTAATTAAATCTATGTCTAAGACTATTCTATATCTTAATTGATTCTACTCTATATTAGGAGGAAGAGGGTAAGGTGATGACTGTTCAGAGTGGGCCTTGCCTCTTACAGGTTAGTATCAATCTCTTCTCATTTCTATTTTATTTTACTTTTAGCAAATAATATTCATTTAAACTATATTAATGCTATTTAATTCATGTGTGCATGGAAATAAAATCAAAGTTATAGTAAGAAGTAAAACATGAAGAAAAAAATTATATATTTAAAAGGAGCATTGAAGAGCGATGGCGAGCATTTTCTCTCAGGTAAGTTTTGGCACGAATGTATTGGGTGCGGTAGCGATGGGAAACTTCGAACCAGGTGAGATTCCCAGCTCTGCTATAGGGGAGGGCACTGATGAGTCAGATGTTGATGCTGAAACGAACATTTCCACTAGGCGGGAGAAAGACCCGGGGAAAGAACCCCCGAACAAGAATGAGGGCTATCCCAAAGTAGGTGGGACCGACGCTGCACCCTCCGGGTCTGCATCTTATCTCAAAAAGGTCACAGGTACCAAACCGCAGAAATCTACCAAGGACCAAAGCCCTTTGACAGCGGTCGGAGAAGACTTAGTGATTCCAAAAACCCTAATGGCCAAATATCTTTCTTTAGAAGAACACTCTTTGATTGGGAAGTTCGTTGGTGGAAATGACATGGAATCCATTCGACGGTGGGCCACTACCAGGTGGAAAGTTTTAGGGAATCTTGAGATTGTAGCTCTCCCTAGAGGGTTTTTTCAAATCCGCCTAAACAATCCCGAAGATGCAACCCGTATTCTAACAGGGGGGTCGTGGTTCTATGGGAAAAAGAGTTTGTTCATTCGCAGATGGGGGGAAGATTTTAACGTCGAAACTCAGAGCATAAATTTTGCTCCAGTGTGGGTTCGTCTTTCGGGACTCCCTAGCCAATTTTGGCATGAAGATATCCTGCAAGGAATAGGCAGATACATAGGGGAAATGGTGGCCATGGATTCAACCACCAAAGCTCGCACCAGGTTGACCCAAGCCAGAATATGCGTCAACGCAAATCTTGATTCCCAGCTCCCAACTCGAATCAATCTAGTCTATGGTTCTTTTCATCACTGCCAGGCCATAGAGTACGAAAACAAACCGACATTCTGCATCGAATGCCGAACTCAAGGACACCTCAAGTCCCACTACCCCTCGCTCAAACCTCAGAAGGAGGTAGATTCTGGCAACCAGCTGTACAGGAACCAAGGCTTTCGCTTCCCTAGGAAGCCCCCTATGCAAAAGACCAGGCAAATATACAACAAAAACCCTCTCCAGCAAGCACCAGGGCACAACCCTATGGCAAACAAAGGGAAGCAAAAAGTGCAACCAAAACAATCAGAGGACCAGGCTCAGGTAAGCTCACTGTTCGCTCACCCCAATCGGTTTGATATTCCAGGAAATCTCACTCATTCTGATTTAGAAATAAATGAAGTTTTATTCACTCAACAAGAAAATGACATGTCAGACCTAAATGTCGACCTCCAAATCCCCACCATCGAAGAAGTTTTGCAGTATCCCCTTCCCACCAGCAGCCCTATTTTATCTCCAGTCAAACTAGGTTCCCCTGATCCCCCTCCTGAAAGTCTTTTTTCCCAAGAGGCTGTCGAGAAAACAAGAGCAGATTTCAGTCCCAAAAACACTCGAAGCTCCAAAAAATCCTGTGTGGATGTTGGAAATGATAAGAAAAGAGGAAGGCCTAATATCCAAGAGCAAATAAGAAGCCAAACCGCTGAGGACATAGCCAATGGAGTCCAAACAACCCTTGTACCAAAAATGTTTACCCACCCGAAGGAAGATCCCAAATTATCCAAACCCCCTGTGCAGTAGTCAAAAGGGGGCAAGAAATCATCCAAAGTTTCCAGATGAGGATACTCTCATGGAATGTGAGGGGCCTCAACAACGCGGCCAAGCAGAGGCTGGTTAGCACTGTTAGAAAAGAAATCAAACCAACAATCCTCATTATCCAAGAGACCAAGTTAGATCAGTCAAAAGCATGCAAGGCGGGCAACACCATTTGGAAAAATAGTGGAAGCATTTTCAGTCCCAACCAAGGCCCATCTGGGGGTCTCTTGTGCCTTTGGGATCCAGAGAAAGTAGATGGTAGAGTAATCTCGTCCTCAGATAGAGTTATAAACATCATGTTTTTTTGCAAAGACAAGGATCAATCTTGGATCCTGTCTAATATCTATGCCCCAAACAATCCCCTCAGTAGGAGCTCCTTTTGGGACCAATTAAGTCAAATGAGGCAGGCTTTCAGAAACTTCCCTTGGATTTTGGTCGAGGATTTCAACTCCCCCCTTTACCCGTCAGATAAGGCAGGAGGAAATGACATTCCAATCAAAAGTATTCAGGACTTCCATGGTTTTGTCACTGAGAATAACCTAATGGATATCCAGATTCAGGGAGCTCAATTCACATGGAATAACAGAAGAATAGGGAACAATCTGATCCAGGTTAAGCTAGACAGATTCTTCCTATCTCAAGAAGCCATACCACTGTTTGGTGATGCTTCCCTCATCTCCCTGCCCAGAATCGGCTCGGATCACAACCCTCTCCTGTTCGAAGCTAACAAGCCTCCAGTTTTTAGGACCCCTTTCAGATTTGAGGCAATGTGGGTTCTTCACCCAGATTTACGTAATCAAATTGCAGGGTGGTGGCAACAACAGGTGGTCGGATCCCCCATCGCTCAAGTTACCCAAAAGCTCAAAATAATCAAAGACCACATCAAAATATGGAACAAGGAAGTGTTTGGTAACATTTTTGAAAATAAGGAGCAAATCATCAGCAAGCTCAAAGCTATAGAAGAGCAAATTCAGAAAGGGCAGATGAGCATACAAATCAGGAATGAAGAGAAAAAGCTCCTTGTCGATTACCACAACATTCTGGCCAAGGAAGAAATGTACTGGAGACAAAAGTCTAGAGCCCTGTGGCTCAAGGACGGGGACTCAAACACGAAATTTTTCCATGCTTCCACCCTTCGCCACAGAAGCTCCAACAAGATCAGGGAGTTAATAAACAGTGATGGCACAAGTGTGAGAGACATCCACCTCATCAAAAATGAAGCAGTCACTTTCTTTGAAAAAATGTTGGGGACAAATTCCACTATTTTCAAACAGGCTCAGGATCAACTTCTTCAGCATATTCCAAATCTGATATCCCCTGAAATGAACGACATGCTCATCAAGGACCTTACTAATGAAGAAATAAAATAGGCTCTTTTCTCCATGGCCCTTGATAAAGCTCCGGGGCCTGATGGCTTCTCCCCTAGGTTTTTCCAAACTTACTGGGATATCATAGGGGTTGACATATGCAAAGCCATTATTCACATGCAAAAATCCAAAGCCATCCCCAGAAGCACCAACTCCACTTTCATCGCCTTAATTCCTAAAGGCCCTGAGTGCAAATCCATGAATGACTACAGACCCATCAGTCTATGTAATGTTATATACAAGATTCTTGCCAAAGCCCTGACAACAAGACTCAAAGAAATCCTCCCGCTCATTATAGATCCTTGCCAGGGCAGCTCGGTCAAAGGAAGGTCCATTCATGATGGCATAATCACCCTGCATGAAGTCCTCCATTCAGCTTCCCAAAACAAGAAAGCAACCCTTTTTCTCAAATTAGATATCAGTAAGGCTTTTGACCGAGTAAACAGGGATTTCCTCCTGGTTGTTCTTCAAAAATTTGGTTTTCACAGGGAATGGATAAATGTAATCAGAGGCTGCATCTCCAACCCACATTTCTCAGTCTTGGTTAACGGATCACCCGCAGGTTATTTCCCTAGTGGCAGAGGCATCAGGCAGGGAGATCCCCTGTCACCCATCCTTTTTATCATACTCGTTGAATCTCTGGGAAGAGCACTTAAGAGTGTTGTCAATGAGAAAACTATCACAGGGATCAGGGCTGCCTCGAGTCTAAACCCGCTATCACACCAACAATTTGTGGATGACACAATACTCGCTACCTATGCTTCAGTAGTGGAGGCCAAGATGATCAAAAAAATCCTTGATTTATATGAGAAAGCGGTTGGGCAAGAAATCAACTATACCAAAAGTAAAAGCTTCTTCATCAATACCCCCCTTTCCAGGCAGATTAAAATCGGGCGTATTCTTCAATGTAGCATTGGTGAGTTCCCTACTCGCTATCTGGGGCTTCCTCTTTTTTACAGTCATCCCAAATTGTCCATGTGGAGTCATGTGGTGGAAAGGATAAACAAAAAGTTAGTTGGATGGAAAGGGGCTTTTCTAACCCAAGCAGGTAAAATCACCCTTACCGCAACATGCCTCCAAAGCATCCCAACCTATTTCCTCTCAGTCTTCAAAGCCCCTGTTTTAGTTTACGCCCAAATCGAACAAATACAAAAAATATTCCTGTGGGGCGGCACAGAGGAGAAACAAAAGATTCATTTGGTTGGATGGGAAAAGGTTTGTCGGCCAAAAAATCAAGGGGGACTGGGACTTAGAAGAATCAAGCATATGAACACTGCTCTGCTGGCTAAGCAAGCCTGGAAAATTCACACAAGTTTCAACGCAGAATGGGTGTCAATAATACAGAGGAAGTACCTTCAACACAAAGAATTCACTGATGAAGATATCCCCAAAGAGGGATCAACTTTTTGGAAGTCAATTATTCAAGTCAGAGAAGTTCTCCAGAAAGGTTCAAGGTGGCAGCTGGGAACAGGTACTGCCATAAACTTTTGGATAGACAGGTGGGTCAGTGATCAGCCCCTAGTTGAAGATGATGAGTTATCTGTGCTAAAACCCATCCTTGATGGCACCATAGGCAGTAAAGTAGCAGACTTCATCCAAAACATCAATGGGTCTAAAAGCTGGAAAGACCTCAACATTAACTCAAATGATGGGCACATAACCAGGGCAGCGAGGGCTTTGGATTTTATGTTGAATACTACAGTGATCCCGACAGATGGAAGAGAAGACCTTCTAATTTGGAAAGAAACGGACAGTGGATGTTTCTCTATCAAATCTGCCTACCAACTTCTCCTCAATCCACAACAAGCTCCCTTTTCCCCTAGCCAAATCTGGATCAAGCACCTCATCCCTAAAGTGGCAGTTTTCTCCTGGCTGGCAATTCAAAACAAGATTCTATCCACTGATAATCTCATCAAGAGGGGGATGATGGTACCCAATAGATGCCACCTGTGCTATAAGGCTTGGGAATCCATCAACCATATTTTCACTAAATGTGATTTCTCATATGTTGTGATGAGTAACCTACTGTCCAGTTTCCACATCAACTGGGTCCAACCCAACTCCCTGACAGAGTTTTTCACTCAGTGGCCCAATCCTTTCAAAAACCCTCGACTGAAATCTTTGTGGAAAATGTGCACCCACCATTTCTTATGGCAGGTATGGCTAGAAAGAAACAACAGGGTGTTCTCTAACACTCCCAAGGACCCTACCTCCATTGCTAGTAAAATCATCAGCTTTGCCACAGAGAACTCCCGACTCATCCCTTGCATAGAACCCCCTGATGTGGGATTGGAGCTTTTTCTGTTCAACAGTCTTAATATCCCCAGGGAAGATAATCCTCGTGTCACTCATCCCCACCCAAGGCACACCTCTTCATGGAAACCCCCCAATAGGATGGCTCAAGCTCAATTTCGATGGAGCTTCTAAAGGAAACCCAGGAATGGCAGGGGTAGGAGGACTGGTCAGAGATAGCAGTGGTAAGATTGTGGTCGCCTTTGCGGAGAACCTAGGCATTCAAACTAATCACGTAGCAGAAGCCCATGCCCTGTGGAGAGGTCTCACCATCATCCAAAAGCACAAAGGGAACTACGAAATAGAAGGGGACTCTCTAAACATCATAAATTATATCAACAACAACTCTAATCCTTCGTGGAAGGTCATGAATGCCATCAGGGAAGCCAAAAACATGATCAAAAGACAGGGCAGTGTGATATGCAGACATGTGTACAGGGAGGCAAACAGATCGGCTGACCTCTTAGCAAACATGGGAATCAGTCAGAATTCCTTGACTGTATGGGATAACAATCCGCCCTCAAACATTGTCAATGAAGCCAACCAAGAGTGGGCAAATCAACAACGAAGCACCGAAGCAGGAGATTCATCATCAGGTTGCCAACATCCTCATCAGTAGCCTTATTAGTACTCTTGACAACATTAGCGGGAAGCTGAAGCAGATCATAAAGACTGAGGAAAGCACTGCGAAGAAGAAGGTGGTTGACGCATGATGGAGGGCCATGGGTCTTTTTTTGTTTATGGTTCTCTGGGTCCTTACTGGGGTTTGTTTCATGAGGGTTATTTTAACTTTACATATATTATATGCATCAATGTTGTTTTGGGTGTCTGTTGTCCATATATTATCTGCATCAATCCTGTTTGGGGTGTTGTCCATATATTATCTGCGTCAATACTGTTTGGGGTGTTTGCTATTAGGCTTATCAACATTTAATCAATGTATAGTGAACAATGTTTATCCATGTACGAAAACACTTTTTTAAAGTTTAGTCTTCTAAGCTGCTAGCCTCCTTTGAGGGTTTTGTAACTACTGGTTTTGGGATCCAGGAAAAAACCCTTTAATATAAGCTACACTATTTACCAAAAAAAAAAACATGAAGAAATTACAAGATACAATTACCAAATTCATTGAAGAAAATGCTACTAATTTATTGCTTGACTTCAGTCTTCATTCATATAATTTAAATTATATATTATGCAGACAACAGACTATTCATATGGTAGACCTTTTCCAAGGTCTTTACATTATAATGTATAGCTTGTACATCACCCTTTCAATAGAAGTATTCAACTCCTTTTTGTTACATCTCAAATGGTTGAAGATTGGCTGCTAATATTACATAACAAAATAGTCTAAAATTAAAACAATCTAATAACTATCTTGGAATTATTACAAATGGATCTATCCAAGTGGTATAATACATAACAAAGACCCAAAGTTTGAATAACTCAATGTAGGCAGCAAATCCACCTCCCAGAAGAAGAAAAAGTAAATATAGGATTTGTACAATTTTGTTAGATGTACAATTTGTCAAAACATACAGATATAGAGTCTAGAAAAATTGTACACACATGGAGTTGTAAAACGTACAATTGGGGTTAATTATACAAGTGTCATAAATGTGCAATTTAAAATTAGAATGAAATTAAGTGAAAAGTGCATTTAAGGTTAATTTGATAATAATCAAATTAGACTTAGGAAGACCTTAATGCAAGTTGATTGTTTACGGGGATGGTAGTTGTAAATAGTGGTTTTCTCAAGAACCACTTTGGAATGACCTAGGCAAATATTATAAGGACCCCCATTCAATTTTGATAGAGTTCTTGTTGGTTGATAGTTCAGAATTGTTCATCGATAGTTCATTCATGTTGGTGTTGTAGACTATAATTGTTCTTGGTTGTTCCTTGTGATTGTTCATTGATAATTGTATAGGTATAGCTAGCCATAATAATTAAAGTAGCACTACAGTTGTGAGTTATTGTGAATTCTATTGTGCATGTGGATGGTGATTCTAGATTGTGTGTTTTGTGCAAGTATGGCCAGAATGGTGTGGAATATGGACATTGTGGCAATGGAATTATACTAATTATGAACTCTTAACCTTGGATAATGTTGAGGAATTGATCCTACACAATCTTATTATTGTACAAAAATTTCATTATGCTATTGTATGATTTTTGGAAACATTGGTAATGATAATCATTCAATGGCAATGAATTAGGGTTTGCATGTTGTAAACTATATTGATAATTGCACTAGAAAGATAGCCCAAATATTTACTAGAGAAGAAAGGTGTGTAAATTGGCAAATCTATGAATGAAGCATTCAAAAAGGGTTTGATGAAATCGTACATCTTGACCACCAAATCGTACAATTGATTGTTACCCAATTTGGAAGTGCAAGTGTGTAGTTTAAACTTGCCAATTAAGAAAAACAAGGTTCTGAAGAGAATGATTATAAAACTAATTGATTTGGATTTCAAAACAACTTTTAGCAACTTGATCAAGTGGCAAATTGTACATGCCAATCTGTTGTACGATTTGGTGACCATACAAGCAATTTTGGAAAAGTCGTAAATTGTTCAAAGGTAAATCATACACCTGTACAATTTGGGCAAAAGTTGTTATAAACCATTGGGATTCATCTCCAAACCTCCCAAATCACCTCCCCTTCCGGGAATACTCTCCCCTATGCTACACTCACCAAAAAAATTAACAACTTTTTGTCCTCTTCCTTAGGGAAGAGACAAATTAGGACTACATTTAGATTACGTAAATCTCTAACAACTAACAAATTAACAAATTACATTTTAATAATGAATTACATAACAAATATTGGATTACATTCCAAATATTAATGTTGACATGATAATGACCATACTGATTGTGTAATAGAACATAATTTATAAAAGTTATGCATTATAAGATGCAAAAGGAATTTGGGATAAGTTACAAAGCATGTATGAAGGAGATAAAAGTGTCAAAAAGGCAAAGATAGGAAATCTCAAAGGACAATTTGAAGAATTAAGAATGAAGGATGAGGAAAATATTAGTACTTATCTAATTTGGGTAGATGAGGTTGTTAATGCCATGCAAGGACTAAGGCTTGATATTGAAGAATCTGATGTATGTGATAAGATCTTAAGATATCTTCCAAAAAGGTTTAGTGAAAATATCTCTACTATAGAGGAATCAAAATATGGTGATATTTTGACAAGAGATATGTTACTTGGTATTCTTACATATTTTGAGTTAAGAACAAAAGAACCTAATATTCGGAAGGAAGCAACCTTCAAAGTTACTAAGAAGACAAAGGGTAAGAAGTCAGATTCAAGCAATGAGTCATCCAGTGATGAAGAAGCAAATTATGGTAGAAGGAATAAGGATTCAAGAAGATTCAAAGATGCAAAATCTGTTAGATATTTCAATTGTGGAAAGTATGGTCACTATGCAACTGATTGTCAAGAAGCTAAAAATAACAATGATGAAGAAAAACAAGATCACAGGAACAAGGAATAAGAAAGAAACAGGTATCAAAAGAAAGGCAAGGATGGACAAGATAAACAAGAAAAGAAGTTCTTTCAAAGACAAAAAAGGAGCTACTATGTAGACAAGGCAAGTAAGTACTCAAGTGATAGTGATAAGAGTTTCTCAGATAATGATAAAGATGGATTCCTATTTTTGATTGAAGAAAAAGAAGAAGTTAAGAAAAGATCACCAATAATTCTCAAGTGTTTTAGATGTGGTAATTTTGGACATCTTGAAGATAGTTGTACAAAGAATGGTTTTAGTTTCAGTGATGATGAATATGAAGATACACTTGAAGGACCAGAAGAGAATATTCTAATGGCACTAGAAGAAGAATAAGGTGATCCTACAGAAGACAAGTCAGAAAAGAATGAATATTTTATCAAAGGCAAACAAATAGAGGAAGAATCAGAAAGAGGAGAAGTTGATCTTGAGGGAGAGATTATTTATGCTCTTAAAACTTTAAAGAAGGTAAGAAAGCAAAACTCTCAACTTGAATTCTTGAATGTGATGAAGAGAACGAAAAGCTTGTAGAGGATCTAAACAAGTCAATGGCTAAGACAAAGAAGTTCAAGGATAAGTTAGAAGCAAAGGTATTAGAATGTGAAAAGTTAGAACAAGAAGTAGCCCTTCTAAGGGAAGAAGTAGAGAAGTATAAGGATAAGCTACATAAGTTTGGAATAAGCTCAAAGAATTTGGATAAGATCATCAAGGCACAAAAGTCTACATAAATCAAGACAGGTCTTGGTTTTGAATAGGCTCAAAAGAAACAAGAAGAAGAATCAACCTCAAGTTCTGAAGAAGAAGAAACTTTAGAATAAGACAATGTGAGAGAAAGTGAGACTTTTGAGGAAGAGTTGGATAATAGAAAGTTCAACAAGGAAAGGAACAATACACAAAGAAGAGACAGATGGAACAGGAACCAATACAAAGAAAAAGAGACTAAGAGACCAATGAGGTCAAGGCAAGGAAATTTCAATGGAAAATGTTTCTCATGTCACAGATTTGGGCACATGGTTTCACAGTGCAGGATACATGAAAAATAGGAGTATGGGAACTTCAGGAACAAGCAACTTTTCCATGGGTATTACTACTCATGTAATCAGTTTGGTCACAAGGCAATGAATTGCAGGGCTCATGACAGGAACAAATATGGCTTCACCAGGAGAAATCCCAGGACATTTGCACCTCCAAGAAATAATAACATTAAGTGTTATAAGTGCAATAATGATGGACATACAACAAAGTGGTGTAGAGCAAACATTCTAGAATCAAGCATGAACAGGAATAGGAATAAGAACAGGAACAAGAATATGAACATGAACAAGAACAAGAACATGAACATGAACAAGAATAGTCAAATAAATTAGAAGGAACAAATAAGAAGGAAAGAGGACAAAGGTAAATATCAGTGCTTGCTGGGAGTAGAAATATTCCCACCCCAGAATTAATCACCTCAAGAGGAGGTGGAGGAGGGGCTAAGCTAAGAGACTCATTCTTAGCCCCGAGCCCCATATGTGACCCTTTGCCATTGATGTCAAAGAGGGAGAGATTTGACTAAGGGGGAGAGATTTGGTTTAAGGAGGAGCATTGATTTAGGGGGATCAATTTCCTAGGGGGAGCAGAACAAGAAAAAGGTCAATTTTTGGTAAAAGAAAATTGGGTTGCCATAAATGACAAAGGGGGAGATTGTAGGACATATTGAGTAGATAAGTTGTCATTTATGTCAGTGAGTGGTCATTGATATCAAGCTTTCAGCACCATTGAGCGGTAGTTTCAGTGGGGAGCAACAGTTTTAGGTTCTCCAATCAGTGCAAAAAGATAGTTCGATTTTAGTTGATCAAATCCATTCCAGGAGGTCAAGATAAGGTCCAAGGTGAAAAGAAAAAGCCCAAGTGAATAATATTATAATAATTATTTATTATATTAAATTATTATAATATTATACAAGGAATATTAAATATATTATAAATTAATATATAATTTAATTAAATTAATTTACTTAACTTTATGTTATTTAAATTAATTATTAATTAATTTTAATATTAATTATATATTAATTTATGTTAATTTTAAATAACGCTAAGGTGGGTTATTAATTCAAATTTTGAATTTGAATTTGAACGTCGATGTGGGAGCAAATTAATCAAAGTATATATAAAGGGGACTCCTCCACCTTAGCCAAAGATATTAATGCATTCAATTTTAATCTCCATGCTATTGTGAATTGTGCAAATCATTCGGTGAGAAAGAGAAAGATTTAATTAGTGTTTAAAGGACCAAGCGGTAGGCGAGGATTGATTACCCACCATTCAAGGCACCTTGGTCACCAAGTGCTAGTAGCACAGTTGGCAACTTCGGTGAAGGTAAGACATTGTGGCAGCGTGAGGCGGAGGTTCGAATCCACGGGTTTGGCCTTTTGTTTTAAAGGCATTGACGTTGATCAAAGGCACCAAGAGGAAGGAAGCCTTCCTTCCTTCATGTGGGTGCCTATAGCCCATGTGTTGGGCACCAAAGCACTAATGCGCTTGGGGAGATGGTGATTCGAATCACATCGAAACCCTTTTGGGGAGAAAACAAAGGTATGCATTAGTTGAGCACCAAAATTTTTGGAGGAATTAGTTGAGCTATTAAAAATTAATTTTTGCATAATTTATTTGGTTTGTAAGGTTTAAGGGGAGTTATAAGGTTGATGCAAAATAAATTTTTGGTGTTATTTGCTTTAGTGTTTGAAAAGGGTAATAAGGTGTTTTAGGAAGATTGTTTGAGGTTTTGTGGTGTTGGATATTATTTTAAGTTGGAGATTATAAGGTGTATCCAAATAATTATTTTTCATGTATTTATTTGATGAATGTTAATTCTAAGAAGGATAAATAAGGTGTATTTGAGCTTTGATTATTTTTGTATCTAAGGAATATTTGAGAAAGTGTTAAGATTGATATTTTTGTCATCTAACCATTGAAATTGGAAAGAAGAAAATTGTGATTGAGACAGTTTTTCTAAAGGCACTTCTACATCAAACAAAAAGGTATGGGCACATCTTCCTAGTGAGTGATTGTTGAATGTTGTGAATGCAAAGTTGGAGTGAAAAGGATTGTTTGGTAAGCATTGTTGAGTGTATTTTGAATTAATGCTTCAAGGTTTTCTAGAATAAAGAATTGTTGATAAAACCTTGTTTGATAAGCATTGTTGTTGAAGTGATTAGTTGAGTGAACTTGAACTAGGGTTTGCAAAGATCATGAGTATCATTGTTATCTGAAGATTGTTTGATAAGCATTTTTGTTGAAGTGATTAGTTGAGTGAACTTGAACTAGGGTTTGCAAAGATCATGAGTATCATTGTTATGTGAGATTGATTGATAAGCATTGTTGGAAACATTTGAGTGAGTGTTCTTATGCCTGGACTAGAGTTTGTAAGCAATGATTAATTATTTAGTGATTGGTTGAGTAGAGTTGGTTAAGCCTAGTCAAGTGGATGTGTTGAAGTGATAGTTCAAGTTCTAAGAAATAAATTGTTCTATATTTTGATTTGAGTTGAGAAAGAGATTGAGTGTTGATGAGTGTGAAGCATATTGAGTCTCTAACAATTCTCTATATGTTTCTATGGTAAAAAGAAAGATTTAAAGTGATTGAGCATTATTGTGAGTGTGAATCATATTGAGTCTCTAACAATTCTCTATATGTTTCTATGGTAAAAGAGTGATTGAAAGTGATTCAACATTGTGGTGAATGTGAAGCATATTGAGTCTCTAACAATTCTCTTTATGTTTCTATGAGATTGGACAAGTTCTAGTGTGGACTTTTTGAGTAGATTTGAGGTAAGTCTTAGAGAAGACTTGTGGATAGATTTGTATGAGCTTTTGTGAAAGCTTACTATACAGTTTGATAACAGATATTGAGAGCAAATTTGGATAAGTTCTAGTGAGGACTTATTGAGCAGATTGGACAAGTTCTAGTGAGGACTTGTTGAGCAGATTGGATAAGTTCTAGAGAGGACTTGTGGACATATTAGTGTGAGTTTTTGTGGAAGCTTACAAAGCAGATTTAAGACAAGTCTTTGAGAAGACTTGAGAGCAGAGTTGATTGATTGATTTGTTCAAACCTTGGGTTAATATTTGGAGCAGATTTAGCAGAGTTGATTTGAGATTAAGTCAAGTTTTGTGTTAAGGCTTGAGGACAAATATTGAGGATATATTTGTGCTAGACCGAAGGACTATGTTTAGTACAAATTTTGGTGCATATTTGAGGACATGTTTGTGCCAGATTAGAGACAAAGATTGAGTAGATTTGTGCTAGACTAAAGGACTATATTTAGTGTAGATTTGAGATAGATCTTTGGAGGTGACCGAGTATAGAGGACCACAGTCTTCAGTGGATAGAGATCCATTAGCCAGGGTAGTGAGGATAGGTGTCTTCAATGGATAGAGATCCATTAGCCAGAGCAGTGGGGGCAACAATTCTTCTAGAATATCACCAATCAGAGCTAAGGAGAAAGAGTTATCCTATGGATAGATATCCACGAACTTGATTAGGGGATTAGTGTCTCCTTTGGACAGAGGTCCATAAACATTGTAATAGAGAAAGGATTCCCAAGAGATTGATTGAGAAAATTTTAGTGAAATATTTTCTCCGTGGAGTAGCCCACATTGGGTGAACCACGTTAAATTTGTGTCTCTATTATGTGTGGTGATTTGTGCATTGCTTTGATTACTGTTGTTGATATTGCTATCTATACATTACATAATATTGATTGGGAAAGAAAAGTAAAAAGTGGTCTTATATTGTTCACCCCCCTCTTAGCATAAGCTTGTGTTCTTCACAATAGTATGGAAGGGAAGTGCACTTGTATGATTTAGGATTTATTGTACGATTTCATAGTGAAGTTTATGATTTTGAGCTTAGATTGTACATTTTGGAAAAATTGTATGGATTCATATAGTAGTTTTACAATTTTTACACAATTGTATGATTTGAAGAGTGGTGTACGATTTACCAGAGCACCTGTATGGTTGTGGATAACCCTTGTATAATTCTTAGAAATAATTATATGTTTTCAAAAGTAGTTGTACATTTTTGAAGTAGTTTGTGTGGTCGGTGATGAAATTGTTTGGAAATTGTCATATTGTGGAAGGTCGATAGTGATGTGGTTCCAAAATGAGGAATGGTGAAGAATAATCACTAAAAGGGAGTTTCAAGCTCATTTATGATGGATTACAATAGTTAGAATTGATCGATCATCAGGACCATTACACTTAAGGGATTCACAACCCAAGCGAGGAGTGACCTACCTAGTACAGGACCAAGGATGAGGGTTTCAACCACAAGGAGATCATGGCTACCACCCTTGGAGGGGAAGAGGTTACCAACCATGGAGAGGACCTGTTGACAATTTTATCACATTGCATAGAGGGGTAGAAAAAAATTAAAAAAAATTCTCTTTGTAAAGTGTTTTTTGTTGCTTCGAAAGTTTTTGTAAGTGTTGCAGCAATTTTGTCTTTCAACGCCACCCCCTTGTACATAAAATGAAGAAGAATAGCTTCTATGCCGAACAATCCAAAGAAGATAGCCTCGCAAAAAGAAAGAAAAAGTGTCGCGATATCGCGACATGTTGCATTTTCGCGGTCGAGAGCGACAAGAGGGAGCAAGAAAGAAAGTGTCGCGATATCGCGACATGTTGCATTTTCGCGGCTGAGAGCGACAAGAGGGAGCAAGAAAGAAAGTGTCGCGATATCGCGACATGTTGCATTTTCGCGGTCGAAAGCAAGGAGAAGGAGCAAGAAAGAAAAAGTGTCGCGATATCACATGTTGCATTCTCACGACCAAAAGAGGAAAAGCGTCACGATATCACGACATGTTGCATTCTCGTGACCAAAAGAGGAAAAGTGTCGCGATATCACGACATGTTGCATTCTCGCAACCAAAAGAGGAAAAGTGTCGCGATATCGTGGCATGTTGCATTCTCGAGACCAAAAGAGGAAAAGCATCATGATATCGCGACATGTTGCATTCTCACGACTAAAAGAGGAAAAGTATCACGATATCGCGACATGTTGCATTCTCGCGACCAAAAGCAATAAAAGAGGACAAAGACAGAAATGTCATGATTTCACGACATGTCATATTTTCGCGATGCAAGAAGAACCAAGATGAAGACAAAAATGTCACAATATCATGACATGTTGCTTTTTTACGACTCAAAGGGGGCACGCGCTCCAAGCCAGGTATTTTCTCGAGATGATCAAGTGCATCATAAATGCATTTTTACTTTCCTGGTAAGCTCGCTGCTCATTTTTGGCAATTGGAAGCGAAGTATCAGTCTTTGAAGGAGAGCCCGACAAGCATGGCAACCACTCGAGCATTGCACCCAAAAACTAAGGACACTTAGACGGCTCATCAATGCATGTTTTCGTGGTTGACTCGGTCCACAGTTGCCAGTTCTGGTAATGGATTTGAAAGCTCAGTCACGAGGGTTGCGAGGAGCCAACTTCTCAGATCTCAAGAGTATACTTCACCATTCTGTGTAATAATGACTCAGAGGGTCGGGTCCTCTATAAAAATCCAGGCATTGTAATGTAAGAGGGGGGGGAACTTTTTGCTAGAAAGCTGTTGTAACTTGATGTCCTACGATTAATACTAAAGAGCTTTGGGCTTAATTTCTCTCTTGTATGCTGCCTTTCGTGTTTATTTATTTTGTCTTTATTCATTTGCATACTGTAACTCTGAATCCTAAATTCGATGTGCAATTGGGGACTGTACCCTAAAATTTACCCGAAGGATACATAGGAGAGGAAAAATGCTATATTGGTTTTCTTTTATGCTGCCCAGTGGGTTGTGGTTTTTGTTATATTCACTTGTCCTAATCGTCATTAATCTAAACCCTGAATTTTGACGAAAGGGAGAAGGAGAATCCTGGAGCTCGCTCAGAGGATACATAGGAAGGTTAATGTGGCATTTCTTTTGTTTATTCTTGGTGTTCTTTGTTGCTATTCAAGTTGTTAGTTAGTGATCGTGCTTCCTGTTCTCTCCCACTTTAAATCATTGATCTCTCTTCCCTTACCCCTTTTTATTTCTTCCTCTAACCCTAACTCTTTTTATCTCTTTCCTACACCCTTACTCTGTTTATCTCTTTCCTACATCCCTTATCTCAAAACACCAAAGTAGTTTAGCATAGGAGCCGACATTTCTTTGGACATTGGCATGAGGGGCATCTCTTCCCTTTGGCCTTTCAATGTTGGTCCAATTCTAGGGTGCATACACTTACCCAAATCCTTTCCTGAGCATATTTGATGACCAACAGGACCTAGGAATTATCATGGTGGTAGAGGAAGAATACAACTACAATTATGTGAGGAGGAAATAGAACCACCTAGGGCACACTATTAGGAGCTTCGTAGTGAGGTGCATAGGGAAGCTACCCTTGAAGAACAAACAAGTGGGGATGAAGGAGGATAGGTAGAAATCAAGGACATCTCCCTCATATAGCCCATAGGAGAATTTTGTCACAAATGGTGGAATGGGAATGATGATAAGAATCTATTAAAACTTATGCTAAAAAAAGTAGGAGTAAGCACAACAGTGCAAATTCCACCATAGGATAAGGTATTCTATAATGATTACTTGTTGCAAATGGTACAATCATATGTACCTAAATAGAATTACACCTATGTGTGAGTTGGAAATCACCCTCTTAAGGTGGAATTCTTGGTTGATGCTTTTCGATAGATATTTGGGTTACCGAAAGTAGGACAACCCATTAAGAAGAATATTATGGACCAGATTGAGACCCACAGGTTGATCACATCACTCACTAAGCTCACATCACCATCTAATACAAAGGCTTTTGGTCCAGGAAGAAGAGGGATCAAGCAAAGCATGTTAAAAAATAATGAGTTGGTGTTGTTATGTCTCGACAATAAGGAGAAACACACTCTTTCAATATGTCTATTTGGATGGCATGATGTGTTGAAGGTGTTTTCACGAGAGTGCGTATGATTGTGAAACTTACATGGAATAGTAGATCTAGAGGCTTCTAGTGAAGAGGAATAAGACCTTTACCATGATCCTCCATGCCATAGCACTCATGCTAGATGTTGTTTCCCAATACGGCATTCCATTTCTTGGGCTTACACCAGCATGTGATTTACTGCAGGATAAACCTTCTATACAATGTGGGTAAATTTGGTACATATCTAGAGATAAACACCAAAAAAATCAAGACAAAAAAAGAAGAGTACAAAGAAACCCGAACCTTCCCTGATTGAGGAACATGAAACCTCATCCGATGAGAAAGCCCATCCTCATAGAAAGATATGAAGATAGTTGAAACTTACCTTGGAGTAGAAGGCACTAGAGCAAAGGTCGTAGGAGCAGCCATCGTCTCAAGAAAAGGAGGAGGTAGTAGCATCGACATCCATTTCAGTACGGATTAGGATGTGTAGGCAAAGGGAGAGACAAAGACAAGAGAGAACTCATGTGCAAAAGGAGCAACTAGAATTTATGCCCACTAATCCTAACAATGTGCCTATGAATTTGGATGATTTGGATATGATGGATATTAACATGTCAATTGACACAAAATAGTGGGGAGAAGTAATGGGATCCCCTAAATTATTGTAAGATAATGATTTCAAAGTGTTGGAGGTATCTAAGGATTGGATGGATCGATTAAAGTCACCATTAAAAACCAAAGCTAAGGAAGTGATGGTAGCCCTACCAAAGGGAAAGAAGAATCCTCAAATACAAATTATGATGCGAGGAGGCAACAATTAGTCAGAGGAGGAAAATACACGACCATCACAAGAATGATATGATCCAATTTTGATAGCCACAATAATAAAGGAAGTATAGTTACATCCATGAGATGAAATCTTGGCAAATACACAATAGGAGGAATTGTCAAGACCACAAAAGGAAGTTCAGGTACCTAAGGAGAAGCAAAAAATTTTGAAGGAAATCATTTGTCAAGGAGATCAAACAAATAGAAGAAGAGACAAACATGACTGTAGTTCACATTGTGCTATAGGAAGGAAATGCAGTTGGTGCAATAAAAGAACTTTGAGGAAGTCCAACTCAACAGGAGGAAGAGGAGGAACAAACCCCACCATAAGAAAGGGATGAAAAGATTTGCACAATATTTTTGATTGAAGTACCCTAGTTCAATGTCTCAAAGTGAGTTGATGAAGACATAGATAAACAAATGAATCACTTCCTCGAGCAAGTTTACGATATGTTCAATAGCACCAGGTTGCAATTCTGCCAAGGTGGCATGGGATATTTGAAGCAGTGGAGGGAGAAGACCTTTATTTAATTGGAAAATATTATGGAATGGGTGTGCAGTGAATATCGTATAATACAAATAGCTTATATCCACACATAATACCCATGGTTGTTACCTAAGGGATCTGTTATTACATGTTTTTTATTGGATCTAACCACCATTCGAAACATAAATTCTTGTAAGGTAACGAGTCACCTGCTAACTTGTCCCTGTATTATTGGTTTTTTTATTAGGTACAATAAAGCTTGATGATCCACATAAAAGGCAAATGGGTTTACCAATAGGTAATACCTAAAATTTTGTATTGCATATACCATTTCCAAAGCCTCTCATTATGTTGTATTGTAGTTCATTTTCTCCCTTGATAGTAGATGGCTTACAAAGTAAATAGGTTGATCCAACCTAAATTTTTCTTCTTGAGCCAATGCGCAGCCTATTGCAAAATTGGATGCACCAATATGAACATGGATCTCCTTATACCAATTTGGAAATACCAAAATGGGGCTACACCCAAGATTTGCTTTCAACTCCTAATAGCTCCTTGATGCTTCTTTGTCCAACTAAAAGAAATATTCTTTTTTTTCAGTGAATCTAATGGATAGGATATGTGTGCATACTTCCTAATAAACCTTTGATAATACCCTATGGATACCAAGAAGGTTTTTAATGAGCTCATGTCATAAGGTTCTTCCATATTCATAATGACATAAATCTTGTTAGGATCTGGCTTCAACCCTTCGCTACACACTATGTGTTCCAACAACTTGTTATATGGTACCATCAAGAAATATTTCCCTGGATTTAGGGATATCTACGCATTTTTGCAATGACTCATACATTCACTTAGAGATGGTAAAATTACCATATATAGACCAATTATCTAGGAATACCTTGAACTTTCCTATTGCAAATTGATCAAATATGTACAAAATAATTCGTTGAAATATGGCAGGCGCATTGCATAGCCCCAATAGCATTCAATTATAAGCATAAAACCATTTTCCACTATAAATGTGATCTTCAACTTATCTTATTTTGATATGCTAATCTGATTATAGCGAGAAAATTCATCATAAAATGAGTAAATTTCATGTCCTGTGACTTCCTCCAAGATAGAATCACCTAATTTCCATCATCTCCTTGACACAAGTGGATTTTCCGAAATTACGGTTAGAGAGAGATTTACTAGTGAAGGTCAAGGGTCTCCCTTCTTGCATCAACACTGCACCAATACCACGACCTGAAGCATCACTTTCAATGAAAAATGGTTTGGAGAAATTTGACATGGCTAAAATAGGTGTAGTGGTCATAGCATGCTTCAATTCTAGGAAAGCATGTTCAACGGGTCCCATCTAAGTAAAAGAGTCCTTCTTTAACATGGAAGTGAGGGGAGCTACAATTTTACCATAGTTATGAACAAATTTATGGTAATAACCTGTAAGCCCTAAAAATCCCCTAAGACCTTTGAGAGTGTGAGGTTTCGACCATTCCTAAACCGCTTGGATCTTCTTGGGGTCAACTTTGATGCCATCCTTAGTGACAATGTGTCCCAAATATTCCACTTCTATCAACCCAAAAGAACACTTGGAATGCTTAGCATAGAGTTGATGTTGTGCCAACAACTAGAGAGTCTGATTCACATGAATAAGATGCTCTTCCCATGAGCGACTATACACCAGAATATCATCAAAGAAGACTAGGATGAACTTTCGAAGGAATGGGTGAAAAATGTTGTTCATGAGGCTTTGGAAAGTGGAAGGGGCATTAGTCAAGCCGAATGGCATTACCAAAAACTCATAGTGACCTTCATGAGTACGAAAAGCAATCTTGGGAATATCCTCATCCTTGAGCCTGATTTGATGGTACCCCGAGCGAAGGTCGAGTTTGAAAAATACATAGTCCCATGAAGTTCATCTAGTAATTCATCCACCACTAGAATAGGAAACTTATCCTTGATGGTGAGTTTATTGAGCTCTCGATAATCGATACACAACCGCCAAGACCCATCTTTCTTGCACACCAATAAAATTGGAGAAGAGTAAGGATTGTTGCTTGGCCAAATGATGCCAAATTTTAACAATTCCTGTACTAACTTCTCGATTTCTAACTTAAGAGCATGAGGATACCTGTACGATATAATGTTGGGCGATGCATTACCAAGTAACAAAGGAATAACATGGTCATGAGAGCAACGAGGCGGTAATTCTGATGGCTCAACAAAAATAGAATTATGCTTGGTCAAAATAAGTTACAAATATCTAGGAACATAATCCTCCTCTGAAGGATGAGGTTGGATCACAAATATTTGAGCTATGACACCCCGAGATGATTTTTTTAACAACTTCTCCATTCGGATGGAACTGATAATCTATGAAGGCCCTACTTTTAAGCCATGGAGAGTGTGGGACTATCCATTCTGTGAAAATCGCATCCAAAGCTTGACAAAGTGCCATGAGATGACTCCCAATGTGCCCAACCATTGAGCTCCCAACACGATATCACATCCCCCTAGTTGAAGTGCAAACATATCCTGTTTGAGCTCATAGTCCCCAATATTGACCTTAACATTATGACATTTACCTTTGCAAGGTAAGGTCCCACCATTTGCTACCATAACCTCAAAGGAATTACATGTATGTACGTAACAATTTGCCTGCTTGGCAATGCAGGGATCAATAAAATTGTGTGTACTTCCAGAATCAATCAAGATGGTAAGACGCAGGCCCTTGAAATAACCCACAACTTTCATGGTTTGGGGAGTAGTAATGCCAACAAGAGCATGAACAAAAATTTCAGCCTGTGGTTCATCTTGGTTTTCTTCCTCTAGTTTGGGTGGTTCCTCTACTGATTCGGTGTCATCATCACTGTGGTCGCTGGTGTCAGGATCATCAACATCGATGAGGAACAACTTCTTTTGGGTGCACCTATGCCCGCAAGAAAAATTTTCATCATAATTGTAGCACAACCCTTGGGCATGTCGCACATCCATTTTGGTAGTGGTTAGACGTTTGGGTGTAGCAATGGGTGCAACAGGTTTTTGTTCATTATGATTTTGGAATCTAGGAGGAAAAGAGGGTTTAGCCTGTGGAAATTTAGATATCCACCTCTGAGCTGAAAATTTGGACTCGGCCAAACGAGCCAACTTGATAGCCTGCATCATGGATTGTGGTTTAAACATCGTGACCTCGGCTTGGAGATCTTCCCTCAACCTGCTAACAAAACAACTCATAAAGAACCCTTCATTCATTCTTGTAGTTTTGTTGGCCAATCTCTCAAATTGTATTTGGTAATCTCGAACTGTCAAAGTTTGTCTCAACTTTGTCAACTGTCCTATAAAATCATCATACTCACTAGGGCCAAAGCGAGTGAGTAATTGAGACTCAAAGTCCACCCAAGAAGGATCAGGGAGAGTTTTCTGCAACCATTGGTACCACTGTAAGGCTTCAGATTCCAAGTTGAAAGAAGCCATTTGAACTCGGTGATACATGGGGACATCGTGGAGTCTAAAGAATTGAGCAACACGACATAACCACCCATCCACATCCTTCCCATTGAACTTAGGAAAGTCTAGTTTCGGCATCTTAAAGGTAGTATCACGATCAAAGCGAAGGTGAGAGTCATTTGTTCCCTTTCCTTGACCTCGGTCGAAATGTGAGTGTTTAGTATGATACTCAGACTTGCTTGGAACACCTTGCAATTTGGACTCAACTTCTGCAAGTTGGTCTTCTAGGCGAATTATAGAGGTATCTTGTTCAGTTTTGAAAGTTTGAAATTCTGCCATCAAGTTTTGACTTGTGGTTTGCAAGCTAGTAACAACACTTAGTAGGTTATCCAACATTGTAGCGGTGTTTTTCTCTACCTCTTTTTGATGTCCATGAGTGCCACCTGCCATTTGGGATAGCCTTGAACCTTTTTTATTGAATTACTAAAAATAGAAGTGTGGTTTTAGGAGTTACTATTTTTAGTAAGGAGTCCAAAAAAGTGCTTGGGTGTTATATATCAAGATGATCAGCTCGAAAAGATGGTCACAATGAGCTATATCCCACAACATGGATTTTTGGGCACCCCAGACTCAGATTTTGTATTTGTGGAATATTTGGCCAAAAAGGGCTAGTGGAAAATGATAAATTTGAGGAATTTCGAGAAAAAAGGGAGTTAAGACTCAAAAATTTTGTGAGAGGTGCAAAAGGGGCTAACTAAGATAACAAAACAAATTTGAGGATTTTTGGAGTTGTCTAGGGCTTTTATGACTTTTTTAGTGCTATTTTTCCCCTATTTTTGGTTTAAAAATTACTCAAAATAGAGTAATGATAAAACCACTACAACTTCTTCATTATAGCTCTGATTTGCACGATTTTTTATTTTTTGAGTGCAAAATCAAAAAGTAGCAAAATAATATTTTTTTCGAGTCTACTAGTGCAGTCATGTTTTTTATTTGGAGCTATAGTTCACAAGTTGGGTACTGGATCAACTGTCTCTGATCTGTGCATTCTATCAACTGACCACCTTGTCACTGTCCTATCACCTGTACTATAGTTACTGACACTGACGATTCTGTTTCTAACCCTAACCACCTATATTTTCTAACTATTATAGTTGACTGTTATTGTTACTATTTCTGAACCGATTGTTACTATCACTAACCCAACTGGTACTACCACTGACTCGACTATTACAGTCACTGACCTGACTGGTACTATCATTGACTCAACTATTATTGCCACTGATCCGGATGGTACTGGAATATTTTAGACTGTTATAGACACTTGCAGACTCTGTCCTAACTATTGGTGCATGCAAAGTGCATTCTTCTGTGATAGGGAAGTCCTTCTCCATATGCTCACTTTTTGGGATCGTGAATGCAGGTTCAACAGAACAGGGAGATGTGAGTTTTTGCAGGTTGAAGTTTTTAACAGAACCAGGGTATGCTAGGTAGAGGAGTATGTAACACCCATAGGCCCTCTATTATACCGTAGTGACGAACAATAGTGCTCGAACCAATATTTCAGGCCACTACCCAAGGAGGATTCCACACATACCCTTGAGCACACTATCTGCCTCTCTGATAGTACGGGAGGGTAATCGTCCGAGATGTTGTGTCCCATGGACTATGGATGATACAAGGCCGAAAAGCTTCCTACTGGATAAAATTTTGTTCAACCTAGAATGGTCTCCCGATACACCCGAAGATGCGTGGGAGCTCGATTCCGTGCGCGAGTGTTGTCTGAGGCCTGGGTATTGGAGCCTGATCACCCCTCACTTCACTAGATGCTTTATGGGCTATCTAGCTTAGCCAATAACGACAACTCCTTCACGATATTTTAAAACCCCCAACACAGGGTTTCTAGCCTACTCAACTACTAAAAAAAATAGACTGTATTTTTTTTTTGGTTTTTGTTATTGGCTTTTTGAATAAAGGAAAACAGAATGAAAAAACACAAGAAAATTATACCTAACAAGCGGAAATGGTTGAGCAAGAATTGTCGCAGTCGCAGCAGAACTCGGACCTTGGAAAGCGCTCTGATACCACTTGTAAGGAACCTACTATTGAAATAAAGCTCACACACACAAAATACTGAAAGATAACTGAAATACATGCAATAACAGAATAATACTATGCAGAAAGTAATTGCAGAATTGAAACAATCTCACAAATAACTCAGAATCGCAGGCCTCTTCGAGGGGGCAACCTCCTTCAATATTTCATTAACTTGCAAAAAGATACATTCGTACATGGCTTCATGCCTTTTAAATAGAAAGCTACATGCAATCCTACCTAAAGGCTCAAGAGTTGGCTTACATGCAAAATGCCACTCGAGCTAGAATATTCTACCAAACATCGGTTACAATCTTGATAACGGTTACATGCAATGGCACCACTTGGCTAGGTGCCTTACTTGCCACATACATTACAAAGTATTACAAAATAACATTATAATAGAATCCCCCCACGTTGGAAGTGGGTCATTACATAATAATGAGAATTACAAAATAACGTTAGGATGGGATCCTAACAGTGCAGTTGGACTAAAACACCTCGTATTCATCCATATGCCAGTGGAGAAGTCTGCTATCCGATCAAGATTCATCCTCACTACATTCCTCAAGGTACAACATTCCTTATTCATTGGGCTCATATTGGTCTTCCTCCTTTGAATAATTCCCTAATTCATCTCTTGTAGCAACATATTCACTAATTGTTTGATTTTTTAGGTTAATTATATGTTTGTGTTGTCCTTTCTTGAATGTAATTCAATCATTTTTCTAGTTCTTATTAACTTTGGTCACTCTCAACCAACCTCATCCTAATAATGCATCATATGTTGGCTTTTACATTTTAATAACAACAAAATCCAAGATGAACTCTTGGTCAACTATTATTAATTTCTACGTTGTCAACACTCCATTAGTTTCAATACCATATTGGTCAACAACATACAACTTAAAACTAGGTGCCCATAAAAATGGAACCCCGATATCCTTCCATGTTTTCTCTGGTAGCACATTAACATTGGATCCTTCATCCACAATGATTTGTGTTAACTTATGCTCCGATATCTCCATATGAACCACCGTTGGTTTCTTTCCAACAACGATCATTAATATCATTGGATTCATAAAATAATCCTTCTTCTCCATTTCCTTCAATGGTTGGATTTGTACTTCCATTACCTTTTGGGGTTGTAATTCTTCCCCTATTGCCTTATGCAAGGTTGGTATGGCTTCTAGCAAACTAGCCACTTTAACTTCCATCATTGTATTTAAAACTTGTGCTACCAGTATCTGTATTGATGCTTTATCCTCTAAGCCACTTGTCTTATTTAATTCTTTTTGTTCTACTAGCCTTATATGCTTAGCCTTTTGTGCTTCTTATTCCATTACCTTTTTCACCTCCTACCATCTCCCCTTTTTCTTGGCAAGTTCTAGGTAATTGTCTTTCTTGACCTAACTCTATGTCACAACCAATATATCTTTTTCTTTTCCCTCCTCCCCCATGGGAGGTATGTTAATGTCAAGAAAGTTGGCATTCTACGAGTTACTCGTACTTACCTTCTTAGGGTATTTAACTTCCTTCTGGTTTCCTAGACCACGCAACCGACACATATGTGTAACTTTATTCTACGTTGTCTCATTTGTTTGAGGAGTAGGAAAATTCTTCACAAAGTGCTCCCACTCTTAGAAAATGTGACACTGTATGATTGGTCTACCTTCCAAATTATACTGCAAATGAATCTAACCTCCTTGTCAATTGCCCTGGTATGGCCTTCCTCCTCTATAATTATTCCTATAACCACCATTGGTTACACGTTGTTCACTCCTTTAGACATTTGGTTTTTCCTCACTCCCTTGGATCATCAAGGTCTGATGCCTTATCCCTTTCATATTGAATGGGAAATTTACCACTTTGTGTCCCAATACATCGCATATATTACAATATGCATTCCTAGGATAATTCATATTTGTATATCCTTCAATTTTACAATCAATAAACCATACATTCTTTTGGTATTTCCTTGTTTCTCCTTTAACCTCCAACATTTAATAAAATTCCTTGAGAAATGATTAGATAACATGATGCACCTTATCATCTGCATCACTATCTAAGTCCTCATGCTTGTAGTGTCCCACTATTCCTATTGCCGTCTATTTTGACTCGTTTTAAAATTTCTTTGCTTTTTCTAGTGCCTCCTCATATGTTGATGATGGAACTACCTTCATCTTATTTTTATATTTGGGTAGTAATCCATCAATAAACCATCTTCTTATGAGTCCATATATTATCAACATTTGCATTTTATTTGTCAATTGCTTTAACCTCTGGTTATATGCTTTAACATCCTCATATTTTCCTTGCTTGGTGGCATATATTTTGATTATAATTTCAATATTATCTCTCAAGGAATAAAATTCTTTGATGAGTTCTTCTTTCATCATATTCCATAATTGAAAGGTTTGTGTATTCTCGCTTTAGATACCAATCTATAGCAAGTCCCCATAATGTATCTAGAAATAGTTATAACCACTTGTTTGGTTGATTTACACCATTTGCTTTCCAAATGGTAGTGCATGTGCCAATATGTCTTACTAGGTCTTCCTTCCCTTCCCTTGTGAAGGATGGGCATATTTATTTTCCTACTCTTGTGGCTATATTAGCTATTGGTGGGGTTCCTCCTTCGTCATCACTTGATGAAGATTCCCTTGGAAGTCTAGTTTGGTTCCTTCTTTCAATGGGTGATTCATTTTGTTGTTCCTCATCGAATATTTCTATCCATGGTACCTTGTACTCACTAACTAGTCATCTACCTATTTCTTGTGCGTCCTCACTTTATGACCTCCTTTACTGGTATACCGACTAAGACCTGATGTTCTAATGCTCTGGTGCATGACTCCTATCCTATGCACTCCTTGGCAACCTTCCTACTGCTTGTTCAGGTATCACCATCCACTTGATGTATCCTTGCAAACTTTCTATGTCTGTGTCTTCCCTTAAGCTAACGTCTTCCTCGACTCTTGGTGGTACTTGTACTCCTTCTGTATCTAACAACAATGTCTCCCACATTTTACTATCTTCCTCATCTGAAGTCCATACTTATTCTATTAAAGGTTCATTTGTTTCTAATTTTTTCTTATGCACATTCTCCCTTTAAGAGATTCGTGTACTTTTTCTTATCAAAATTTTCTCCTCTCTACGATCTCATCTCCCACATCTTCGTAGACTTGTATTTGTCATCCACCCTTATTTAATTCATGCTACTTACTAGTCCAAATACTTAAAGTTTGATTGGACAACGAAGCCAATTGTAGCACTAGTGATGGTATTCCCAATGAGTGGGGTGTGATTATAGATCTTGGGATGATTTCTAGTGATTTGTATTGAATTATGTGCAATCGTACGATTGTACGATCACAAATGTATAACTCCACAAAATATTTAATAACTTATTGTACAATTATAAAATGTACATTGTATGATTGTACAATCACAAACATACAATGCCAATAAATTGTATGATTTGCCAAAACATACAATATGCTAGAAATATTCAATTAGCAATCGATTATCTTATCGATAAAATTTGACAATCATTCACTTAGTAAATCATGGATCTTGCTTCAAAATATGCAATAATGAATATATGCTTAAAATAGAGTATAATATGACCAATTTTATGATTAGATAGACTAATTGTATGTTTATATAAACTAACTATACGATTTGTGAATATGCATATATGTCATGAATCGACTACAACAATATCATCAAAAGTAAAGATTCAACTTCCAATGCATGCATAAACAAACCTGGTTAATTGGGACTTAGAACATCCATAATGGCAAATTTCAAGAATGGTACAATCACACAAGACACATGAACTCCATCATTGAATTTCCATTGTTCTCCATTAATATCTATCAACATGAATGAACATTAACAGTGATCCAACTTCCCTTTTGAATCATGGATAAAAAATAATCATGAAAAACTATTAATAAACTTATCACATTTATGAACCTGTATCAATGAACAATGTACAAAAAGAGCATGGGAGCACTTATAATGTTTTCCCATGTCGTTCCAAAGTCATTCTTGAGACAACACATCATTCACAACTGTCACATGTAACTTCTCAATAACAACTTCATTAATTTTTTAATAAGGTTCTAATTTGATTTTTATCAAATTACATTTCATCCGCATATCTTTACATTTTATTTCAATTTACTTTATTATTTCCCTACATTGCACATTTAGCGAAATGGTACATTGCACGTTGATCAAAATTGGGCAAATCCTTTGAATTGTACATTCTCACTTTCTTTTCTTATGGGAGGTGTATTCGCTGCCTACACATACCACACTTAAAAATTGGCATGTCATCCTAATCCCTGCCCTAGCTCTACAAGCCTGTCTTCTTTGCTCTGCTTGTTGGAGGTGGTCCTAGTGGAGGCATGTTCACATACTGTAAAACAAACCATGTTCATGACTATGAGTAGCTTTGTGATTATAGGGAAGACAATAGAGCCACCCTTTGGTTTGTTAGAATTGCTTGGAAGTACAATGTCTAGTAGGTCTCCCTCCATGTATATGCTTATAGGTCCTTCCTCACCCTCTCTAGCTTCTCCTATAGTATATGGATCCCCTGGTCTTGTTGGTCACTAATGATAACTGCCATCCCCTCCACTTAGGCCTATTTTCACTTTCATTCACAACTATTCACATGTAACTTCTCAATAACAACTTCATTAATGTTTTAATAAGGTTCTAATTCAATTTTTATAAAATTACATTTCATTTGCATATATTTACATTTCATTTCAATTTACTTTATTATTTCCCTACATTGTACATTTAGCAAAACCCTACATTGTACGTTTACTCAAAATTGGGCAAATCCTTTGAATTGTACATTCTCACTTTCTTTTTTTATGGGAGGTGTATTCGCTGCCTACACATGCCCAACTCAAAAATTGGCATGTCATCCTAATCCCTGCCCTAGCTCTACAAAGCCTATCTTCTTTGCTCTGCTTGTTGGAGGTGGTCCTAGTGGAGGCATGTTCACATATTGTAAAAAAAACCATGTTCATGACTGTGAGTAGCTTTGTGATTATAGGGAATACAATAGAGCCACTCTTTGGTTCGTTAGAACTGCTTGGAAGTACAATGTCTAGTAGGTCTACCTCCATGTCTATGTTTATAGGTCCTTCCTCACCCTCTCTAGCTCCTCCTATAGTAGATGGATCCCTTGGTCTTGTTGGTCACTAATGATAACTACCATCCCCTCCACTCGGGCCTATTTTTACTTTTGCTTTAGTCGACCCATCTCCCCCTTGAGGTATTTTGCCTCAGCCCTTGTCACGTCCCTCTCTGTAGTAACAATGTATTTCTCTACAATGGCTTGATAAAACTCCATTATGATATCCTCAATCGCTCCCCATAGACCCTATATCCTCTTGGCCTTGTCCTCTCATAGTAGGTCCATCTCCCTCTGCATGTGAGCCATACTGACCCGTATAATATCCACCTCCGTAGTTAGGTCATCCTGACTCGTAGTCCTTCTAGGTACCACCATCACTTTCAAAGGGACAACGTCTGCTATTCTGCTTAGCCCAGTCTATGTCATCGTGGAGGTAATTCTCCCTATCCTTGTTATCCCTTGGATAGTGATGAGAGTCTTGTTGAACGTCACCATCTCCATCCTAATATAAACTTGCATATACCTAGGTTGGCCTATAACCCTCTATCATCGCTCAATATTTTGTCGGGTGGCCTTTCACAATGCCATCTACATACCATGATCCATGATCTAGTGCCTCTACATTGGTATCGATGGGGAGATCCTTAGGGGTATAATACTTTTGTGCCATCTCTTGTACCTAAATGCCATCCAGATATCGTCTACCTTGGGTCAACATACAAAGTATCATCCAGGTCCTCCTCTACAATCCTCACCACATCAAGGTCCCCTTTAACCCCTGATGGATCCCTTTGCACTTGTCTAAACTAGTAGTCTAGTAAGGTCAACACCTCCTGCAAGATGTTGAGCTATCGTTGGAATTGATCAAACTTGTAGAGCTCTAGCTTACCCTTCTCTATAGTCACCCATTTGATCTATCACACCTAAGCGAGCTTCTCCTCATAATTTGCCCATATAGGATGTTGACGTCATGGTTTCCAGATTATCATATGCTCTTATAGCTCGTATATCACCTACCTTCCTAGTAGCAAGATACCAGCATATATCCTCTACATACTCCAAGTGTCAACCCCATATTAATGTCGTTGTTCACTCTAGGTTGGGAAATGCTTGTGGTAGTGCATGTGATCTATAGATGGCTATGTTCTCCCAACACCATACTTGGAGCAATGTCATATAGAAAATCAGTGTATGTCACTTGTACACGATATTGTACAATATCTTGTACAAACAAGCCAATACATATGGACCCCATTTAAACCTTGTCTATTGGTCTTCCATGTTTGCTACTATTTCTACCAATACCCATGGAAAGTATCACTTGCAAGTGTGGCATACCAATATCCCCACCACCACCCTTTAGAGTATAGTCATCAATACTACAATATCATATTGTTATGGCATCTCATTGACATGAAGCCTGCTCTAATAGATCTCATGTGTTAGATCCCTTGATCGTCTCTATAGTGCTACCTAAGGCACCTGTGCTTTGTAGATCATCCTCTCCCTTATGGGGGTCCTCAAGATGCACCACATGTCCTCTAGTGTGACAATCATCTTCATCATTAATAACTTAAAGGTGGATGACTCTAGATATCACCTCTCTCTCAACACCATTAGTAGTGCTCTATCATCCTCCACCTAGGGCATCCCTACCATATGCAGTAGCCCCACCACCTATAGTACATCCTCGTTTGCTATTGTGAGTTGCCTTACAACATCCTCTAGAGTGTTCGATAACCACTCTTTACTCTCAAGTACATCTTACTACAATAGCAACATTTAAATTTTTTTATTAATTCCATCATCATAATAAAAATAATAATATAAAAATGCACATTAAGCAAGCTTCTTCTTTCTTCTCCCTTCTTTCTCTTTATTTCTCTCTTCTATGAATTCATGTCTCGTACTCATAGGGCATGAATCCACAAATTCTCACCCTATAATCTTAGGGCATGAATTCATTTGTCATAGAATTCTTGGCCAAATTCATGTTGGGGTTTCATGTGGTAAATTCTCTAAAAAATCTAAAAAATTAAAAAAATGCTTAAAATATAATATAACATAGTCTAGAGGTTAAGTTTAGAGGCGTATCCATGTTTGATCTGTTGTAGTGTCGGCTTTGTCCCTCGCAACGATCATATAGTGCATACACCATCTCTCCATTTCCTCCATAGCTCTTTTTCTTCCCCTTGCATGGTGAAAATAAATTTATTTTTACCCTCCCCTCCCCTTTTATCCCTCCTTTTCTCTCTCCTCTTCTTCTTTTTCTTTCTTCTATTTCTTCTTCCTTCTTCATCTACCATTTTGAGTTTCTTCAGGAATTTTACATTCCTTCTAAAACTAGAGGGGGCATCCCAACCTTGGGGGCATTGATGCCATCATTACCTCATAAAGGGTGTAAAATTTTCGAAGTGTTTGGAATGACACCATTTTTGCACGGTTTCTCTATCTAAATGTGCTATCCCTTTTAGTGTTCATTATTTTTCAACCATAGGTATCTTCAGCTTTCTTTGATGCATTTATTTGGCCATAAATACATCAAAAAGGGGGAAAATATAGACACAAAAAATTGACCCATCTAAATGAGTCTTTTTCCCTTAAATACCTAGGAAGCCACTAAAAATTGCTAAGTGCAATTTTGAGCTCCTTTTCCCCCTTAGTTTAGTATTTTTTCCCTAGCCTTATCGAATTCATGGTTGTCCAAGATAAGGTGCATATTTGGAAATTTTAGGTTTTTACTCTTAAAACCCTAGTCCTGTGTCAAAATTTTGTGATGTCAGTTCTTAATCGAGTTTGTGTTTTGTTTTACCGCCTAAAACCCCTCCAAACCTCCTATAAATAGAAGGATTGGACTTCCTTTTTCCACCAGATAGACCAAAAAAGAATGTTGAGAGAATCATCCATCCACGATTAATGCTTTTGGAATGCTCTATTATTGCTTTGCTTTTGTGCTTCTTGTCTTAGCTACTTTGGGTGATCAAGTGGAGGAGCCTTGATGATAGATCGTGTGCAAGACTTGTCTTCTAGGGAAGGAGGAGAGGCACACCATATTGGTTGATGCTTTTACTCTTTCTCATCGCTCCTTTGCTCTCACCATAGATTAATCAAGTTTTATTGCATCAATTAGTTTCATTTGGATCATTTATTCTTGTTAGCTAGGATTTTCATTGTGTTTTTGCATTCATAAGATAAATTTAAACCTATGTTGCGAATTCACACTTTGTCCGTATAGGGAGCAAATTCGGCAAAACCCTTGGTTTCATTAATTTTTTTGTTCTCAATTTTATAGGGCACGAATTTGGTTACAAGGATTTGGGGGCAAGTTGTCACTCCTAAAACCTTTGTTTCACCCATTACATGTTTATTTTCTATTATGCCCCTTTCGTCTACATTCTATTTTCTCTATTTTGCTACATTATATTTACTTGTCTCCAAATGTCAACAATTATTTTTATTTTGAATGGTTAGCTAAAGTACCTATGGGGCTTGACTGTTGCACCTCCAATTTCAGTCTCACAACGACCTAAGCAAGCCCCCAAACACTCATACAATTTTCAAGTTTTTATTGTTGACTTACAGGTTTGCTCGAATTCATGGTTGAAACTTTCAGGGCATGAATTTGGCTATGATCAACCATTGAATAGAGTAAGTGTTCTGATAGATATTTTAGGATGTTTGTTGTGTGCCTACATTTCCCTTTCTATTTTCTATAGCTAAAAGAGTAAAATAGATTTAGAATTTGAGCACATCTGATAGATTTAGTCAAAGAAATTTAATTTTGGTTTTAGACCATAAGAAAAAGAAAGTGTTTCATTTCTAGGCATCAAATAAGAAAAGCATATAGTTTGCATTTAGGCTAATCTTGTTTGCGCATTCTCTTGGACCCTTGCTTAGAAAGAAAATTTGTTTCTTGCAATTTTAGGGATAGTCTTCATTGAAATAAAGAATCATTTTAGGAATAGCATTTTGTTTGCCTGCACCGTTGTTTGACCTACATTGTTCTTTAGTTATTTATAGTTTAGATCTTAGTCAAAGGCCAAACTTAAGTACATTCTCAATAAAAACATCAAGCCAACCATTCCGAACTTGGAGTGAGTCCTTAAAGTGCTCTTGGAGAACCCTTCGATCTCTAAGCCCTGAGTGTAGAGAAATAATAAGCCTCGTGATTACCTCGGCTCCTAGTAGATCCACCGAGAATTTTTCGTAGGGGTTATTTTCCCCCTCTACATTATGACTCTACTAGAAATTTATGGTAGTTTTTGGGTAGTATATTTTATTTGCATTTTCAATTTAAAAAACTCACTTTTGACTTGTCCTAAGCTCAATTGTTGTGAGATTGTGAAACACCACTTTTACATTAGTTATAATAAAACATGAGTTCAATGATTCAACATTGAGAAGTGATGAAGCCTATAACTTGCATCATGAATCATTTTAAATAGGGACATACAAGGTGTATTTTCCATTTGGCCTATGAACGTGTATCAAGAGATTGGTCTCTATGCAAAACCTTCATCTACATCTAAAAATCCCTTAAGAGTTTTTATCTACTACTTGGATATGCCTTGTACTAGATGTAACAAAGTTTTATCATTGGACAACCCCTTGAGGGATCAAGCTTTATTTGCATACAACCTACTTCTCAATATGACATGAAAAAACTTATGAAATTGTTGGCAATTTTGCACCTTGCCACATTGGGACAATTTTGTTGGAGTATTTTGATGCAATATTTTGATGAATATTTTGATTGTATATGGCGGCTTTTATTTCAAAGATAATTTCATATGTTCCTGATTTGTTTACATATGTATTCTTTTTGCATTGGCGTTATAAGTGTTTTGTAAACTTCATTCAAGATTCGGGTTCGCCATACCTTGAATACATTAAAAATGAAGGCGTCTGTAAGCTTGTAAAAACAAAAAACAATGAAAGATCAAGTTGAAAAATTTGAAGGGCTTAAAATTTTTTGAAGTGCCTGCGCGTTCGCCCCAAAGATAGGGCGAACACCCCGTTCGCCCCATGTTGGGGTGAACGAAATATCAAAGGAAGACAAAAGGAAGTTCAAAAATTCAAAGAATGGGTGTGGAAAAATGCATTCGCGTTCACCTCGGTTGAGGGGTGAACATCCCGTTCGCCCCTCCCATGGGCGAACATGCTCCAATAACTGATTGCGTTCGCCCGAAGACAAAGTGCAATTACGTTCGCCCCGGTTGAGGGGTGAACATCCCGTTCGCCCCTCCCATGGGTGAACGTACCTTGGGAGAAGAACATGATCGCGTTCACCCCGGTTGAGGGGCGAACATCCTGTTCGCCCCTCCCATGGGCGAACACGTTCTTAAAGGAAAGTCGCACGAGCATGCTAGATAATAGATGATCGGGCGAAGCTAATTTTTGTCAAAGGGTGAATGTAATTTTTGGGTGAAAAGGATTATGGTCAAAACTTCAAGAGCGCTAGATTTGCAAGCATTAAATAATGGTGGCAATAAGTAATTCGAATTGTGAATCCCGAGTGAAGAAAGAAGTTTCATAGAAGCGCAGGGAGTATTTTCATGATTTTCAAGGCAGGAGTGCGTTTCCAAGATATTGAATATCTCCTAATTCTCTGTGCACCGACGCCTAAGTTGTTGATTTCCTAGGAATATTTCCCTGAAATATGGATCGTTGCCCCAAATGGATGGATTTTTAATGATTCCAAGGAGGAATTTCCTCACTCTTGTTCCTGATCTGCGATCATTTTGTTCTCATGTGCATTTAATGAAAGAGGCGAAATCCTCTATAAATACTAATCAAATTTCTATTGTAAAGGAGGTTGGACATTCTGCAAGAAAACTTTCTAAGTCTTCTGCATCAATAGAAGAGACTTGGCTTCTAAAATTTGCAAGCATTCTTATGTGTGTGATTTCCTTCTATTTTTAAGCATTTCTGTTTATGCTCATGTTCCTGTTGTTAAGTTTAAAATTCTATTTCTGGATTTAAAACATTGTTGGTAAGTGAGTTAGTTTTGGAATGCAATCTGGAGGTTGTTTCTGCTAAGGTGTGAGTGAAATTCTGCTGCTTTCCCTCTGTTACATGTTGTCATAAAACTTGGTAGAATTCTTGCTATTAGTCTACCCCAAATCCTACATTCCGGCCTGTGGCCATATTTCCCTTTCTTTCTATTATTTTTTTAATTTCTTTCCTGCATCTCTAGTCTTCAACCAGTTTTAGGATTAGTAAGGGAACCAACCCTCTCTGGAGATTGGCATGGAGGACATTCCTTTCCTCTGGCCTTTCAATGTTGGTCGTATCTAGGGTGCACAAATGTAGTTTTTGTTGATTAGGCAGATATTTGACCAACAGTTTTTGGCATGCTTGGTGGGACTTAAAAGTTTCATTTTTGATAGTATTAAGGTTTGATGTTCACCTTTGTGCTGTGAAATTAGAACATCTGGTGACTCGAATTTACCTAAAAATCTCCAAATGTGAGTACAATGAAAGTTGTGTCTCATGAATACAAGATCGAAGGCCAAAAATCTAGATCATCAAATTGAGTTCTACGAGCTTGATATTCAAAGGCTAGGGGAACATCCTCAATTAGCTACTTTTCGACGTACATCCTCATTACCCCACATATCTCATATACCATCTATCACATCCTCAAGATTAGCTGGCGTATTCTCTGCTCCTGTAAGTCCAGTGAGTACTACCACGAGTTTTCCTCAACCTCCGCCTCACACGACCACAAGTCTTCCTCACACTACACCTCATATACTAGTCCATATGGCTCAGAATCCTCCACCTAGGTAGTTCCCAGCATGGAATAGCTCAGGGGCTTTGAACCTGCAAGCATAGAATCTAGTGCCTCAAGCAACTTTGAAGGCATTGTCGACTTATGATGGTACTGGTAAAATAACCTATGAACATATTCAAGATGTGGCATCTCTTGCGACCATCCATGACATAATAGATGAATATGTAATGATAAAGTTGTTGGTATTGTCGCTAAGAGGAAAATTGTTGTATTGGTACCGATCACTACAACTAGGCACTATTACCTCATGGGATCAGTTGGCGGAGTTGTTGATTAAAAATTTTCATGAACAAGCTGACCCATACTCCTTGCTGCATCAGTTTACAACAATTCAAAGGCATCCACAAGAGGAGATAGTTGACTTCAACGTCAGGTTCACATGAAGCTGGCAGAGAATTCTTGATGGTTTGTGGCCCACACATGAGCAAGTTACGTTCTACTATCTCAGGGTATTTAGCACTAAAATTGGTATGGTCGTATGACAAGCCAATGTGACTACATTCCCAGATTTGTACACACAAGCCCAAAAGGCTGAATCTGATATGATCACAGTAGGTAGGCTTCCTCCAAAAATGACTATGCCCATTCTTCCTGATCTCCCATAGTATTTGTATTCAAGTGCATTTTTGCAACCCATGCCTTCCATGTACCCAGTTCCCTCATGGAGTTCTAGCCCACCTCACATGGCTCCGATCCCTACCCCACAATGCCTAGCTCCAAGTTTTTCGTAGTTGCCCAATCAATCAGTACCCCAGTTATCGGCACCTATTCCTTTCCCAGCATTGCACCCTCCGACCCCGTTTGCTACCTGCACCGCAAGCACCTTTACCCTTGCCAGCATCGACCACATCTTCTAATCCTGATCCCCTTATGACTTTATTGCAAGAAGTAAAATCTAATAACTCGGCCCTAAGGATGATATCAAATGAGCTTACGATGGTGAGGAAGAAGCAAGTCGAGGCTGATTTTTGATCACGAAGATTTCAAACTCCACCAATTATGAGGGAACAAGCTTCTTCCAGTAGAGGCCCTAAGAAAAGCATGATAGTGCTAGCAAATGAGGAAACTAGCGCAACAAAAAATGTGTATTGGTGCTCAACATGCAACGATCCTCATGGGGAAGAGACTTGCATGGTGCATATGAATTATGTACAAATGCTAGTAGAGAGTTCAGTTGGCGGACAAGTCAATATGATCAGGGAAGCTGATCACAATCTTATGATGCCTTCTTTGGAGCAAGTTTTGGTTCTTACGAGATCCAGGAAGAAGCCAGTAATGGTAGATCCAGTTGAGCTCGAACCTTTGAAGGTGCCTACAGAGCCAAAGGTGCAGGAGGAAAAATGACAAGCTCCAGTGAAAGCGCCTGGTGTAAGGACTAAGGAGTAAGATTCTATCAAGTTAAGAGATTTATTGCCTAAGCAAGCTCAAGAAAGGGTGCAAGCTAAGGCATCAACTTCGCAACCTGTAGTAGTTGCTCAAACATCGAATGAGACAAAAGAGTAGGCCAAAGAGTGACTCAAGTACCCATCATTAACAAAGAGACAAAGAGTAGAAGCTACTCAGTAGTATCGGAAAAGTATGAATGGGTTACAGAAGAGAAGGTTTCGAGCATCTCAAGTTACAATATTGTGGAAGAGATGAAGAAGATACCTACAAAAGTGAGCTTGTATGATGCACTACAACTGCCAGGGCAAATTGACTTGTTGCAAGAATCTTTGAAAACTACAAAATATCAGAAGGAGGATCCTTCTCAAACAGTCTTAGCGCAAGCGCTACCAACTTTAGTGATAGGAAAGAATAGACCGCCCCCATTTTATTTGTCACTTAGAATGGAAGGGTGGATTGTACACAACTGTATGATCGACTCTGGAGCTGCAACTACTGTTATGCCAAAGGTAGTATGTGAAGTGATGGGGATGGAATATACAAGGAGTAGCCCAAGAGTGTTGCAGCTGGATGGGACTCCGGTCAAGATAGTGGGAGTGATCAAAGACATTCCCATTGTCCTTCATAGTATGCCATAAATCACAGTCATCCAAGAAGTGGTAGTGGTTGACCTGGAGCCATACTTTAGCATGTGCCTCTCGAGGGAGTTCATGGCTAAGCTGGGAGGATACCTCTCATTAGATTACTCGCATTTGGAGATACCATTCAAAGGAAAAAGGATTTGTATCCATAATGAAAAGCCTTCACCTTTTCACATTGAAAAGTTGGAAGAAGAAGAAGCTCCAGGTGTGGTTAATATGATGACTGAGGAGCTAGAAGAGGTCGATTTGATGGAAGAAGCATTGGGTGAGCTTCACCTCGAAGATGAGTTTTTGCTCACCGATTTTAATGCAATGATCGGGATAGATATTGGTTGTTATACAATAACTAAGCCTGAGCAAACCAAAGAAGAAGTCCCCGATTCTCAGGAGTCCGACATGGATCAGTTATGGAAATTGTATTTTGATGGTGCCAGATGTAAGAATGGCATAGGGGCTGGTGTCATGTTGATCTCTCCCAAAGGGTTACAAAAAACTTATTCTTATAGGTTGACTTGGAGTTGCACAAATAATGCAGCTGAATATGAGGTATTATGCCTTGGGTTGAAGAAAGCTAAAAAGTTGGGCATTAAACAACTACAGATTTTTGGTGATTTCGAGCTTATTGTCAATCAGACCACTAATAAGTGTGTGTCAAAGCAACACTACCTAAAAGCCTATCGCAATAGAGTCTAGGATTTATTTGAAGCCTTCACCACTTTGAACATTCAAGCAATTTCCAGGGAGCAGAATAAACATGCAGATATTTTAGCCTCTCTTGGTGCAAATTATTCTCCCATGGAGCAAGTGGTCCGAAAGCCCAAGATTGTTAGAGTGATCTATAGACCTTCGGTTCTGGATAAGAATCTTCATTGGCAAGTATTTGACAATGATGAACAAATAGTTAATTTCTTACTTAGAGAAGCTGCTAGCGTAGATGATAGAGTGCTTGTTGAAGAAGAGAAAGAGGGGATGATTCAATTGAAGAATAATCACATTCCTAGAGGTTTAATCTCATTGGAAAGTTTATTTGATCAAAATGATAGAGCTGACAAGCACAGGATTAAGGTAGATGCCAAGGAATACAAGGAATTATAGTTGGAACCTGAGAAAGTTATCAAAATTGGAACTGATTGTATGTTAGATGAATTGGAAGGCATTAAGAATTTGTGCTATGAATACCCTGACATTGTGGCATGGAGCTATCAGGATTTAAAGGGATATGATAAGAATGTGATCCAACATACCATAGAGTTGCAGGAGGGGGTAAAGCCTTTTCGACAAAAATAGCGCCCTGTTAATCCCAAAATCGAAGTGCTCATGAAGGCAGAATTATTGAAAATGTTGGAGGCAAAGATAATTTACCCGATCAAGCACTCAACATGGGTGGCGAATCTAGTCCCAGTTCGGAAGAAGAATGGAGATATTCGGTTGTGTGTCGATTTTTGCAACCTGAATCAGGCATCATTAAAAGATCATTATCCCCTACCACAAATTGATCAAATTCTTCATGTGGTTGTTGGTGCATAGAGGTTCTCACTATTAGATGACTTCTCCGGATATAATCAAATCTGGGTGAAGGATGAAGACCAATATAAAATAACATTCACCACCAAGTGGGGCACATTTGCCTACCAACGGATGCCCTTTGGACTCTCAAATGTCGGTGCTACCTTCCAGAGAGCCATGGATGTCACCTTCGATGAGTTACTGAATAGAATTATTATGATATATCTTGATGATATGACTGTGTTTTCGCATCGAAGAGAAGACCATATTGCGCATTTGAGGCAGGTGTTTGAGAAGTGCCACGAGTTCGGGATCTCCATCAATCCCAAGAAGTCGATCTTTGTTGTTAAAGAAGGAAAGTTGTTGGGTCATGTGATCTCATAGGAAGGATTGGCAATTGATCCTGCAAGAGCTGAAGCACTCATGAAATTGTCGCTGCCTACCAATAAGAAGGACCTACAATATTTCTTCGATCAAATAAATTTCATCCACAAATTTATTGTCGACTTCACTCAGGTTGTGAAGCCCATGACTGAGATTTTAAAAATAATACTGAATTTAAGTGGATAGAAGCCAGGAGGTGAGCTTTTCAGGAAATCAAAGAAAGAATTACACAAGCTCTAGTTTTAATTAATCTTGATTATTCAAAAGATTTTATTCTCTATGCAGTGGGTGAGCAAGAAAGCTATGTTGCGGTCTTGACATAGAAACAAGAAGATGGAGAAGAGAAGCCAATTGCCTTCTTGAGCCAAGTTATTGCACCACATCAGGAGAAGTATAATTTTATCGAGAAGCAAGTGTATGCGATGATGAAATCATTGAAGAAATTTCGACACTTTGTTTCTCAGAGCAAAATTGTTGTTTATGTTATTCATCCTGATGTTTAAAATTTTATACTCCAAGGAGAACTAGGTGATAAAAGGGCAGGTTGGGTCTCAAAAATTCAAGAATATGATGTGGAGATCCGACCAACAAAGCTAGTTCATGGGTGAGCTCTATGTCAGGAGTTAGCCAAAAGTGCTACCCTAGAGATGTTGGATGCAACGCATGAGGAGGACATTGGTGAAAGAATTTGCGCAAATCATACTATGGATGACCAGGACTGGACAAAAGAGCTGGTTGACTATTTTACTTTTGGGAGATGTCCAACTCATCTTGATGCTTCACAGTGTCGGAGGTTCAGGCTGCAAGCGCTCAAGTACGTTCTATTGCCAAATGGATTGTATCACAAGAATATTGATGGAGTTCTTCTCAGGTGTGTGAAAACTTTCGAGAAGGAGAAAATATTAGAGGAATTTCATTTTGGACTCTCTGGAGGTCATTATGCAGGTAGGCCCATGGCTTTAAAGATTATTCGAGCAGGTTATTTCTGGCCCACTCTGTTCGTCGATGCTCATAGAGTAAGTCAACAGTGTGACAGTTGTCAGCGATATGTTGGCAGAACTAGGAAAGGAGCTTTGCCCCTATGCCCAATCCAAGTGGAAGCACCTTTTCAACAGTGGGGTCTTGACTTCATTGGAGTTATTGATCCACATTCTTCCATGGAGCACAAGTACATCTTGACGGTGACTGATTATTTCACTAGATGGGCGGAGGCTATTCCCACCAAGAAGGTTGATCAAGCTACTATTATCTCTTTCCTAGAAGGGCTTATTACTCATTTTGGCATCCCAGATTCGATCGTAACTGATAATGGCACTCCTTTCATTGGGGCCAAAATCATAGAGTTTTCTAGAAAATATGGCATTTATTTGAAGACATCATCCAACTATTATCCGCAAGGGAATGGGTTGGCCGAATCTACCAATAAAAATTTGCTACGAATCTTAAAAAGGATGATGGGCAGTAACAAGAGAAGCTGGCATTTGTTGTTGAATCAAGCGCTTTGGGCGGATCATATTTCAGTGAAGAAATCTATCAAAACTTCCCCGTATGCCTTGGTTTATGGGAAAGAGGCTATTCTTCCCACTCATATTGAGCTGCCGGTACTCCAAACATTGCAGTTGTTCCAGGATGAAGATGAAGAATATGATCCTATGAGTGCAAGGTTGGCATAGTTGTTGCAGTTAGAGGAGGATAGGGAGCAGTCTTATCAAGCATTTGTTGAGCACACTAAAGAGATGAAGAAGTGGTTTGGAAAGAAAACAACTGAACGCAGTTTCCAGGTGGGAGATTTAGTTTTAAAATGGAATGAAAAGAAGGCCAAGCTAGGGAAACACCATAAGTTTGATGCTATCTAGGAAGGCCCTTTTCAAATTTTTGCGATGAATTCAGCAAACGCTTACCACCTTCATGATCTGGAGGGTTGTGATCTCCCCATTCCAATAAATGGTCTTCATTTGAAGGCCTATATTCAATGATGATATTCTGGTAAGGTACCACTTTGTACATATGTAAATATTCTTTTCGATATGTTGTTGTTTTAAAATTGTTGATGCTTTTTTAGTATATATATAATAAAATAAAATAAGGGGGAAGGAGAAAGCAATATTTCTAAGGAATGCGTTCGCCCAAGTAGGAGCGAGAGGCCATTCGCCCTAAGGATGAGGCGACTGAGCAATGTGACAAAAGGAAGAGTTAAATTCATTAGCAGCATTGATGTCGCATGAAGAATAAAGGAACAATGTAGATATAAAAGGAATATGTTTGGAATTGTATTCACCTCGATAAAGTACAACATGGATGTTCACCTTTTGATTGGGGTGAACTTAATTCATAAATTGGATATCAGGTTCGGCAAAAACAAGTATGAGACTGGCATTGCGTTCGCCTCGGATGATGGGCGAACAGTCATCTGTTTTGGGAACGTGAAGAGGCGACGAAGATTTATTTTTTGTATATGTTTAAAAATTAAAAAAAGGAGAAAACTCATGCTCTTTATTTGAAGCCTTATGATTTATGAGCGCTTTCGGAAGGAAAAATCACAAAGAAAGAAAAAAAAAGAAAAAGCCTTAAGTTATTTTTAGAAAATCTAATTTTCTAAATATGGGTGAAAAAGCAAAGCAGACAACGTTTTTTAAGAAGGCTATTCACCATGGAATTTCCAAGCAGTTCGAAGGTGCCCTAAAATGAGGAAGTATGACATGTTGCTCTGAGTTTCGAAGTCACCAGGAAAAGGGATAAAATTGCTTAGTGCTTAAAAGTAATTTTGCCAAAAAAAGAGAATAGTTGCATCAGTTTGGAAGCACGTTGTAAAATAGATTGCGCTCTTGGTTACGTGGCGATAATCGGAGAGCTGGGATACAGGTAAAAGGGCATTAAATTTAAAATGTGCATTGTGTCGAAGGTTTATTTTCCCAAGGAGTGATAAATATTTATTATTGGTTGTTGAGCGGCCGATTTAGCTTTCCCAGCAAGGCCAGGGCATGATTTACAATGAAATTATGCAGCGAAGAAGGCACGCTTTTCTAGGAAGATCTGGCGATGAATCAAAGGAGAAACCATTGAAGCATAGGGAATGGTGTCGGACTAGCGAATCAATACTCTCTTTCTCTCGAAGGCATAAACTATTAATGCAACATTTATTGTGGCAGTTGTAGGATGGCTCTATATAAATGATGAGGTAAAAGCCCATAGTTTATGTTCTTTTTAAAAAATTATTGTTGTATTTCGCATTGTAGCTGCAGAGGAGTTCAGAGAGTGCTCAAAATTTTTGTCAGATTTAGAGAAAAAGAAAAATGGGAAAATGGAGCAAGGAGCCCAAAGACGTCATAGAGGCTATAGAGCCCAATAAGTCAAAGAAAAAGGAAGGAGGCTCTAGAGCGAAAAGGGCTCAAAAAAATGACTATGTCGATTTGGACCCATATGAGGACTCTATGGCAGAAATTGGAGACTACCTTATCACTCATAAAGGAGTGGAGAGATTAAGGCAAGATGTAGAGGTGACGGTGAGCCAAGGAGTATCCTCGAACAGCTGGCTGACAGTGCCTTATAATTCATAATTATTCTAGTATTTGTGTCCATCGGTTCATCCATGCCCTGAGTTGGTGCAGCTCATTGCCCAGTTCTATGATCCATTTACCAGGGCTATCAAAAATGCAAGAAGAGAAATTTTGTTCACCATCACTCCGGATGAGGTTCGGGAAGCTTTTGCTTGTGGATTGAAGCCCACTTCTTATGTAGTTAATAAGAAGTTGCATACTGATGAACAAGAAGATAGATATGTCTCCATGGTGACAATGCACCAGTTTATGGAGACCCAGCTAATTAAAGAGCCATCGATGGGGCAACTTCCCAATTTTCTAAAGCCGTTGTCAGATTTTAAGAGTTTGGACATATATTCAATGTTGGCATGGGTCGTTGGGTTGCCTTCGGATGGAACAATGCATAAATGGCAGGCGGCCCTGGCACAATGTATTTGTAAAGTTGAATTTTATTCTCCCACAGCAATGAGGTAAGGCAACAACCCCATTTTCTTTGATTGGGCCGACTTTATTTCTCGGAGGTTGAACTTTCAATTGGAGAAAATGCAAATCGGGGAGTCAGGGTCATTTAAGCACATGTCATTTTTGGTATGGTTTTTCTTCTTTCAACTACAGTGGCGCTTCTCTTTCATTGCAGTAATGCAGGTGGGCGAGAAAAATGAACCTCTGCCAGTTTATATGTGGACTCCCATTTTGTCAAGAAGGGAGTCATTTTACAACTTTAATAGTTGGTTTTTGGGACCGACGATAGAATTGCTTTGCGGTACCTGTGAGAGAGTGCCACGGAATTTAAGAGATGCAATTGTGGTGCAGGAAAAGGGTGATATTTTTCTGCTTACCCAGGGCGTAGTTGTGAGAATTTTTGGTTTCACGGGTAAGCCATTTTTGTTGTCATACTTTGCCATAGAGCATGTGTTCGCCATGGAAGTTGTGCACCAGACAGATTATGTAAATGATGTATATGGAGTTGGGCATGGAAAGAAGACCACATGCAATATGCCATTCAAATTCGGTAGTCTAGAGGTGAGCCAAGTAGGATAGAATCGGCTCTTGATAGTGGCGCTACAAGATTTGGGCTTGATAGAACTACCGCAAGTTGGAGATATGATCCTCTAGGTAAATTTTTAGCTATTGTGAAAGCTAAATCTTTTCATTGTTGTCCTCGACCAGATATTCAGAGGAATAGAAATAATTTTGATGGGTCGGACATGAACTGGCACATTGAGAAGATGACATCACTCCCACCATGGCATGATTATTATGAGCAAGAGGTAGAATATAATCTGGTTAAATATAAGACCCAAATTCCTCCGTCGGGTTTATTCAGTTCTATCCAAGAAAGTGAACCCACCTGGACTGAAGAGAAGATAATGAATTGGTGGATAATGCGAATTCACCGCGGGAAGCCGACTACTCCTTATGGGCTGAAATTGGATGAGCAATTTTTAGATACTTATGATGAGTATGTAGACTCATATCATCCCATTGCCTTCACCAATATTTTACTGCAAAGCTTCCAACACTCTGATAATGGTGAAGGTGAAATCGAACAAGATCATCCAATGGTCGAAGATGAGACTCCAGAGGAAGAAGAACAACAATATGTGTTTAAACGGAGATCTCAACGAACAAAGCGATAGGTAGAAGAAGCACCTATGCTAGAAAAGCAAAATATGTCGAAGGCGCCTCCATTTCCAAAGGTGGTCAAAAGACCGAGGACTAGTGCAGTTGTGACTTCTACCATCGAGGTCTCAGTTGTTGCAGCTCCTATGGTTTCGGTTGTCATAGTTTCTACCATTCCAGTTGTAGCAGTTCCTACGGTTACTAATGTGTCGATGATAGTTATTGATCCTTCACCCATGGTAGAGCTCCCAACCAAAGTTGCATAGATGTTTCCAATGATTCAAGAATAGGAGGAAGATCATCAGTCGAAAAGCTCTCACGTGGAGGTCATGGATGGCGAAGAGAATGTAAACATTGAAGAGAGGGTGGAAGCATAGCAAGAGGAAATAATTTCATAGCCACCTACATCTCCACATCACATGGTGCCCATGCCCGAAGGTACGCTCTCTCTTCTCTCTTCTTCTTCTTGAGCACGCAATGATTTCTGTTCCACTTTCCTCTGTTTCACTTCCATCATCATTAGTCTCTATTTCTCCACCATTTGGTATGCCATCCACATCCATTTCACTTCCATATTTTTTCGCTCTCGAGGTCACTGCTCCTTCTTCTATTCCCATTTCTTCATCCTCCATTTCTTTTAGTTCGTATGCATCAAAACCCAACCCCTTTTTGCATCCTTCCCCTTCCGTTGCCGCCACCACTACCATTGAAGCTATGAGCATGCAAGCTCCTCCTAGAGTAAGCGTAACTGCAGTTGAACCTGCTTCCTCCATCAAGTCCACCATTTCCATTCCACCCACCATTTCCATTCCACCCCTTTTGGTTGTATCATCCACTTCTACTGAGCCTAGTCACTCAGATGTTTTGGTCTCATTCACCCCATTTTTGGAATTGTAGATAGTTCCTGATGTACAGGTGGCCCGTAAGCAGCCCGATGTGGAGAAGATTAACCGGGCACACATGAGCTCTTCGTAGTGGTTGAAGAGCATGAGGTATAAGGAGGCCCTAGCTCCAGCTCGACCAATCAAGAAGGTCACCTTTGATCCTGTTGCCATGGAAGCCCACACCACTAAGCTCACCCCCTTGGTTCAGAAGTCGTAAGGAGAAATGTTGCCAAGTGACTATGTCAGTGAGACTATCATAGAGGACCTCACCAGGATAAATCCAATAGAAAATATGGGCAACATATAGGTGGATATGAGCTCAGTATATTTGCATGGTGAGCATTATAAAGAAAAGTATTTTGAAAATGAAAATAAAATTATTGAGCTCGAGACTACCCTAGCAAAAAGCAGAGCGCAAGAGGAGAAGACTGCCACTAAAAATGAGTATTTGCACCAATAGGTCAAAGTGCACTTGAAGGAGCGCGATGCCACCAGGATCGAAATGCACAAGCTCCAGCAGCAGCTTGAGGATATGAAGAAGCAGTTAGCCGAGAAAGTAGTACAGGCTATTGGTTTTTCATCGGATAGTGTCAAGGGAACCCATCTTCGCTTTGCATAAAACTGTGAGAAGTTGGTCGCGCAAGCCATTAAGGTGTTGCACTATTTGTGGGAGGTACAGATATAGATACAACTAGGGCAGTAGCTAATTGACACCATAGAGGAGATGCTATCACCACACATGGAAATGGTAGTAAAGATCCAAGCCCTAGCTAATACCAATTTGAATATTCACCCACTCAATGAAATGGATCACGCCTGGTCCAAAGCCAAAGTCACTCTGCATAGTTATTTTCAACGAATGGACCTAGTAAGGGAAGGATGGGCAATTCTCAACACTATCGAACATGAGCATACTATTTCCATGTCTCATTTTGAGACTATTGATGAGTTGGGATTTCTGACCTTCATAGATGAGTGGGGTGAACCCTTGCCAATGGAACAACTAGAGGTGCTCTGGAAGAAGTTTGTTGAAGATACCTTCGAGATTGATGCATGGGAAGAGCCTCTCATGGAAGCACAGGTGTTGCCCCTAATGCAAAAATACATGCACCTGGAGCTATCCTTGTATGAGTTGGCTCAATGAGCGAAGCGCCTCAATTTGATAGATGTTTAGAATCTTCGCTTCGTTTATGAATCTCTCAGTGTCCCATGCTTATTTACTACTCATGCCTGGAAGGAGGTTGTGATAGTTTATGAAGTTATGATTGAGAGCCTCAAGGAATAAGAGGAGCAGAGAGGGAGCGTGCAGGTAGAGAAAGCAATGGAGGAAGCGAAATGAGCCAAGGTGCTAAAGGTAGCGGCTACAGTGGAAGAACAGGAGCGTGCTGAAGAGGAGGCGCACCAGAAGGCATCTACGACATCAGCGAAGATGCCAACCAAGGCGGCTGGGAGAAAAGACTTCATAGCCCAATGAATAAAGGCTTGGGATCACTTGCATCCATGCGAGCTGGATACCCCGTGAGTCACTAGAAATATTGGCAATTTTGCACTTTGCCACATTGGGAAATTTTGTTGGAGTATTTTGATGCAATATTTTGATTGTATATGGCGCTTTTATTTTGAAGATAATTTCATATGTTCCTGATTTGTTTACATATGTATTCTTTTTGCATTGGTGTTATAAGTGTTTTGTAAACTTCATTCAGATTTGGGTTCGTCATACCTTGAATACATTAAAAATGAAGGCGTTTGTAAGCTTGTAAAAAAAAAAAATGAAAGATCAAGTTGAAAATTTTGAAGGGCTTAAAATTTTTTGAAGTGCTTGCGCGTTCGCCCCAAAGGTAGGGTGAACGCCCCATTCGCCTCATGTTGGGGTGAATGAAATATCAAAGGAAGATAAAAGGAGTTCAAAATTTCAAAGAATGGGTGTGGTAAAATGCATTCGCGTTCACCTCGATTGAGGGATGAACATCCCGTTCGCCCCTCCCATGGGTGAATGCGCTCCAACACTAGAACGTGATTGCGTTCACCCGAAGATAAAGGTGTAATTACGTTCACCTCGGTTGAGGGTGAACATCTCGTTCGCCCCTCCCATGGGTGAACGTACCTTGGGAGTAGAATGTGATTGCGTTCACCTCGGTTGAGGGGTGAACATCTTGTTCGCCCTCCCATGGGTGAACACGTTCTTAAAGGGAAATTACACGCGCACGCATGCTAGATAATAGATGATCGGGTGAAGCTAATTTTTGTCAAAGGGTGGATGTAATTTTTGGGTGAAAAGGATTATGGTCAAAATTTCAAGAGCGCCAGATTTGCAAGCATTAAATAATGGTGGCAATAAGTAATTTGAATTGTGAAAAAAAAAGAAAAAAAAGAAAAGGGGGGGGGGGGGAGGAGAGAGATAAAGGGGGGGGGGGGGGCACCCCACAAAAAAAAAAACCCCCCCCCCCCCCCCCCCCCCCCCCCCCCCCCCCCCTCCCCCCCACACCCCCCCCCAAGAGGGAGGGCCCCCCCCCCGGGGGAGAGGTTTTATATTCAAGGAAGGGAACCCCCCCCCCCCCCCCCCCCCCCCCCCCCCTTTTTTTTCTCCCCCGCACAAAAAAAAAAGAGGAAAAACCCCCAAAAAAAAAAAAAAAAAATTTAAAAAAAAAGGGGGGGGGACACCCCAAAAAAAAATTTTAAGTTCTCTGCATCAATAGAAGAGACTTGGCTTCTAAAATTTGCAAGCATTCTTATGTGTGTGATTTCCTTCTGTTTTTAAGCATTTTTGTTTATGCTCATGTTCTTGTTGTTAAGTTTAAAATTCTATTTCTGGATTTAAAACATTGTTGGTGAATGAGTTAGTTTTGGAATGCAATCTAGAGGTTGTCTCTGCTAAGGTGTGAGTGGAAATTCTGCTGCTTTCCCTCTGTTACATGTTGTCATAAAACTTGGTAGAATTCTTGCTATTAGTCTACCCCAAATCCTACATTTCGGCCTATGGCCATATTTCCCTTTCTTTCTGTTATTTTCTAATTTCTTTCCTGCATCTCTAGTCTTCAACAAGTTTAGGATTAGTAAGGGAACCAGCCCTCTCTGGAGATTGGCACGGAGGACATTCCTTTCCTCCGGCCTTTCAATGTTGGTCGTATCTAGGGCGCACAAACGCAGTTTTTGTTGATTAGACAGATATTTGACCAACAAAAATCTAGGTCTACATATCTCACAAAGAATTTGAGTACTCTTAAATTTGATCTATGGAGTTTTCTTAGTATTGTATATTTTTAGGCTATCATAGTAGTCTCATGTTAGATTAAAGGATGACCAATAGTAATTGTTCTTTATGTTTAGTTTTTATTAGTCTTGTAAGGATGAATTTTAACTCTTATCAGCATATATTAAGTATTTGTGAAACTTGTTTCAGCCCCTAATAAATTAGGAGTTTTTAACTCCTACCTAAATATTGTATGTTATTTTATATGATTTACAATAAAGCATATCAAAATAAATAAATTGTGATTTGTTTTTCATATATACTTAAATAGAAAATGTATTTATCAAATGTATAAACTATAATTAAATATTGTCAATATTTATATTAAAAAAAAGATATTTTTCAATAACAAATTATTTAAAAAATTAAGATTTATAATACATAATACAAAACCTATTGAGATTTATTTTTATTTTACTATTTCATGAATAGTTATACAATATCGTTTTATTATTTACAATTATTATTTTTCCAAATCAATCAATGGTGAAGTTCACCTACATATTATTTATTTTTTATGTATTTTTATGTGTTGAATGAATCGTCACATTTAAATCATAAAAGCAAATTAATTATTAAGAAAAGTAATATATTTTATTTATATATTTAATAATATTTAATTTTAAACTTTATTATCTCATAAAACAAAGGTGCCACTAGTTCACTTGACTTCAAGATAAAAGTAAATTTATTATCTCACACTGCACAAACATTTTAATTTTTAATTTTTTAATTTGGTTAGTGTGAGAAATCCCTATGACCAACAGTGGTGGGGTGGTTTGTGTCTTGACGCCCCACCGACTCCCATGTAGATCGATCGTCGATACACATGGTGGGAGTGTGTAAAGAATGGTGATGACCAAGGCACAAAACAATGAGGGCAAGGAAACAGCTCCAAGAAGGCCTATCGTCCCTCAGACCGTTGAGGTCCACCGAAGCTACTTGAAGGACAAACAGTTAGGAATAGCCACCGTGGTGAAATCGGGCCAAGGACCATGGGATGGAGACGCCTAGATGAAGGATCACACAGGGGTGAATTTATCCCTATCAGAGAGGCCTAGGGGACACAAGTCTACCAAAATAAGTCATGGGACCCATGTTCTCAGTCTTCAGGAAAACCAAGCACCTATGAGCAAACCAAGCACCTTCAAGAAAACCAAGAAGAGCCTTTGAGCAATATATAAGGCCACCATGTCAAATATTCCTTTGTAAGATCTCCTTGAGCTCCCATGTGTTGTATGGACGTCTTTATGAGTCCTGCGACCTACGAGTTGATCGGGCACCCAGTTTTGGAAGTCGTCCCTTTGTGAGACCTTCGAGTCATGCTAAAGGTCTCATGTCGTCGTGTAATGAGAGGACCTCGGTCCATGCTATGCAATGAGAAAGGAAGGTACTATGTTTCAAATGTGTTCTTTATGTGAATGCTAGCCTTGTGCCATATTATGGATGCCCTATGGGCAATGTTGATGAATGCTTTCGCTAACCTGATGAATGAATGGTAGATTGTTGACCCTGTGAATGGACAACTATGCTATGCTCGTGTTTGTTGGTTGTGTTGTGCAGGGAACTCTACATGAAGTTGCCTGAGGTGTATTCCATGGCGGTCCAAAGCCAGTTTGGTCATGAGCGGTGTTGAGCGAGGCATAGGGTCACTACCCTATAGGCCTACCCCCATTACAGTTGGTATCAGAGCCTTGGTTTCGAAGGCCTGGTCGTCGAGCTCAACCTAGTTGGTACCGGTGTGTCAGACAACCAAAGAGCCTTGTGCTTCCACTGTAGGTAGTGTAGGTTCCCTTGCCAATAAGTAGAGGAGCTTGAGTTGTTCTAGGAGCTGTTTCGGATCCTACCGTTTGAGATGAGAAAGAGGGGACCCTATCCCTGTGCAATGAAGGTTATTTGGTTGGTGTCACCATGCACCAAGTCATGCAAAGATTGATCAAGCTGGTTCCTCTTGAATATCTGAGAGTCTACCAGTATGGGACGGATGTCTCTCAGGTTGGCCAATGTTGCTGGTTCCCCTTGTTGGTTCGAGAGTCTGTCGGTATGGGACAGATGTCTCTCAACTCCTATTCCACAAGCAAGCCAGTCTTCAGTGTCGTTGGAGCTCCAGTAAGATCAAGGACCCAAACCCAATCAACTGGACAAGCCATGAAGATAGACCTTCGTAGGTCAACTGCCAGATTCGTGTGAGGGATCACGAGTAGAAGGTCGGGTGCCGAGAGCCGATGATTATTCTCCTCAATGGCAGATATCCAAAGCGGTGACTTCCTTGATGTGGAAAGTGGTCATTGTAAGTTCGGTCAGGTGGTGCTCTTGTACCAAGCTGAACAACCAAGTGTTTTTGCTGGCTCTACCGTGTGCCATGTCGTGTGAAGGATTAGATTGGGCCACCATGCACCCAGCCATACAATGATTTGGTTAAGTGGTGCCACTGTGCACCAAGCCAAAACAAAAGAGGAATACTCCTCAAGTACCTTGGGGGTTAACACTAGGTCATTGGCATGTGTTGAGGGTAAAGGAAGGAGTCGTGGATCAAACTCTTGAACCCAATATTGTGAAGCGTATGACTGCCTCATCCCATGTTCAAACTAAGCTGAAATGTTGTAAGCTATTCGTGCCAAGTCAAGAATTTCCTTGTTATCGCGGGTGAGTTTGGATGAAAGCATCGGTTGGGACCCAACAAAGTGTTCGGTGATTAGACTCGATATCATGAGGGTCTACATTTGGACGAAGTCTTACCGTTGCTCTGTTGTTTCGTGGTGCTACAACAAGTCGTGCGGTAAAGGTTCGTCATGAAGCCGACTTGGTTGGGCTAAACCCCAACGTTGTAATAGCAAAAAGGAAGGGACCTTGGAGTGTCCACATCAAGTGTGACCTCGAAGTGGTTGATAGCGAATAGCTCCTGCTTGAAGGTTGTGGTTACTATTATCGAAGTAGATATGGCCAAGGAAGGAACGATGTTGCCACCCGAGGTTCGACCGAGAGAAGAGGAAGAACCAAAGAAAGAGGCTAAGGCCAGTAAGTCCTCCTGACCACCAACATTGGGCCATCGAATCGACGAAGTAGAAAATAAATTCGTCAAATAGATGGAGGCACTTGGTGACCAAGTGACAAAATTGGGAAGGTCTATGTCAGGTTTGCAAGAATAAATGCAGAAGTGCGTGAAAAGACTTGAAGTCTTTGAAGACCTCGTGCCTGATGTGTTGACCCAATTGAAAGATAATAGTGTGAAATCTACCAAGATGTAGCATGAGATGGTTATCATGAGGATTGAGAAAAGTCGTGGATCGGGGAAAGCGGATGCTAGTCCCAACCCGATGGACAGCCTAAAGGTTGTGGCAACCGAACCGTAAGCCTACTACAACGTGCAGGAAAAGAAGGTGCTTCGAAGGTTCTTCTTGGAAGTGGAAGACTACCTAAAGACGAAGCAGCTCTCACATAGAGAACAAGTGGAGGTAGTGACACAACTCTTGATAGGGGAAGCGACTTCATGGTGGTCCCGTCTACGGTGAGATATCAGCAAGGGTCAAGCCCACATGCAACTGGAAACTTGGAATAACCTCAAAGGAGTGCTTGCCCATGAATTTTACCCTGAGAGTGTCTTGTGGATGGCCCATGACAATCTACAAAAGCTAAGGCATGAGGGCAGCCTAAGGAGTTACACCTCAAAGTTCCTAAGCCTTCTTGTGGAAGTGTGGGACCTGACAGTTGAAGACAAGCTATTCTTGTTTGTGAATGGTCTGGATCCCTGGGCCAAGGAAAAGGTCCAAGAAAAACAACCAAGGTCCGTTCATGAAGCCGTTGTTGCCATCAAAAGCTTGTTACAACAAGAAGAGGAGGTAACCAACGGAGAACCAAGTCATGTTCGATTTGTTGCTAGAGTAGGAGAAGTAAGTCGCATCGAAGCAGAGCGCCCACCAAAGTCCAGGAAGAGGAAATGGGGTACCGGAAGGAGCGGGTCCACCAAGCCAATTCAAGTGGTTCAAGACTCCCCGCCTGAACCAAGACGTCCCTTGACTGGTTGGCTGAGATGTTGGGTGTGCGATGGACAACATACCCAGAAGGATTGTCCCCTTAGATAGTCTTCACCCATGGTCAACCTCATGGATGACTCGCTTGAGGAGGAGGACAAAGAGGCAGACACGGCACAAACTACCTTTGAGGGGAAAACTCCCAAATGGGTCCGTCCTACAAGCAAGTGATGTAGAGGCGAAGACCCTCCTTACAACATCGCATAAGGAGGTTAGTACCAAGTCGATGATGGTTCATCTCAACCAATGAGACAAGGCGATGATGATGAGTCGAAGATGGCTTGTTTTCAAGGTGTGAACTTGAGAAGGATGCCACCACCAACCCTCACTTAGTTCGGGCTCTTAACACCTTTGTGTCGATGCTGAGGACGACATTGAATTTAAGTGGAGGAGGATTGTGGTGGGGTGGTTGTGCCTTGATGCCCCACCAACTCTCACATAGGTCGGTCGTCGATACACGTGGTGGGAGTGTGTAGAGAATGGCGATGGCCAAGGCACAAAACAATGAGGGCAACAAAATAGCTCCAAGGAGGCCTACCGTCCCTCGGATCGTTGAGGTCCATCAAAGCTACTTGAAGGACAAACAATCAGGAATCGTCGTCGTGATGAAATCAGGCCAAGGACCATGGGATGGAGATGCCTAGATGAAGGATCACACAAGGGTGAAGTCATCCCTATTAGGGAGACCTAGGGGACACAAGTCCACCAAAATGGGTCACAAGACCCATGTTCTCAGCCTTCGGGAAAACCAAGCACCTTCGAGCAAACCAAACGCCTTCAAGTAAACCAAGAAGAGCCTTTGGGAAATATGTAATGCTGTTGTGCCAAATGTTCCTTTGTAAGAACTCCTTGAGATCCCATGTGTTGTATGGACGTCTTTATGAGCCCTGTGACCTGTGAGTCGATCAAGCACCCAGTTTTGCAAGTCGTCCCTTTGTGAGACCTTTGGGTCATGCTAAAGGCCTCGTGTCGCCGTGTAATGAGAGGACCTCAATCCATGCTATGCAATGAGAAAGGAAGGCCTTTGGCCTATGTTCCAAATGTGTTCTTTGTGAATGTTGGCCTTGTGCCATATGATGGATGCCCTATGGGCAATGTTGATGAATGCTTCCACTAACCTGATGAATGAATGGTAGATTGTTGACCCTATGAATGGACAACTATGCTATGCTCATGTTTGTTGGTTGTATTGTACAGGGAACTCTACATGAAGTTATCTGAGGCGTATTCTATGGTGGTGCAAATCCAATTTGACCGCGAGCAGTGTCGAGCGGGGTGTAGGGTCACTACCCTATAGGCCTACCCCCATTACACCAACTCACAGGGTTGGGCAATCTCCTCTCAACCATGACCCCTATAAAGTTGAGATTTATGCTTATCAATAGAAAAATTAACACAGAACCACCACACACCCACCCCCTCACATACTCACCCACGTTGTAGTTTGAACTTTAAACCTCTGAAAAAGAGCCAAAACTGAAATCCTTACATTATCCCCTTTGGAAGGAAACATTTTAAATTTAACTAATCCTTTTTTAAAATTGAAAAAAATTATAAAAATGATTTGAATTTTATCTTATTAATAAATAAAATAACTTAAAAATATTTTAAAATATTTTGCTTACACATAGTTTTACTTTTATTATTTACTTAATTCAACTTTTCAATCATTTTTAACAAAACTAAATATCTAGTTTGTTGCCTGCAGTTTAAAAAAATATTATTAATTATTTTAAAATATTATGTTCGTAGGTTTGAACCAAAAAGGGACGAATGTCCAAGGTTCAACTTTTAGGCCTCATCGGATTGAATGCTTGTCCCTTTCATGGTGCTTTCAGTGGCGTAAAAAGTTTAAAATAATTGTGGCATGGTAGTTATAGGTGCGGATTGCACAAAGAATTTTATGACGACTTTCAAGGCAAATACTGTAACGGTCATAAAATCCAAATAGCCTGCCTGAAATTGTGGTGGCTATGAATTCCACCATGTAAATTTTTTTATTGGAACTAACAATTATATTCAATAAAAATTAAGAGATGTTACAATAAAAAGGGAGTTGGAAAAATCACAACTCAGGGCACAAGGCCATCCAAACAATCAACACCGTAAAGACCTGAGGCCAAAAACAAAATCAACCCTTAAAAGGGTGAATAAACATAATAACTAAATAAATGGAGTCACTTCAAGAGGAGACCGAGTCCTACTATAGGCACTAACAGAACAACCTGATACCGAGTCCTATTATAGGCACTAACAGAACAACCTGATACCGAGTCCTACTATAGGCACTAACAGAACAACCTGATGCTAGAAAATGTCACCCCTTAAACCTGCTATGCCGAGGCCTCAAAGAAAGAAAAATACCTTAAGACGAAAGGAGGTTAGGTGAAGCCATGATATGCTTGAATCCTGTAGGTGAGTTGGAGAGGGTAGGACCTCCCTTCGTAGTTCGAATCTCCACCCTATCAAACACACATTGGGTACCCAAAATCCAGTTGACTATGCTAATGTGGATTTCAGATAATTTTGACGATATAGAACCCCTTGTCGTGGTTTCTCATATCAAAACAACCCCGCAAGACGTTTTCGTTAAATTAAAAAAATATATTATAAACAATAATTTTTATATTCAAATTAAATAAAAAATATTTTTGTTAGAAGTTTTGTAGTTTCGTTCAAGTTAAAAAATAAAATGTTACAATACAATATTGTTTCGTAGGTTTAGAAATGCATACATCTTTATTTTTATTTTTTAATATTAAATTTAAAACATTACATTATTTTTTTATGAACACAAACTCATTCTCTTACACACTAATTCATACCATGGTTTGAACCTTAGACCTTCCAAAGAATTATATTATTTTAACTTTAATTAATTATCTAATATATTATTTTAAAATTATTTATAAAATACCCAGGTGTTGTAGGTGAGTTGGAAAGGTGTTGTAGGTGAGTTGGAGAGGAGAGGGCAATCCTCCAAGGGAGGTCCTAGGTTCAAATCTCCACCCTACCAAAAAGCTGAATTGGGTATCCAAAATCCAATTGATAATGTTGGTACGGGTAGAGTCGAGTGACTTTGACGGTGTAGAACCCCCTGTTCGTGGTCTTGGTGGCCCCGCAAGGGGTTTTTCGCTTAATTAATAAATAAATAAATTATTATTTATAAAATTAAAAAATTTACAGGCAAGATCCCTCGAAGCTATGTTTATCAATAAATAATTTATTACACACCCATGCCTCGCACACTCACCCACGTTGTTGTTTGAATCTTAGACCTTTCGTTGCACTATCCCTCGACTAATAAAAACAATATCACTTAAGTGCTAGTTTTTATATTTGGAGAATAATTAGCTTTATATTTGCAACACAACATAATGTTTTTATTGAAGTCCGAGGGGCTAGTGGATTGGTAACATTTATTAAGAAGAGACTTATGTGGAGCATGCCAGTTTGTGTAAAGGCAGTATTCTAACTAATGTCAGTTGAGTGCACATTAGCCAGGCCCGACAACATGAGTACCAATTTTGAATCCCTGATATTCCTGGAATAGGTGTTGTTAAAAACAGACAGACCCTTTTGATAATAAAAAAGGGCTCCTACTAGTAGTAGAAAAGATTGTGAAGGAAACCAACTCCTCTATAGATTAAAAAATGTTTACAGTGAAACAGTCCAATGAAAAAAAAAAAAAATTAATGGTATAATATGAACATTGATCGAATCAGTAGGTGCGGCAGCGAACTTGAGAAACACAGTTTTTCTCAAGTTTCCGCTGGTGCAAGCATCAATCCTGTATGTAAGCCGGTCACATGGGCACGCCTAGCCTCGCCGAAGCGCAAAATACACCTTTTCTTTTGTCTACTTTCTATATGTCGTGGCTTGTTAAGCCTAATTTTCTTCATTTTCGGTCAAGTTCAAATCGATCGAAACTCCGGAGTAAAGATTACAAGTATTATCGATCGAATTGGTGAAAGAGATTTTTGTCGGGAGAGTGGTCGTAGAATTTGTGCATACTGAATTTGAGGATCTGTTGGCTTACTTGGAACGTATCATATTGGAGAGTGACAACCCTGAGGTCGGTCGTTTAAGATAGTGAGGATTTTTTTAAATGATTAAAAATAAAATTATAAATATTTTAGGCAGTTATTGTATGTAAGTAAATTAGTTGCATGCAGTTTAATTGTTTTTAAGAAAATTTATAAAATTATTTATTGATAATGAGGAATAGAGGAGATTTGAATTTTTTTTTTTTTAAACTTATTTTTTTTCCAAAAACCTTAGCTGTTTTAAAAAAAAAAATTGTGTTAAGCTTAGAATGGTGGAAGAAGTTTACATCTCTATATTTTAGTGACCATTTTTGACAAATCCAACTTTACAAAATTTTAAGAGAGGAAGCACATGTTTGGTGGGAAAGTTTTGATAAGGAAAAAAATTATAAGTATATTTGGGACGAAATGGAACATTTTCGAATCATTGGGAGTGACCATTTTTGGTAAATCCAACTTTACAAAATTTGAAGAGAGGAAGCACATGTTTGGTGGGAAAGTTTTGATAAAAAAAAAAAAAGAATTTTGAGGAAATGGAGCATGCATTCTTGAAACAATAGGATCCTTATAAAAAGATAGCTGGTTTGAAGGTCACCATGAAAAGATATGAAGAAGAAATAAAAAGGCTTCAAAAGGAACTGAAAGAAATGAATAAAGAGGATATAATAAAAGGAAAAAATACAGATGACAATGTGCAAGTTCATGGTTGCATTCAAAAGGAAAATCTTAAGAAGCAAGGATCCAAGGAGAAGCAAGAAGCAGTTATGGTAGGGGAACAAGTTGAAGAACCAATAGAAGACTCAAAAATTGAATTTACAGTAGCGGCAACAATAGAGTCCAAGGAAAACTTGTCAAAAGTGCACAAGGACGCACCAAAAGAAGGACATAAAAGAGAATATTGTGAAGAAGAATTTAAAATAAAGAAACTTAGCGGTTCTAGACTTCAAATGGATGTAGTAGCATTAGGAAACCACAAGATCAATCGTTTGAAATATGAAAGCAGAGTAGCAAAAGCATGGAGCAAACAGAGCAGTTATAAATATTCAAGTGACACAATGGCAGATCAATATTATAGATCGACATGAGGTCAAAAAGGCATCAAGTATGTCAATGTTTGGTAAAAAAACATAGTGGTTCTAGATTTCAAAGGGGTGCAATAGCATCAAGGAACAACAAGACCAATTGTTCGAAATATTAGAGCAAAGCAACAAAAGCATAGAGTCAACAGAGTAGTTGTGGATATTTAAGTGACATAATGATAGCTCGACATCATCAAAGACCACCACTAATCAAGATTTCACTTGGATAGATGGATGACGAAGATTGGAAAATGTTAAGAAGAAGGATGTTGAATATTTGTATTTATAAAGAAAATTGAAGAAGATTGGAAAATGTTAAGAGGAAGGATGCTTAATATTTGTATTTACAAAGAAAATTGAAGAAGACCTAGAAAATGAATATCAAGGATTCAAAATTAAAAAAAAAAAAGTTGTAGGTATCTAGCTATATCATCATGAGAATTGAATATGTTTGTAAACTCTCAAGGAGAGAGTTGTGATTTGTCAAGGGTGGGGGAACCGAGTAACCCTTTTTTCTCAAGCAAAAAAATATGAGCATTGATTGGTGAAACAACAAAAGTTATATCTATATTTGGATATAATGTTTATATTGGAACACTTTAGAATAAAAAATAAATTTAATGGTATAAAAGGAACATTAATTGGTAAAACAGTAAAAGTCATAACTATAATTGGGATGATGTGGATTGTTGTAAGATTAAAAAATTAATGCAATCAAATCCATAAATTAAATATGTCATTTAATTAAATAATTCTTTTAGTTACAATGATGTCCTACATTAATCTATTACTATCTTGTAAGGTGGCATATTGAGCTAACAAGATTGTCCAAGGTGTTTTTGAAACCCAACCACAAAGGCTATATATAAATTTGGGACCAATTGGCTCCATGCATACACTTAAGACGGGCTTGGCAAAGGCTACATAAGGGTTAGAATTGAGTAATCCACGTATACATTTGTCATTGATTGTGAGACTCAAACCCAAATTCTCATCTCAATAAGCGCAAGCCCACAACCTCCCTCTCCTAACATCAAATTATTTGTATTAAATGGTATGCTTGAGGGTAAAACAAAACATTGCTCAATGGTCTCAAGACCATTTGTAAATTTCTAGCAAATATCATAGGCAAATATTGTGGACATGCATTAATTTTACAATCTTATCAAGAAAGATTTTATATATTCTATTAAAAGGCTTATCAAAATTTAAATAACAAAGCACATTTTTTTTCAAGTAGGACCATATACTTTAATCGAAAAAAAAATGCTTTGTTATTTAAATTTTGATAAGCCTTTTAATAGAATATATAAAAGCTTTCTTGATAAGATTGTAAAATTAGGATGTTAGGATCTATTACTTTTAAAATATTTTAGGATCTATTTAGTATATGTTAGGATCCTAAATGACTTTAAGATAGCCTTTTAAATAACATCCTTACAAAAAAAAATATTTTAGGATGTTAGGATCTATGTACTTTTAAAATCTTTTTATTAGCAAATGGAAAGAAACTTAGCAAACTCCAAGTTACCAAAAGAAGTATGAAAAATACAATCTTACCCGGGTGACATAATTACTTTTTTGTATGGATCTTCTAGGTAATAAAATATGGCCATTGATGAAAACAATATTTTAACATTCTACCAAACTTTTATTAAACATAAAAATATTCAATTTTATTTTTTATGACCTTTATAATAGATTACATAAAAAATTATTTGTAGATCATTAGTAAACTAGAACTGCATTCATTTTAATCAAAAAAGTTATATTTCTATGCATTTGTTATAATCATACCCCATTCAATTTTAAAGAAGCATCAAGAAGGAATTGGGCAAAAGGCAAACATATTATAAGACTTTTTTTAACATATTTTATTGACCTAATTTGAAGTTTATTATGAGATAATAAATAACAAAGCGGAAGCTCAAGATTTTCTCAAAAGAGTTAAATTCTTAGTCATTCTAAACTGGAATGATCTTGATATTGAATGTGACTCTAAATGTCATCAACAACAATAGGTGTAGGGACTAAACCAAGAACGTGATTATGGAAAATATAAATGTAAAATTGACAGTTGTGCAAGTGTTGTAGATTATGTCATTTATTTACAAAATTTGTTAAGAAATTTGATGAAGGTATCAGATTCTTCAGTAGAACTGAAATCATATGATATAATTTAATTTATAAAAAAAATATCAATTTAAAGAAAAATCAACAAATAGAGAAGGTCCCAAACAATCAACAATAATTTTCAATGGAGAGGAAATGCTCTCATAAGAAAAAATTTAATTTTCAAACAAGAAGGGAATACAAAAAGCAGAAGGAAAAAGAGATGAAGGAAAAGCATTAAAAGAGAACAAAAGGTCCATGTCTAAGATGAAGAAAAAAAAACAATGAAGAATGCAATTCAACAAAGAAAATTTTGGATAAACAGAAGGTAAAGAAGAGGAAAACAAAAAAATCATATAAAATAATTGTGAAAGTTATATATATATATAGAGAGAGAGAGAGAGGTATTAATGTGGAATGAAAGGAATATGAACGGAACTTCAACAAAACAAGAAACAAGCATAAACTATTATTACAAAAACCCAATGGTTGGTGTATGCAAAGTTGATCAAGGAAAAAATGCTCCTCCCACAATCAACACAACAAATTTGCTCGCGTTAGAGGAGATCTAATAAGGCATTAAGAGGTGAAAGCTTGACATGTGGATGGACTATAAGCATAATCTTTAAAATGGGGAATAGAAAACCTACATCACATATCAAATGGTGTTCTTCGACATGATTTTTTAAAAGATTAGACAAATTTAGCTATATCTCTCTTCAAAAGTGGTGATGTAGACAACCCTTCAAATTACCACACCATAATGATCAATCCTCTATTACAAATCTTTTCGGTAATATGGTTGAATGTAAAATCAACAAGTGTGTAGAAGAACAAGGAAAGAGGGAAAAACAGTAAGTTTTAGGTCAAAACATTCAACAAGAGATCATTGTATCACTTTGAGACATATCATTAAAAGAATAGGGAAGGTAAAAGGGGATGCATATTGATGTTTAGTTAACCTTAAAAAGGACTTTGACACAATGCCTAGAAGTAAACTATGGAGCAAGACAAATGAACTAGGCACACCCAAAAAATATAAGGCAACAATCCATAAACTATATGAAAAGGTTCGAGCCAAAATCATAAGACTTGAAGAGGTTTGAACCAAACTTAGAATAGAAGAAGATCTCTCAATATGTTTTAGAGAGTAATTCAAACAAAGATGTCCATTATATGCACCCTTTATGTGGTGAAGCTACTTTTGTATGTAGATGGTTTCATTTTGTTTGTAGAGACAACATAAGGGTTTAGAAAGCATTTAAAGGTCTTAAAACACTTTTACAAGAAAGTTGGGATGCAAGTAAATGCTAGTAAAACCAATACAGTGGATTTCACCAACCAAAAGAAAAGAAAACAATTAAGCTCCCAATTTGAAGGGATTTTTCTAGAAGTAACAGAGTACGAGTATCTTCATATATATTTTAAGACTTAGTTGGACAACGTGCAAATTGAATAGAGTAATGGGAGGTTGGAGAGCAATCTTTGCATTGTAAGATAGATTTAGGTAGAATTGTGGGATTGGAGGACCATCCAAGCCTTATTCAAATTGGTAGTAGTCTCAATGGTGATTTATAGGTGTATGAAGTATGGGCCAATAGTACATCAAGCTTGAAATGGAGACAAATGGAGAGGATCCAAAATCATTTGATTATAAACAACTCAAAATAAAAGCTATAATCCATATGAAATATTTCTAGCATAAACATGTACATTTCCTGTAGAGGTAGCACCAATGATTCTTCTTCTATGGTGTCTAGAAAAATATCGAACAAATGGATGGAAATTGGTGGCCTAAGGTTATACTAAGAGATAAATGAATAGAAAAATAATACTTGGATGAAACAAGATGTCATATGGATGAATAAGTGGGTTATTGATTTAATAGAATGCCTAAATGTCAACAACTACATAAAAGTTTGTGTACCCCAATGATGGGGAAGGAATAAGTACTAGCATGGCAAATCCTGGGAGGAGGGAGGAATTGCACGCAAGGAGATTGAAGGTCTAGGTGTTTCATGATTAGGAATTTATTTGAATCATTGTGTACGTGGGAAGGTGGAGATAGGATAGACAGATAACAGTGGAGACTTGTAGGATGAATTGCAAAAATTTGCAAACGCCAGGATGAGCTGGTGGAGCTGCAGGAATTTGCAATCGCCACTGGAAATTAAGACCTCTCGAATACGGTTTCGAGAGGATATGCTATATACAAGGAAAATAAACCGATATTTTTTTCTATTTGCAGTTCTGAGGAGTTCTCTTCTGATATGTCATTCAGTGATTAGATGTAGCAATGCTTTTTGTGCAATTTTTGTCTATTCTCTAATTGGGCATTTAGCCTTCATGGGATTATAGACATGTATATCTCGAGGCACTTCCAAGCTGCGGCCCATGTATGGAAGGCCCCACGACTATGTAATTCGGTTTTTGTTTAATAAAATTTAGTATTTTTTAGCCGATTTTTTTTTAAATAAAAGTCTATGTAAGAAAAAAATTCAAGGCAACAATGTGGACAAAAGAGAAAGGAAGAAAGAATACACTACCTTACTAACTTCAACCCCACATATAAACATCATCAAAGAGCATATATATATATATATATATATATATAATGGAAAGTTAAGATGCTTATAACCCGACTAACGACTACCTCACATTAACTCAGATATGATTCAAGTAGATGGAAGAGGCCGTAAGAGAAATGGGAAGAGAGAATATGCACATGCTTTACTTCTAACTTCTAACCTAGTGGAAACAAAGAACTTTATTTTGGAATGCAAAGCTTATAAAAATAATAAGGATAGTGACGCTAATACATTAAGAGTGGAATGTTTTACTTCTAACTTCTAACATAGTGGAAACAAAGAACTTTATTTTGGAATGCAAAGCTTATAAAAATAATAAGGATAGTCATGCTAATACATTAAGAGTGGAATCAAGTGGCATTAACTCAACCGGTTAGATTCTTCAATATTTAAAGATGTGACCAAGGTTCAAATCTTGCCAAACGATACATAGATAATATCCAAGCTTTGTTGTAATACCACTATGTGGTGATGATGTAATACGGGTGGGGCCATTTCAATCCCATATAACCAATTGAAAAAAATACATTAAGGATTATATGTCTGAATTGTTTGAAGAAACAAAAGTCGAAAAGCTAACAAAAACAAAAACTAGATGTTAGGAATAAAAAATAACTAATAGTCAAGGCAATACAAATTTCAAATAGCTTGTACAAAAAAAAAAAAAATTATTTTATATATATATATATATAGGAATATTAGATTACAATTTAAAGAATTCCTTGCCAATAAAATGCAAGGGACAAAAATTATCAAATGACATGAGCTCAACTGGTTAAATTCCTCCACTTTCAAGAAGACCTAGGTTCAAATCTTGCCAAAGGATTTAATATATGTATAATTACTAGGCTGTCAAAATACCAATGTGTGTCATGATGTAATATAGGAGGGGCCATTTTAAATCTCATATAACCAATTTAAGAAATTAAAATATATCTATACATATATATATATATATAAGGATCAAAAACACGAAGTACGACCAGAAATAAGACTGCTACTGAGCAGTCTTAAAGCTAACAAAAACAAAAACTAGATGTTAGGAATAAAAAATAACTAATAGTCAAGGCAATACAAATTTCAAATAGCTTGTACAAAAAAAAAAAAAATTATTATATATATATATAGGAATATTAGATTAAAATTTAAAGAATTCCTTGCCAATAAAATGCAAGGGTCAAAAATTATCAAATGACATGAGCTCAACTGGTTAAATTCCTCCACTTTCAAGAAGACCTAGGTTCAAATCTTGCCAAAGGATTTAATATATGTATAATTACTAGGCTGTCAAAATACCAATGTGTGTCATGATGTAATATAGGAGGGGCCAGTTTAAATCTCATATAACCAATTTAAGAAATTAAAATATATCTATATATATATATATATATAAGGATCAAAAACACGAAGTACGACCAGAAATAAGACTGCTACTGAGCACATTTTTGTTAGGACAAGTTTAGGCTTTCTGACATATTTTATATAAAGTGTTGCTTCGAAGAAATCCAGTGATTCATCCATAATTCCTTTACAAGCTTAGAGAACAAAGAGACTCTCATCTCAGTGCCATAATTCCTTTACAAGCTTTAAACAAAAAACTGTAGAGAACAGAGAGACTCTCATCTCAGTGCCACGCTGCGTGTAATACAACTTATATTCTGACAAACAAATGGATGTGGTCAAAGGTTGTGTTTGTGTAAGGATGCAAATGTTCAAAAATAAAATCCGACTTGGCAACCTATAGATCATGAAAATGACAGTTTCAAAAAGACAAAATCTTTAAACAAGTTGAATGCCTGTATTACATTTATTTGATAGATCTCCATGGGCTTGCCAAATGGTCCCATATTTGTCATTCTCATCGGCCATCACATGAAAATAAAACACAAACTTGAAATTTACAAGAAGACCGTCTGAAGGCAAAGTCGCAGTTTTAAAATGGCCTCTCCGGGCATTCTCAGTCAAATACAGCCTTTAAAAAATAAAAAATGCCACTAGTTACATGGAAAGCAATAAAAGATTATATCTCTTTAAAGATGCTTTCTTTTATATGGAAGATGTTATGTGTGGCGTATCTTGCTAGTACGAGTGTTATTTCATTCTTAAAACAATAATTGAGAGGTAACAGTCTGGTATTTTTAGATAAGAGACTAAACATTTATTTTGACTGTTGTTTAACAGTTGGTGACAAGCAAGACATAAACCCAATGCTTTCAGCAAATACACAATGAGTTTATAGTTAGGTCCACTGTTCATTAGCATTTCCACCGAAAATATTATTATCAGATTAAAACCTTTCAAAATATTGATAATTCACCAATCATGCTTTGGATGTGTGCATGTTAATAAAATAATTCTTGCACTTGCCATGACCCTGAATATTTCAGAGATTGATGTCCATAACCAGATTTTATAGCGAAGCATTTTATTTTATGAAACTCATGCATCAAGTCTGTCACAGACTCGTCACGAGCCTCAGAAAACAGTATGAGTCCTACGGAGCCTTCAACAAGCCTCACTCAGAATGCCATCGCAGCTGACATGGCATAGACTCAACCAGCTAGTTTAAGCCAAGTCCTGAACTCATACTGTACAAACTGCTGAGGTGATCTCGTAGCCTAGGAAATAGCAGCATATAGCACATCCTTCTATTTACTAATAGACCGACTAGAACTAATTTATTTCATAATTGACTAGATTGATATCTTCAGTGTAAATGCAAGATTATCCATCTTGGCTGCATCTTTCCAAAGCAGATTCCTGCCTAGCATAGGACCTTCCAACAAACACAAAGCATAATTACAGCTCTGATAAAGAGTCTCTGTCCTCAACAGCTTCCATGTACGATGCATAGGATTCAATAATTGCCTCATATACTTTAATTCCTTTCAAATATTCGGCTTCATTGAGGAACTGCATTCATTGCATTCCAAAAAATTAATCAGTACTCGTTAATTTTATAATCAAGCAGAGGAATAAAAACAGAAGATTAATGTCATGTTGGTATTAATTTGACTCAAACCTCGTTATGATCATGAAGCAAAATGGGAGTATTTGCCATTGGCGAGAACCCAAATGCGGGAATTCCATGTCCTCTCACAAATCGGGCATCTGTTGCCGCTGGGAAAATCTCTGGTTTCTGAAGCTTCCCTTCAGCTCTCAAGATAGCCCCCTCTAGCAATGTCCACCACGGATTCGAAGGGTTTGCAATTGTCATAAGTGGAAGCCCTAGCTTGTTCCTGATTGGTTCTTTTTGCTTGAACTGAATAAAAACATTAGTTTTAAATTCTCAGATGTGAGCAAACTACTCCTATTTGTATCATCTAATATCTTATAAACATGGATGACATCAGATTCAACAATTACCACTCCAGCGAACAAATAGATAACAGTTATTGTAAAAAATAGAAATTTAGATATGAATAAAACCAAGAAAAGAATGAAAAAGTGCATCTTCAGAGCGAGTGAGCATGTTGCAGCTTGCAGGTTACTTATCCAGTAATGCATTAAGGGGTGCCTTCCAAACACTGATCTGCATATAGCCCTAAATAGAAAGACTTCACAATTTGAAAATTTGCAAGTAATGTATGTTACCTGATAACACAACTTGAAAGGAAGAGCCCACTTGAATGAAAAAAACAACCAATATATGGATTGCAAATGACGCTAGGTAAAAAATTCCACATACAGAACTACTAAAGTATGTTCTATAGCCATCATTGTATTGTCTATTTTAGAGGCATTTATGCCTACTTTCAAGATTTGGCACATTGAGATGCATGAACCTGATAGTGTTTTTCTTGTTGTGGATATGCACCAACTATAGATTGTAAAAATGGATATACTATAAATGGTAATCAGCTTGCAAGTTTAGCAGCATGATTCAAATATTTATCAAATAGAATTTGCACAAATCAACCTAGCATATGGCATGTAAAGTTCCAAACTGATGTGATCATCTCAGAAGCCATGCTGAAAATGTTAAAATTTCATTGGTTCACAATTATAAAATAATTACTTTTTGATGTACTATTTATATTATTACATCATAAATATTGTTGAATCTTTCTAACTGTTTTCAACATGCTCTAAGCCTTTTGGGATCAAAGCACCAGGTTCTATAGAATCTTATTTATATCTTTAAACATTTTGACACCCATTTCCCATTGTGGTCATTTTCAATTTCACATTTCTTAAAATTTAGGTGTGACTGTTGATTGACAGAACTACAGTGTAATGCCATTGCATCTGGTCAGTGCATGTTAGATGGAGGGCAGCATAGTTGCTTATTGAAGATTTCTTGATTTTGAGACATTGAGACACGGCTCAAATGTTAGAAATGCGAACAACATTGTATTATTCAGCAATGGTTTAAATAATACAGCAACAGCCGGGAATAGCACACCGGCGTAAACTGAACTGTTACGTTGTAACAGTGTAACAGCAAAATAATCCTAAATATGAAATATAGACAAACTATAGAATATTGGATGTTAAAGTACGCTAACATCCCCCTTTATTACATTATTTGGGTAATGTAATAACTAATAGCTATACTAACATCCCCTTACATCATTTTGCAATACAAAGTGAGCTGCGAAACAATTCAAATTTGACACGTCCAAGTGCCTTAGTGAAAATGTCTGCAACTTGAGCATCGGTGGGAATGTGCTGAAGCTGAATTCGGTGCTTTGGAACTTCATCTCGAATGAAATGACATTGTGTGTCAATGTGCTTTGTTCTTTCATGATGGACTGGATTCTTGACGAGGTTCAAAACACCCTGATTGTCGCAAAACAAGTGTATTGGAGATTTTGATGGATGGCCCATACTTGTCAGAATGCGACGCAACCATATCACTTCGCACACAGCTTCACGTGCGGCGCGATACTCTGCCTCTGTTGATGAAATAGCAACCACCTGTTGCTTCTTGCTATGCCAAGAGACAGGACCGGATCCCAGATGAAAAATGTATCCAGAAGTTGATTTGCGATCATCAAATGATCCGGCATAGTCGGAGTCCGTGTATCCTTGCAAGAAGAATTTGTTGTTCCTCTTGTATTCTAGGCCATATTCCATAGTACCACGAACATAGTGAAGAACACGTTTGCTTGCTTTCCAATGAGTGGTCTTAGGCTCCTGCATGAACCTCGAAAGATAGTTGACAGCAAATACGAGATCTGGCCTAGTATTGGTCAGATATATGAGACTCCCAATCAACTGTCGATAGAGAGTACCATCTACCTGAGGTGAATCATCATATCGCGATAATTGAAGTCCATTCTCCATCGGAGTTGCCATTGGCTTGCAATCAGTCATGCGATATTTTTCCAGCAATGTCTTGGCATATTTTTTCTGAGACACTTTGATGGAGTGCTCCTTCTGGCTGAATTCCAGACCAAGACAATAATGGAGAAGTCCGAGATCTGTCATCTCAAAAGATTTACACAAGTTTCTTTTGACAGTAGAGATCATAGTTTCTGAACTCCCTGTAATGAGCAGATCATCCACATAGAGTACAAGCAACACTATCTCAGAACCCTGTTTCTTGAAATAGAGGTTTGCATCTGACGGACATCTCTTAAATCCATGCTGCATAAGGTGATTGTCCTTTTTATATACCAAGCTTGAGGAGCTTGTTTCAGACCATATAAGGATTTGACCAATTTGCAAACCTTCTCGCTCTTGGCCTTCCACTTCAAATCCTTCTAGCTGAGTCATGTAGACTTCTTCTTGGAGATCACCATTTAGAAAGGCACTTTTGACATCCATCTGGTGAACTTTCCACCCATATTGTGCTGCCATAGCACACATAACCCGAATTGTGGTCATCCGAGCGGTAGGTGCAAAAGTTTCCTCGTAGTCAATGCCTTCTTTTTGAGCATAGCCCTTTGCAACAAGACGGGCCTTATGCTTATCAATTGTTCCATCTGCCTTGTACTTGACTTTATATACCCATTTGCAGCCAATGGGTTTCTTTCCATGAGGCAAATCAACAAGCTTCCAAGTTTTATTTTTCATCAAAGACTCATACTCTGTATCCATAGCGGCCTTCCACTGAGGCTCACTAAGAGCATCTTGCACTGATGTAGGTTCAAGATCATCTATGGTAGACATGAACGCCCTGTCATCATCAATATCCATATCCTCTACTTCTGTACTTGGAGTTACTGAAAGTTCCTCAAAAGATTGACAAAGATCATCAACCTCACCAGTTTCTTTGGCTTCTCTTTCCTTTTGAGCCATACTTGCGTGTACGAGGTCTATCCAAGTTCAAATTGGGAGGAGTGGATAAATTTGCGTCTTCGATTGTATTTGTACACCATTTTGGGTTCTTCTTCGGTGGTGGTGAAGAAGATGTAGAAGGACCTCCTGTCTGTGTTGACGAAGGAATCTTCTCTTCCTTAGATTCCACAAGATCTAGGTGTACTTTAGATGTGCTCTGTGATGTGAAAGCTTCATCAAAGACAACATCTCTGCTGATATGAATTTTCTTGGTCAAAGGATCTATCAAACGATATCCTTTAGAGTGCTCATCATAACCAAGAAAAATACATCTCATTGTTTTCTCATCTAGCTTCTTCCTTTTCTCTTTCGGTATGTGCATGAAAGCGTGACATCCGAAAATACGTAGATGAGATATGGAGGGTTTTCGACCACTCCATGCTTCTTGTGGAGTCATTCCTTTTAGGGCCTTTGTGGGTGCCCTATTCAACAGATACACTGCAGTGGTGACAACTTCTGCCCAATATTGTTGCCCAAGAGTAGCTCCTGTGAGCATACAACGAACCATTTCCATGATAGAACGGTTCCTTCTCTCGAGCAACTCCATTTTGCTTGAGGAGTATAGGCGATTGTTAAGCTGTCTCTTGATTCCATGCTTATCTAAGAATGCAGAAAATTCATTAGAGGTAAACTCTCCCCCTCGATCTGAGCGGAGGGTTTTAATAGAAGCTCCTGACTCCTTCTCAACGGATTTCTTGAACTGCTGGAAGAATGCGAAAGCTTCGGATTTCAGTTGGAGAAAGAAAACCCACATATTTCGTGAGTAGTCATCTACGAATAACCGAAAGTACCTCTTCCCTCCACAATTGTTGGGTGTGAAAGGACCGCATGGATCGGTGTGAATTAACTCCAGAGGTTTTCGTGCTCTTGTTGAGCTCTTCTCAAATGGTACTCTATGCTTGCTTTCTGCTAGCGATCAGAGCACACCGGCAATGTGGCGAAAGGGAAGGAAGACCCTTTACCATCTCATACTTATCGAGCTCAAGTAAGTAGCCAGAACTAAGATGCCCATATCTCTTGTGCCATAGGGAAGTTGCCTCCTTGGTAGAGACAGTCATGGCAACATGTGGAGTAGAGATAGCATCTAGTGCAAATAAGCCGTGCTTATATGAAGTTGTTGCAATTGCTTACCCTTCCTGGTAATAGTACAACACTTCTTTCCATTCTCAACACGAAAGTTGACAACCATATTTCTATCCAGGATTTGTGTGATCGACAACGAAATTGTTAGCCAATCCCGGAACATAGAGGACTTTGTCAATCCGACACTTGCCATCGGGAAGAGTGACTAAAACTGCACCCTCTCCCCGAACCCCTGTAGGTTTTATCATCAGCAATGGTGAGAGGTTTGCCCTCTTTGGCCACAAATGATTCAAACCACGATCCGTCGCCGATCATATGTTTGCTAGCTCCGGAATCGACATACCAAACAGGATCCCTCCGTGTGGAATCTGTGGTAGTCATGAGCACCTTGTGTGCCCATTCGGAATCCGAGTCGATTCTTCAACGAGCAACATTCACTCGGGGTTGCTTGTTTTTATTTTGTGGTTTGTTTTGGCCTTTCGCTTGTTCTTATGCCAACACTTGTTGGTGTCATGGTTGTCTTTCTCACGGATCTTGCACCACCTCTTCTTCGTTGAGGTTGTTTGCCTTTTCCTTTCGTATCCTGTTGAGAATTTCCTCCTTTCTGATAGTTGCCTCCTTTTTGCCCATTACCTTTCTTTCTAAAACCCTGCCTGTTGGTGTATAGGGCTGTATTTGAAGAATCATCCTTGTGAAGTTTGCGTGCCTCCTGTTGTTGAAGCAGATTGACCAACTCGATGTAGGTAATTTGTCGTTGAGACACCTGGATGGAGGTTATCAACATATCAAATGAAGAAGGTAAAGCTCTCATCACAAGTGAAATGAGAAGCTTTTCGTCCACAATATCTCCCAAAGAATTCAATTTCTCTTTCAATTCAGACACTCTGCACAAGAAAGAGTTCAACTGTTTCACCCTGTCTCAAACTCAGGTTATGAAGTTGTTGTTGAAGATGAAGAATGGTTGAATCATTCTTTCCCTCATAGATGGTTCTAAGGGCATCCCATGCCTCTTTACCACTTGCTTTGTCAGCTATATGAGGTTGCACTTCATCTGAAACAGCAAACAAAATGAGCACCTTTGCTCGACTGTCTTTCTTGTCAAAAGCTATCTGATCTGCGGAAGGACCTGTGGATCTTGCTGTTGGTGAAGGCCTAGTTGTTACTCCAGTAACAATATCCCACAAATCTTCCATTTGGAGAACTGCCTTCATCTTATGTTTCCATGGTGTATAATTTGGACCTTTCAATAACTGATGAGGATCAGTCATCAACTTTGCAACAGCGGCCATAGTGAAGGTTCCTTATATCACCAATTGGTCCCCCTTTCGATATACCTTTTGCTAGGCCGTTATACCGTACAAAATACCCGCCCTTACGTGAGGAAAACTATAGGTATTTAGAAAGATCAACAAAAATCACCCGCCCTTACGTGAGGGAGACTATAGGTGAGTTTTAGAGATCATACGATACGTGGAACATAAGCGGTACTGAAAGGGAATCGCCTTGTTGATGGCACCTACCATAGAAGATTCTTCTCATGCGTGGGGCGTAACTTCCCCTAAACACTATGAAGAATACTTCGTCAGGATTTACGCCTAAACACAAGTGCGATAAAGGGTAGTGGATGGAGTAAAAAATTGCAAAAATGGCTAACTTATCTCTCCCCGACGATTTATAGAGAACAAGCTCAGACGTCGTTGTAGCAGCTATATTAGGCGGCGGATACAATGAGCCCAATCACGACGACTTTACTCGTAAGTGCTGGCGGAGGTATCACAAATACCGAACGCTGCAGTGCAATAAATTGCACGGATGGGTTTTAATTATTCCGGGGATTTAGGGAGTGTATTTGATTTTTTTTAAGTTTTTTTTAATGTTATAGTGCAAAAATGAAATATGCAACATACAACATAAAAAACTGCCCACAAGAATAACCCACAAGGTGTCGGGCACAGCCGAAAATGCACCTTTTACAATTCGCCAAATTGCTTTTTCAGAAAATTACTCACATTCCCCCTTTGATTTTTTGAAAAAATATCCCCCCCTTAAAAAAATCTCTTTAACAAAGCATTTTAATAATTATTATGTTTTTAAAATTAAAATAAATAATTTTAATTTATATAGTTTTAAAACTTATGAAAAAATAAATTAAAATTAAATTTTAATTTATAAAGTTTAAAAACTATAAAAAATAAATTAAAATTAAAAATTTTAATTAAAAAATAATAATTAAAAAAACTTTGAAAAAAAAATTTATACCTTAGGGGGGAGTCGGCGGGATTTGAAACCCCGACCTGCAGGCTCCCAGAGCCTTACCGCACAGCTCACTGCCAAGTGAGCTAGCGGGTTGATCCGAAGGATCAATGGAGGCCCTCGTATTTGAGCTGCTACCCGACCGCAGGTTCCTCCTCTGCAGCGGCCTCCGACTGGATGCTGGCCTCGCTGCTCAAGCCGGGGTATTTCTTCTTCTTCTTTTTTTTTTTTTTTTTTTTAATTATACCCGCGCGAGGTCCGCCTGCAGCTCTGCAGCGCGTCGTACCCCCTGTGCACGACATTGCGTCTGGAAACGTCCGCGTCCGCGTGCTCTCCACCCAACGGGGGGGGGGTTGCGGGCTCCCCTCCTGCGCGTCTTCCCCCTTTCGCAGGCTGACGCGTCCGTCAGACGTCAACGCAGTCGCGTCCACACTAGACGCGTTTCTGCGCAAGGACGTCAACGCAGGACGTCTGCGCAATTGCGTCCACGCTGGACGCGTTTCTGCGCAGTCTGCAGCGACAGACGCGTCCAGGCTGGACGCGTTTCTGCGCAGGCTGCAGCGCAGCCTCCACTCAGTCGCGCGTGGATGCGCGATGACTGTCGCGCGTCTGCGTGCGACACAAAAAAAAAAAAAATTATTTCTCTCCGATGCGCAGCAGGAAGAGGAGATAGCGCGAAAGCAGGGAAAAAAATCACGCCTGCAATTACCTCGCCCAAAAAAAAATCAGAATGGCTCTGATGCCATGTTAGAAATGCGAACCAAATTGTATTATTCAGCAATGGTTTAAATAATACAGCAATAGCCGGGAATAGCACACCGGCGTAAACTAAACTGTTACGTTGTAACAGTGTAACAACAAAATAATCCTAAATATGAAATATAGACAAACTATAGATTATTGGATGTTAAAGTACGCTAACATCAAATGCTATCCCACACTTAACAGGTGTTATGTTCAAAACATGGCTTAGCCATGGGCCATACAGTCCCAATGACCTTGCAAATATATGCAAAATATAGAGGAGGAATCACCCCTTCCACCAAACAGTGACAGGCCCCAGCATCAGGCACGCACTGAAATAAGGCAGGTACTTCAGAGAGATTTCTACTTTTTGGTAGTAGATAGTGGGCAACCTCTTCTTTAGGGCATGCTTTGAGAGTTATCAATCATTTTGTCCTGCTTGATTTATTTAAGAGAGGGTTTGAACAAAGGTCTCTTCACAATGACGGTCTATGAGTTCAAAGTGGAGGCTTGTTTTTTTCCCTGTTTGTACACCACTTGAGTATTACTTGTATTTTACCTATTCCATACACCATTTTGAATATTCCTTCTTACCTAAAATGCAAGAAGGCATTGTTTTGCCTATTTTTATATATCTTTGTTTTCCACGAGACAAATACTTAGTCAGTTTCCAAAGTTGCCTAAAATTGTTGAATGACAATAAACATATTTTGCTGCAAGGAACACTCATCTTGTGACCACATCCAACATAGCTTAACAAATGAGGTTTTATCTCAGGACTGAAAGTAAATATGCATCAAACTCAATTATAACAAAGTAAATACTGAAATCAATCTTAGAAGCTTATCTTTAAACCTGAAATGTCATATTGCGTGAAGCAGGAGCCCATTCTTCTGCAATTCGTCTTTCAAAATATTCAGCATCAGCACCAGGTGAAACACGAATATCAAAACCTGCTTCAGCCTCAGATGGTTGAAGATTCATGACAAACCCCTATAACAGAGAGCCATATGCATTAGTGCACTTTGTCAGAAATTTTGTCATTAAATCAAACAAAGACCACAATTAAACCGCATCACAGAATTTACAGGACTAGAGGATTGATATTTGTAATTTAATACAAAGCCATACGTGCAAAATAATACATCCATGTACAAAGCCAAGTAATGGAAGACAAGCACTCAAATATCTTAAGACAGAATACCAATACTAGGCCAAACAAGGAGTCCTGGTCAATTCTGGCTCTTGAAGAAATAGACAATGTTTATACCACCTGCCAAAGTGTTAGGACAATATGTGAATTAGATGCATCACGCAACTGCAGATAGATCCATATTTGTTGACCTATAAAAGAGACTACCCTTTTATACATCTTCATGACCATGACTCAACTATGGTGCAAGAAACTACTAATCAGGATTGCACCTTTGACCTAAGATGCCCTTTGAATATTGTTTAATGCCTTGTCTAAAGACACAATCCTTGCAGCCTACTAGATTAAGCATAAAAAAGGTTATGTGTAGAGGATTATGAAAGTCACAAATGCCACACAATGAAAATTCAACACTTACATTTTAAATATAAAAAATTCCCACTATCAAGCTCTGATTTCTCGAAAATTTGAGCACTTACAGTACAAGATACTGTAAAAATTTAAAAAAACATACAAGACCATTGAATGCCCAAGATATCAAGTCCAACAAATCCACTATAGAAAATAGCGTTGGTAGTTGCAGCATCCAAGACTTATTTATTTACTTTTGTATTATCTTAGAGCATCCAGGACTTATTTATTTACTTTTGTATTATCTTGATGATAGCTGAACAAAGTTACGCATTTAGATATTATAAATAAGTTAATAACCTAATAATAGTCTCATAAAAATAAAAGCCAAAAAAACAAACATATGAAAAAAAAACTCCCACTAGTCCTTGGAAATTAGGCAAAACAACTTAGGTATTAGAAAAGTTTAGAGGCAAGAGATTTCAAGAACCGGTACCCACTAAAGAGCATAAATAAAACCCGAAACAAAGTTTGGGGGGTTAAAAAAGCAGGCAAGTTTAGTTACTAGAATATTTTCAAGGCAATAGATCACAAGAACAACTGCCTATAGAAGGGCATAAGTCAAAGCCTGTACCAGTTTTAGGGACTTCAAAAAACAAGCAATGCACAAAAAACTCAAGTTTATTTTTAGAAGCAATTTCCATCAGAAATCTAGCTCACCTGTCAAACGTGATCTTTCTTTGGAGAAATTAATTCATCAATTTCAAATAGGCAGTTAAGTAAAGACAAAAGCTGACCTGTCAAGTTTATTTGAAGAAGCAATTTCCATCAGAAATCTAGCTCACCTGTCAAACGTGATCTTTCTTTGGAGGAATTAATTCATCAATTTCAAATAGGCAGTCAATTAAAAACAAAAGCTGTGGATCAAGTCGTTCCAGACTTCCTAGATGACAACTTCGAACAATTCTTTGAAATTGCCAATAGTGCTTTATACCACTAGCTTGTAGAGCCAAAGGAGTTCATATGAGATAGTACTTGTGCCAATTTAGGATTAGCTTCCATTTTGTATAATAGTTTAATTCCAGGGAGCAACCATAGACTAGAAGAAGTATTCATAAAGGACAAGCCAGTAAAGCTGCCGTTTGAATAAAAAGTATGGTAAGAAAATCATGGACTTCGAAGAAGCAAATGACATGAACTGTGAAAATGACAGGGCTATTAGAAATAACAATTCTAGAGGCTGCTGACCTATTTAAGATCTTTCATTTTTTTCAAAATGATAAGGATCAATCCCTCATCCCAATGATCAGACCATTTCCTCTCCAAATAATATACTCCTTTCATGGTCTGACTGCTTCAAACATTGTTGACCCCTTTTGGGTCAAAATAATGAAAAAGACATCTATCTTTTCAATCACTAGCCACGGTCCCTGGAACATCTGATGTTGCAGCGTATAGTATGGTTTGAATATTGTAAGAAGCAGCAACGGCTGAAAAGCAATATCCTAACACATCGAATCAATCATGATTCGAGGTGTAGGTAGGTCAGTATTAGGGCCTCACCAACTCAAAATCCCCCTTTCATATGTGAGATAGGTAAATGGAAGATACTTAGGAGAAATGGGAGGAGAGAATATATATCTACTGCACTTCGAAAAAATTATTTTAGAATGCAAAGCTTATAATAATATTGGGAACAGTTATGCTGATACATTAATGCAAAGCTTATAATAATATTGGGAACAGTTATGCTGATACATTAATGCAAAGCTTATAATAATATTGGGAACAGTTATGCTGATACATTAAGGATGGATTCTGCATCTGAATTGTTTGAAGGAACAAGAACAGAGAAGCTAGGAATATATATAATAAGGTCTCGCATCGGTTCTTCTGAAAGAGAAAATTTGTTTCTTTTTATTGAAACAAGTAAAATAACATATTGTGTTTGTTGTACCATAGGTCGTTCTGGCCTGATAGAAGTTAAAAAATTTACATTCTATTCTATAGATAGATAGATTCAGACACATACATGTCTATCCAAGTGAAACGCTCTGCTGTTTAAGCAGATTGCATAAAGATTTTGCTAAGCTAACCTACCCAACTAGCAAATTATGCTCTATATGCAGATTGTGGGTGCATTTGTAAGGTGTGGATATCCAATCCAGTAGTCAAATCATTCCATTGGTTGGTTGGATTTGGATAAACTTCTCTCAGTACCAACTCTATCCGGCCGCTTATAACAACAAATACTATTATTCCCCAAAAACCAAAATAAATAAACATACCGTGGGAGTTGGAGTCCCTGCTTTGAGAAAAACCGGATTGACAGAAATGACCTCCCCCTCAGCCGCCAATCCAGCCTTGACAAGATCAAACTGGGCAGCCCTGAAACGAGTGATACTCTCCATGCTCTTCAACAAGTTCTCCATTGCACTGTTGTCATAGAGCTTTGAGCCATGTCCAGGGGCACCCACAGCCTTTATGACCAGCCACCAGGGAGACCTCTCCGCATAGAAAACCCTGTAATTCTCATCTGGGGAGGCAAGCCCCTCATCCAAGACCACGCCCACATTCAAGCTCCCAAACTCCTTGGAGTTAACAAACTGTTCTGCTCCATCATGACCCCCAATCTCCTCATCAGGAACAAAAGAAGCATGAATTGTTCTGCGGGGCACAAACCCCCTCTTCTTGAGGTTTCTGAGGGCCTCAAGGTACTGCAAGCCCACACACTTCATGTCCTGAGAGCCCCTGCCATAGATGTTACCCTTGGGGTCCCTGTGGCCTGAGAAGGGGTGATAGGCCCACTTGTCCTGCTCTGCAGTGACTACATCTGTGTGGGAGTTGAGGAGGATGGATGGCAGGGACTTCTGCTTGCCTCGCCATGTCAGCAGTACAACTGGCTTCCCCTTTACAAATTCAAGGACTTGGGTATCCAGCCCAATGGATTTGGCCTCTGAAAGTATGAAGTTCACTGCTGGCTGGTAGTTAGGACTGGGCTGTGCCGTGTTGATTTGGAGATATTGCTGGAACCTGGAGATTACTTGTTCTGGGTCTGACTCTGATACTGCCTTGGTTGCACATGATGCATGGAGAAATCCTACAAGTATTACAGCGACAGTGATGGTGAAAAGGTTGGAGTAGAATTTGGCTGCCATTGTGGTGTTCATGAGGCGTATCGTAATGGTGTTATTGTAATGACCAATTTCTCTGTTTATGATTTCTCTGTTTATGGGTCCGACTTTTGGTTTTTTATTTTAATAAATTAATTGAAAAGGTTTCCTTGCGAAGTCCGGCCAGGATTTTTTAAATCGAGTGGTAGGGAAAAATACTCACTGCTCGAGCTAGATGTTTAAAAATCAGGAAAAAATACTCGCTGCTTAAAGTTAGATGTGGAATAGGAGATGGACAACGCCTAAAGAACAATGGGAAGAAAGGATATGTACTCTATGCAGCACAGGGGCAGTAGAGACATAGGAACACTTCATCTATAAATGCTCCACTTTTCATATATCCGTGACAAATACAAATAAACACTTGAGAATGGGTTTATGGCAAATTTATTTGAAGACAGTAAAATAAAAAAAAGTTAGAGAATTGCTAGCACAAATCAGCAGGAGAAGGAACAACCTTCTTAAAAATATTGATATTAAAAATCATATGTAATTGTATTTCCATAAGTCCCATATTTAGGTCTCGCAAACGTAATTAAAATCTTTCATTCATTCATTAATTTTATTTTTTAAATAATTGAAAGGGTTGTGACGTACTAATGGGGTTATGGAATCACATTACTATATCTATGGAAAGAACCAAGTAGCATTCATTGATAATAAAGTTTGCATATATATTTTTGAGTAATTCATAATGTAACTATTCTTTATAAATGATTCTACGAATTATTATTATTATTATTATTTATTTTTATTTTTTTAAGAATTTGGGCAGGTTGTTCAGCTTTTTATGGTCGCCACAGTATTTTGCGTTGTCCGCCCCGAAAGCCGCTACACAGATCTTCGCGCAGTCCACCCCTATAACCACCATGCCACAATCATTTTAAACCTTTTACACCGCTGAAAGCACCAGGAAAGGGACAAGCGTTCAATCCGGCGAGGCCCGAGATTTGAACCTTGGACCTCCGCCCCCTTATGGGGTTTGGATGAACCAATTGGTCTACACCTCGGACCTATTATTATTATTATTATTATACACAAAGGAATTGGCAATTACCTTTCTTTCTTGAATAATTGGTCATAGAATCAAGTCGTATTACTTATGATCATAACATCAAATCATGGTGCTACCACTATAACCTCTATTTTGCCTTGGTAAATAAGTTTCTAAATGAGGGAGATCCTTGGAGGGTCAAGTCGTATTGCCTCTGATTATAGCATCAAATCATGGTGCTACCCCAAATAACTATTTTTATTATTATTATTATTTTTATACACAAAGGAATTGGCAATCACCTTTCTTTCTTGAATAATTGGTCATAGAATCAAGTTGTATTACATATGATCATAACATCAAATCATGGTGCTACCACTATAACCTCTATTTTGCCTTGGTAAATAAGTTTCGGAATGAGGGAGATCCTTGGAGGGTCAAGTCGTATTGCCTCTGATTATAGCATCAAATCATGGTGTTACCATTATAACCCCTATCTTGCCTTGGTAAATACGTCCCAGTATTGCCTCTAATCATAGCATCAAATCATGGTGCTACCACTATCCTCTATCTTGTGTTGGTAAATATGTCTTGTAATGAGGGAGACCCCCGACGGCTTAAGGTTGGTACCATCGTCATCGAGCTGGCACACACTCAACGGACTCGGGTTAGACTACTACCCTTGCCCAAATTGGGCATGCCCTCGAGGTTTGAACCTATGTCTGCTCAAATTGGGCATGCCCCCGAGGTTTGAACCTAGGTCTCCTCAACTGGTCACAGGGCGTACACTCAACGGACTTAGGTTAGACTACTACCTTTGCTTAAATTGGGCATGTCTTTGAGGTTTGAACCTGGTCTGCCCAAATTGGGCATGCCCTCGAGGTTTGAACCTAGGTCTCCTTAACTGTCCCGGTGTAAGGGAGACCTCTGGTGGTTCGGAGTTAGTATCGTCGTCATCAAGCTAACTCACACTCAGCGGACTCAAGTCAGACTACTACCTTTATCCAAATTGGGTATAACCCGAGGTTTGAACCTAGGTCTCCTCTTGGTAAGTGCCCAACGTCTTACCAATCCACCTAACCCTTGCAGACGTTATTTTCATTATTATATTGGTACAATCAACTAGGCACTAGGCATATACGCTACACCCTTGCATGCTTAACTCAAAACAAAAAGGCTAAAATTAAGTCTGAAGTTCCTCATTCTAAGGGACGGGGAGAGAATGCATCCACCCTCTAGGTGTTATGGGCCTTGGAGGATAACCCTAATCATGGATTTGCGCTCTTATCCCAGAACACGAGGATGAGAAGATGAATCCACAAAATGGAACTTTCTATGGGATTTGGCTAATCTCGTCCACTTGGGAGGTCATTTGTAATGATCCTAATTCCCAAAAGTGGCATACCTCGTACTGATTAAACATTAGGTGATCATCAAACCATTTGACTCAAAAAAAATTCCCTCAAATCATGTCTAGTTAGTAAAAATGTCAAAAAAAATCACCTTGTGGAACTAGTGAGCTAGACTAGGTTGTACAATCATGTGTGTCAAACCTAGGTTGTTACAAAATTAGAATTCATTAAAGTAAATTATGGAGTTTAGGGTGTGAGATATTAAAAATAAGGTCATAACCATAGCAAGGAGCATGTGTTATCAATCAACACATGAGAAAATTTAATAACAACAATGTAATCTCATGCATATAAAATGAAATTAACAAGGAATAACAAGAAGACAAAATTTTAGTACCACAATTGTTATGCATTCCACAATCTAGGAGAGCAATGTCATTGATGGAAAGCAAAAGGTCTCATCAATTTCTCATTAATCTCAAAAGGAAAGAGCAAGTACAATGTGGGTCTCACAAAGTGTAGCTCTAATTTTTTCAAGGCTAAAAGATGTTTACAATGGAGCCTATGGATCCTATTTATAAGAATAATTTTCCCTAAGTTACCCTAGGTGATAACGTTTTACTTCCTAGTAAAAGTAAACATTTAGGGTATCCTTAGAAGAATGATTCATGTTCAAATTCTATGTGCCTCTAAATAAAGCTTTAAACTACTTAAAAATATTCTAAAATATTCGGTGATGCCACTACATATTAAAATATCACTTTCCAAAAATTGTCCTTAGGATTTCCATATCTCCTTTTGCACTTTTACCTATCCATAAGCAGTTTGCTCTAGAAGGGGAGTGGATCACTCCTATTTGGGAGTACTTCACTATATTTCACTGACATTTTGCTCTTGTAAACCAATTATTTCATGTTAAATCACTTTGATCTATTCTAATAGTACTTCACTCTTGTGAACCAATTACTCTGTGTTGTTCAACACTTTGTTCCTTAGGAACCAATTACATCATTTTGAGCAAATTTCTCCTTAGGTTCTCATCTTGCAAAATTGAGTTTTAGAGGCCTCAATTGATCAAACAAAATTATTTTATATTTCGAAGAAGACATGACATGCCAAACTGCTTGATAAAACGTCTACAAGATCACAGTAATTTTGATAATGTATAAGTCATTTTTGATAAATGAAATGATTTGCAATGTACTATCAGTCGCCATAATGTCATGTGGACTGATTAATAGAAATGCACAAAAGGAAAACTAGTCATCATGAGTTTTTACGTTTGTTAACATGTCTTAGATTGGTTAGTTAAGATGTCTAGTGTTAACACATCTAGACTGGTTTGTTACGCTGCAAAGCAAGATTAGTTAAGTGCTAACGTAGGATGGTTTGAACGGTTGAGATTGGTTGGTTGCAATAACCGCTAGGACTTGCCCTAAAAATACCCCCTACTCATTTTTGTAATCTATCCATACTTTTCCATAAATGTAGATCCATTATGAATACAAATATTGTTCTGGAGAAGGTGTCTATGTGATTGCATTGTGATTGTAGTGTCATGTTACAGGTATTGATCAATGGTTGGTATGATATAGACTGGTGTATACTTGTACTGTATTTGTCTTGTGTAGTTGTAAGTAAAAGTGGTTGCATGCTGGAAGGTGAGCACAAGTTACAGTAGATGTCTAGGCCTACCCATCTAGGACTAACTATTATATGTCTAGGCCTATCTGTCTAGACCTTACTCGTTTGAAACGTCTATCCATCTGTAGTTAACCGTCTGAGATGTTTATCCATCTATAGTTACCCATCTGAGATGTCAACCCATTTAGCCATCTACACATCTAAGTCGTTGACACGTTTGGTAGGTTACACATCTAGGAAGGTTACCTGTCTGGAGTCCAACCCATCTAGGTCATACATGTTCGACTGGCAACTTGTGTAAGTTCGTACTTGTCTAGACACCTACCCGTCTAGACTGATCATACATCTAGATTAGAAATCTACATAGTTTAGTCATCTAAACAGAGTAAGTTGATGTCATGACTAACAATAGGGATTGCCAATCCCTTTCTTCCTAATCTCCTGTCATTCCCTCATCTAGGGAAAGCACTCACCCCTATCTACATTTGGCATCATTGCCTAAATAAAACTTTAGGTCAAAAAGCATACATGATAAGGCAATGAGGTGAATGATAGATTCCAGGCCACAAGGCACAAGAGGAAAGAATTAGATACCATTAAGATGAAGTGCATGACTAGTAAATCAAAGGACACGGACCCACAAGGAAGTTTCACAACCATAAGTGGAAAGAGTGTGGAATCCTGTGGAAGAGGAACTGTTGGTTACGAATCTGCCACGGGAAAGGGTTTGGTTTATCTATGCACCCTAGACCCGCCCAACACCTTGAAAGGCCGGGAGGAAGAGATGCCTCCCGTGCCAATCTCCAGAGAAGGCTGGCTCCTTTACTACACTACACTGGGGTTTCAGATTAGGGAACTGGAAAGGAATTAGAAAATTGCTGAAAGAGATGTAAATAGCTGAAAGAAATGGGAAATATGGCCACAGGCTGGATAGTTCCAATGGGAAGAACAAGCAACACAATTACTAACTTCTACTTAAACCAGCAACAATCAATACTATGAATATAATAGAAACTAACACTAAAATATTCTCTGATACGTATCCTTTAATAATTCTAAGTTTTGCTCTTTATCACACACTTAAATCCAGATTGTAGAATTACAACATACATATAAAGAAACAAAATTAATAGAAATAATGACAAAAGGCATCATACATAGAAAAGGAGTCCAGAATCAGAACCAGGAGTCTTAATATTGATGCAGAATTTAAGTACAACTCTCTAGCAAAATGTTCCCCCCGATTACATTACATTGAGTTAGTTTTTATAGAGGATTTCACCTCTGTAACATTAATGTCAAACCCTAAAAGTCTCTGGGGCAGCTGAGATTTGACCCCTGTCAGATGATAGAGTATCCATGGAATGTGGCTCACTCGTGTTTGCAGCGGCTTCGGACAGATTATACAGCTGGGACAGCATGTCTCATTAATATGGTTGGTGAATTCCGTCCTCAAGGGCTTTTTCGGGACCTGACAGTGTCGTTTTGATGGGATGAGCAGGAAACCCGAATACGTGCGCCATGAAGGCGCCTTAAATCCCCACCTACCTTCCCCTCCTCTGGAAGGGCGCCTTTCGGAAACGGCCTTAGCGCTGAAAAATGCTCTAGGGAGGGCTCACTGGAAATCAGGCCCAAAATGCAGCTTCACCTTTGGAATGGCCGAACACGGGAGTTCGCTAGAGCTGGGGGGAGGGTTTTCAGCTTCTATTTTTGCCTAAGTCCGGAATGGACTGGATGGGGTTCGCTCCAGCTAGACCCGAGATGGAGCTTCGCTGGAGAGGGAGCCCGAAATGCAGCCTCATCAGGCTGAAAAGCGAAGTCAAGCTTGTCCTTTTGCCTTAAAAACTTTTCGCTCGAAGCGCCTCTTCGCTGCCTATGGGTGCTTCGCCGGAGGTAGCCCCCGAAATTGGGCTTCGTTGGATTCCTGGGCGAAGATGAGCTTGTCCCCCTTGACTCCTTTGCCTTAGCCAATTTTTTGTCTGAAAATGCTTTTTCGTTGGAGACTGGGGTTCGCTGGAGATGTCGCCCGAAGTGGGGCTTCGCTGGCTTCGCGGGTGAAGTCAAGGTTGACTCGTCTTAGAAAATTTTCGGAGAAGGCAGCGTTTGGAGTGGTCTTTCGCCCCGGCTAACCCCAAAGCTGAGGTTCGCTCATGTTGGGGCCCAAAACGGAGCTTCGCCGGCAGTTTGGGCGAAGCAGAGGCTGACTTGCCTTAGACGTTTTTTCCTTGCCCAAGTTGTACTTCGCCCCTGGCAAGGCCCGAAGCTCAGCTTCGCTACCTCCCAGGGCGAAGTTGAGCCCTGTTTGCCTTAGTCAATTTTCAAGCCCCAGGTGGGCTTTCGCTCAACCTGTTTAGCGAAGCTGTTTCTCGCCCCGAAAATGGGCGAAACTCAGATTTAGCTCTGTTTCCGAGCGAAGCTGATCTTGGACTCCTGTTTTCGCGAGCAAAGCTGCTCTGAACTTAGATTGTGCCCAAAAGGTGAGCGAAAGAGGGTTTCTAACTGCGCCTCAGTGCTATGAGAATGCCAGAGAAGGGTTTTTTTTCGGAGAAAGCTGTGATTAGAGGAGAGAAGGAATCTAAACAGGAAAACATTGCAGCAACAATTTCAAAATTTTACCCCTTAGACAAAATGTGGAAAAATTGACAACATTCCTTGTGGCTCGCGAGGTATTGAGCTTGCCTCAATGCAAGGATCCTAGGCCTTTATCCCTTGGGCTCAGATTCATCGTCTGCCTCCTCTTCTGATTGCTTGCTGCTGACTAAGGGCTCTTCTTCTAATCTCTCCTTCCTCTTCCTCTTCTTCGTTATGCTCCTGATCTTCGCCTTCCTCTTCTCTTTCTGGCTCTTGGTTGGGCGCCGGGGGGGCGAGACAGTCACAGATGCGCTCATAAGTTACCTGCACCTGAGCCCAGGCCTCCTCTTGGAACGGCTCACGATCGTGGAGGACTTTCACCAGACGCTTGAAACTTTCGATCTAGTGCATATCAGCATGGCCAACCCTCTGGCTCAGATTGACTAGGCAGGCCTCAATCCGATAGAACCTGGATATCAATTGAATCACTTGCGTTTCCAGGATGGGATCTGCCCAATTGTCAATCTCAAAAGTATCTCCTTCAAAAGTATTCCACGCTGGCTTTAGCTCATCCCTGGATAGAAAGTTTCCGTCATCATCTGTAAAGTTGGGGAAGTTGAGCTATGCGAGGGTTTGAAAATATGCCAGGGAGATGTTCTTTTCCTGCTCAAAGGCGTCTAACAGTCTCCTGGCATTTCTGATTTTTTTCAACTTAGCAAAGAAAGCGTGAAGAGTAGATCTTGCAATGGCCCATTCTCGGGAAGTTCGGGTCATTGGGGGAACTTGGAGGTCCATGCGCTCATAAGTCTCAACTGATATTGCTAGATTGAGCCAACGCTCTACGTCACGCTCAACCTCCTCCACGACAGTCTTGCCTTGGGAAGCTGCTTGCTTGGCTTCCCAGATAAACATGAGGATAGACAAGGCCCTTGAGGCTCTAGTTCGGAATTTCTTCAACAAATGGGTGCGAACCTCTTTCACTCGGTCTCTAGTGAAGACCTCCATCTGCACTTCTCTCTCTTCAAGTTGTTGCTGCATTTCTTGGACCTGCGCCTCCAACTTTTTCACCTTGTCCTCTGCCTCTTCGTGTGCCTTAAGGTGGTGCTCGGTAGCATTCTTGTGTTCACTCACTTCTTGTTCTAAAGCTGCCACTCGCTGTCGCAGCTGCTCTGATTCGGCCTTCGAGTCCTCCAGCTGGGCCTGCATTCGCGCCAGGGTTTCCTCCAACTTCATGTTTTCGTTTTCCGCCGTGAAGCAGCACTCTTTGATATGCTCGTGGTGCAGGTAGACTGTGCCCATCTTGACCTGTATAGTCCCCATTTCGTCCCCCACATCAATTGTCTTCAAGTCCTTAATGGTACGCTGGTAGGTGTAGTCCGAGGGCATCATTTCTTCCAAGGGTTTCTGGACTTTTGGAACCTTCTTTATTTTATGCAGCTCCATTTTCGGAGGGTTGAAAATGGCATGCTTTTCAATTCCAACAGGGGCCCGCGCTTTCCTCTTTTTGACGTCCTTGATCCACTTGGACGAGCTTTGTCGCGCCTGGTATAGACTCTCTGTTATGGGGCGCTCGTCTATCATCTCCAGCTCTGTCTCCAAGGGTTCCATTTCTCCAAACATGGGCGTGAAGAGGAGCAGAGACTGCTGAGGAGGGACCTCGACAAATAGGTCGGTGAGAGTGGAGATAGGAATTTTGGTGACTATTGGGGGTGTGGAGGTATGGATCATAGTAGATGAACTACTAGGGTTTGGAGGTGGGACCCTGCTTAGGGTTTCTTCTACATATGAGGTATTGGGGGTGTTAAAGGGTCTTGAATAGTAGCGCCTAGTTTGAGTGATGCAGAGACTTTGAATGCATTGGGAGCGAAAGTGTATAAACCAAACGTCTGGTGGACAAGTCGGGGAGAAGTGGGGGGTTGGATTTCTTCAATCAATGGATGGGAGACTACAAGGGGGATGGTAGACGTAGATTCACTACCTAAGGACATGGCGGATACTAGGGTTTCAATAGTAGAAAACAATGTAGTCGAAAGTCCAAAAAAATGGGGATGGGAGAAAGAAAGCACATACCTACGTGCTCCGTGGTGAGAGCCGTCGTGGTAAATAGTTGCGTGATGGGGCTCTAACTTGCCCTCCCTTCTTCTTTAGCTGGAGTGTCTGCCTCCACATTGACAATTTCTATCTCATTCTGTGGTGCAACGACAAGGGCAAATGCGCTCGTGCCTGTGTTGGCAGGCTTCTTCGAAGGGGTTTTGCCAGAAGAATGAGTTATTATGATCCAGGGCTTTTTTGCCTTAGGAGGTGGCACCTGTGCTTCGTCAGCTGGCCTTTTCAATGGCCTATCCTGCTCCTCAAGCTATTGCGTGTTTTTCTCGACAGTATGGCCGAATCCTGCACCTTGCTCGAGTGGTTGTTTTTGTTGCTCTGATAGCTCCTCTACTCTTTCGGAGCTTTGGGTGCTTCGAGGCACGAGGTTCATGAACAGGACTGGCTGCCACGTGTCGCAGTTTTCATCAAAGAGTGTGGAAAATTGGTTGTCAATCACGAGGGATTTATCAGATGTTTCTTTTCTGTGATGAACCCTCATGATCCACCAGTTCGCAATTTTTTCTTTAGACCAACCCAAACCCTTCAATCTATTCTCCATCTTTCTGAAGAATTTGGAGTTAGGATTGTGCATTGGGTTCTGCGATGGGTTGTATTCTGCATCTATGTGGTAAAAGTCATGCCATGGCAAGAGAGACTGCATCCTTTCTACATGCCACTCGAGATTACGCCCCGATGGGTTGTTGCGCTGCTCCATGATCTCCGGGCGGGGCCAAATGTGGAAGCTTTTCGCCCCAAGGAAATCTCTGAATACGTTCAAGAGGTCGTACTTCCACCACTGGGGGAGTTCGATCAGGCCAAAGTCTTTGAGTGTTGTCGCGAGGAACTCGTTCTGCCCGGTGGCATTGACTTCAATGTCACCCCATTTGAAAGGGAAATCACATGTGTGCTCCCATCTCCTCCCATGGTCGTAGGCATCATCCGTGTAGTCACTCTGTTGAGCGATCTCTAGAGCAAACAAATATTATGTGTAGTATGGTAGCAGAAAGGGTTTACCAGTAAACCCAAAGATTTTGATGACGAAACCTTGCGTGAGTTGGAAAGTGTCACCTAGCTTGCATTGCACCATATCGTCTCTCATTTCTCAAGGAACGCAGGGACAAGGACCATAGATAAGTTCCAGGGTAGGGCCAAGGAATGCCTGGTTGAAAACGTAGTAAGACTCCTTCGACATAACCGAAGTCCATTGATACACTGGCAACGCTTTCCCCTCCTTTTTAGTGCAATTGGTGGGGATAAAGGTGAATTACCATGCATGTGATAGAAGAATAGCCAGGCCAGGAATGAATAGGGCCTGAAAGACAAATTGTTCCCTTTCCTCAGGTCGGTTAGTTGAGTATGCAGGCTGCGTGCCACCTAGTCTACCCAGTCAAAGAACATGGACTTCATCCTTGGTCCCATGGCGTTGAAAGTGTAGAACTCCCCATGTTAGATGCACTCAACGAGGGCAAACTGGTACTGGTACACCACTGCATCAGTGGAGATCCCAAGCACCCATGCTAGCATTGAGTAAATATCCTAGTTTTTGAAATATCTAAGAGATATGGGCATTTTTGGCCACTGGTTGGACGGTAATTGCTTCCTCAGCTGGGACTCCATGAACAGCTACATCAATGGAGTAGCCTGGTGTCTGCTAGTCTGATCATCGATGTTGATAATTCTGATGGTGTAATCTATGGGCGGTAGTTGCCTAGGAGCAAAGGCATTTTGGACACCATCTACGAAGATTGAAAATAACATATTTCCTTAGGCATCCCAAACTTGCCTGATCAGTGGGTTATAGTATCTGGCGATAGCACACTCCAGTTCTAGGCAGTTGTGTATGAGAGTGCATAAAAACCAATACATATTGGAGTAGTATGCCACAGTCCTCTTGCTCTCGAAGGAAACCTTTGCTAGCCTCTCGTCAACAGTCTGTCGCAATTGCTCGACGCTCTTGGTGAGGAGACCTTCTCTCATTTTTTCTAATTTATCAATGGGTGGGGGAATTTCCTCTTCCTCCGATTCTTCTCCCGGATGCTCTTCTGCGCTCTCCGGCCTCTGCTTCTTTTCTTTCTGCTTCTTCTCTTTCTGCTTCTTCTCACCCTCTGGCTTCTCCGAACTCCCGCCCTTGGGTGCCTTCGCCTTCTCCGCATCCTTCTTGCCCATTGTGAATCGTGTAAACGTACGGGTGCACTGGCAATTACTAGCGAATTCTTTTGCGTAGGGCTTCTAGCACAACGCAAGGTAAACTTCAGGAAATCAAATGGTTCTAGTTTGGAGCGCTGCCTCTTTTATGGCCCTGGGCGTGAACCACCCCATTAATGGCGCACGCTTGGAGTAAATGTCCGGAGGGAGAGTGGGCGGAAACCAATGCTTCTTCATTGATGATTACTCGCCTATCCTGAGGTTCGAAGCTTTCGTGGGTGCGCAATCTTCCTTGGGAATCTCAATTCATTGCTTTTCGGTTCCAAGGCGGCGTCTTTTATCCCAACAACCTGCTTCGGGATGCGCACTGTCACTTTTTCTTTAAAACGTGCACCTTGGGATTTTAAGCGGGCGCTGGGGCTTGTCGCGCCGAACGTCTCATGGGGAGGTCTTTTGCTCAAGATTCGAGCGAAACCTCGCTTCGGTCACCAAGGCGCCCGAAGTGGAGCTTTGCGCTCCCCTTTTTGGAGTTAACACCTTTTTATGTTGTGCTCAAACCTCCAAACCTGCGGTTCACCCCGAGCACGGACCTGCCTTTTGCTTCAAAACCTGGCTGAACCCCGACTTCGCCTTAGAAACAGGCAAAGCTCAGCTGCTCTTGAAAGTGAATGACAACCTCCCTTTCGCCCCTAAAACGAGCGAAGCTTCTTTTCGGGGCTAAGCTTCAGCGAATCTGATTTTTGGCCATTAGTAAAGCGAACCTTAGCCCTTTTCGAGGCCCAAAAGATGAATTTTTTCAAGGGTGGAGTTCTTTGCTCTTGCTCCGGGGGAGCTAGGTTTCGCTCCTGAAGAGGGCGAACCCTAGCTTCGCTCTAAAAACTGGGCGAAGCCAAGCCCTACTTAATAACTTCACCCAAGATGCTCTTCTCTTGCTAAAAGATAATTGACGCCTTCCCCACTGCTTCACCATGGCTGTTAATCGGACTTGGGTCTGGGATGGGCCGTCAGGAGGCCGGGCAAAGAGAAGGGTGCAGGGCGCACCAAAAAAACTTCATACTTAAAGCAGAAAACTTATATACATTCGAAAATGAACATAACAGCAAAAATAAACTTATGTACATGGGTAAAACCTTTGAATGCTTCTCAGGTGAAGGCCATTGACAAGTATGGGCAAAGTATGACCTTCCATGTCCAGCAGGATGGAGGAGTTCGCCTGGTTGACATAGGAAATCTGGAATGGGCCTTCCCAGAAGGCATCTTATTTGTCATGATTCCCCGGTTTCGTTTTCCATGCATCCCACTTCAGCACTAGGTCTCCAACCTGAAAGGCACGGACGGTGGCTTTCCTTTCGAACCAGGTTCTTGATAGTCTCGGTATGCTTCATGAAAGCTTCATAAGCTTTCTCCCCGTCTTCCTCCAGTTGCAGCAATGGGGCCAGTCTGGCATCCATGGGGTCAAAGTCCTCTCTTTCGTCGTCCAGCATCCAGAGTGCCGACATCTCAACATGTGTAGACATAACTGCCTCTTTCCCGTATACCAATGAATACAGTGACGTCTTGATGGAATTTTTAATGGAGGTGCGATCTGCCCACAGTGCCTGGTCCAGGAGCAAATGCCAAGTTCGCTTGTTGCTCTCTAGGGTCCCCTTCAGAATTTTTAGCAAGTTCTTCTTAGTAGACTCTGCCAAGCCATTCCCTTGTGGGTAGTAGTTGGAAGACTCCTTCAGGTAAATTCCATACTTGCTGGCGAACTCAATGAGTTTGGCACCTATGAAGGAAGAGCCATTATCCGTCACGATCGCGTCTGGAACCCCGAAGTGGGTAATCAACTTCTCCAAGAAGGTAATGACTACCTCTTGGTCAACATGCTTGGTTGGGACTGCCTCAACCCATCGGGTGAAGTAATCCGTGGCAATCAATATATATTTGTGCCCTACCAAAGAATTCGATGATATCACCCCGATGAAGTCTAAGCCCCATTGTTGGAAAGGTGCTTCTTCCTGGATTGGGTGCAGGTACGAAGGGGTATTCCTGTTCCAACCGACATACCTCTGACATCTGTCACACTTCCGGCTAACTAAGAATGCATCGGTAAAAATTGTGGGCCAATAATAGCCCGCTCTGACTATTTTTAAGGCCATCGACTTTCCTTCAAAGTGGCCCCCAGACATTTCGGAATGGAATTTGTCGAGGATTTTCTCCTTTTTGGCTCCCCTAACACATCTTAGGAGAACCTCGTCAATATTCCTGAAAAACAGCCCTTTTGGGCGTAATACATACCTGCGGGCTTGGAATCTGAACCTCCTCCTCTCCGAGGCGTTGAGACGGTCTGGGCATCTCTTGGTGTTGAAGTACTGTATCAAGTCATCCATCCAAGGGCCGTTGCATTTGATAGGCCGAAGGGCATGTACTAATAGGCGAACACCCCCCATTTGGTGGTGAACACTGTCTTATGTTGATCTTCATCTCTTACCCAAATCTGGTTGTATCCAAAGAAACCATCTAAGAGGGAGAAACACTATGCTCCTACCACTACATGGAGGATTTGGTTTATTTGCAAGAGTGGGTAGTGATATTTCAATGAAGCCTGGTTCAGATTTCAAAAATCAATGCACAAGCAAATATCTTCATTTTCTTTGACAAGAACCAAGTTGTCCACTTAGGAAGAATGCGTTATTGGGTAAATTATTTTTACTTTAAGAATCTTGAGGAGCTTTACCCTCATCAACATTTCAATCCCCTCGAGATGACGTGGCCCATCAATTTTCCTTCTTTACCGCAAAGAGGGACTCCTTCCTATAGCTCGATGGTATGCTATATGACCTCCCTGTCGTACTCCTTCAGATATTGGTAGCACCAGGCAACAATGTTTGGAAATTCTCTGCACAGGACCTGGATCTGTTCTAGCTCTTCAGGAGTACACTCTGCCCCGACTTTGATGACCTTTCTAGGCTCTAATTCGAGCTCCTTGTATTTCTTTTCGTCCACTTTGATTCTGTGGGCAATTGCTCGGTCATTCTGGTCGAACAGACTCTCTAGAGTGAGTAGTCCCTTAGGGACATGGTTATTTTTCAACTGTATCAATCCCTCGTATTCCTCGTCATCAGTGTCTCTACCTTCGATTGTGCTTGCTTCATGAATTAAAAAATTGATGATTTGCTCATCATTGTTGAACACCTGCTAGTGGATGTCCCTATCAAGCATAAAAGGCCTGTAAATGGTTCTTACCGCCTTAGGCTTCTGCATCATGTCATCAATCGGGGAGTATCTGGCTCCGATAGACGCTAAGACATCTGCGTGCTTGTTTTTTCTCGCGAGACCGCCTGGACATTCAACGTCTCGAAGGACTCCAGCAGGTCCTATACTCTATTGCGGTACGCCTTGAGATAGTGTTGTTTTGAGACGCACTTGTTGGTGATTTGTTTGCAGACTAACTCTGAGTCTCCAAAAATCTGCAACTACTTGATCCCTAGTTTCTCAGCCTTCTTCAACCCTAAACACAGGGCTTCATACTCCGCCGTGTTGTTGGTACAACTCTTGGCGAGTCTGTAGCAGTAGTCCTTTTGTTCTCCAAAGGGAGAGATCAAGATGACTCCTGCTCCAACGCCATTTTTGCATCGGGTGCCATCAAAGAAAAGCTTCCATAGTTCATTCGGGGTAGGGCCCTTGTCTTCCTGCACTATCTCCTTTGTCTTCTTGGGCTTAGTGATAGAGTAACACCCTATCTCTGACTCAATCATGGCATTAAATTCAGTCAGGAAGAACTCGTCTTCCGTCCAAAGCTCCTCCAAGGACTCTTCTATCATGTCCACCTCCTTCAGCTCTTCTGTCATCAGGTGAACTGATTCGTCCTGCTGCCCATCTTCGACTATCTTCTCAATGAGAAAGGTGGAGGGTTTCTCATTGTAGATTTTCACATTTCTCCCTTTGAATGGGACCTCCATGTGCGAGTAGTCCAGAGAGAGGTAACCTCCTAGCTTAGCAGTGAACTCCCTTGAGAGACACATGCTGAAGTACGGTTCCAAATCGACAACTACAACCTCCTGGATTACAACAATTTGAGGCACCTTATGCAATTGGATGGGGATATCTTTAATGACGCCTACCGTCTTTACAGGAGTCTCGTCAAGTTGAAGAACACCTGGACTGCTCCGCGTATATTCCATGCCCATCTCCTCGCACACTGCTCTTGGCATGACGGTGGTCGCTGCACCAGAATCAATCATGCAATTGTGCACGACCCACCCTTCCATCCGAAGAGAAATAGAATGGTGATTGCTTGTTCTTTCCTGTGGCTGAAGTGGTCAAAGTTTGAGCTAGCACAAGCTGGGTCAACTTTCCTCCTTTGGTAGATTTTAGTGATTCCTATAACAAGTCAACCTGTCTAGGGAGTTGTAGGGCATCATAGAGACTTACCTTGGCGGGAGTCTTCTTCAGCTCCACTATGTTGTAAGCCGGCGTAGTGGGCACTTCTGGCTCTTTAGCGACTAGTGCGGTACTGTTGCGTAGCTTTGACCCTCTGTCGTTTCGTCAGCGATGGGTACTTAAGCTTCTCCCTGGCCTGCTCTCTGGTTTCGCCTTGAGGCTGCAGTACTGGTGCTTTCGCCGGCAGGGGTTTCTCCTTCGCCGGCGGGGGCAAGGGAGCTTTATCTGGAGCTTTTGTTGGCGGTTGCTCCTTCTCGCGACAAGTGTACACCTTCAGAGGCTCCATCTGGGCCGCATCCACCTCGATAGGTTTCTTACCAGTTCTGGTAAGAACTGAGACTTGTTCGTCTGTGGGGATCATGAGGTTATGGTCCGCCTCTCTGATCATATTGACCTGCTCACTGGGGATGCTGCCAGCCAATGTCTGGATGTAATTTAGGTGGACCATGCAAGTGTCCTCTCCGTGCGGGTCATTACAAGTGGAGCACCAGTACACATGGTCTGGCATGCTTGGCTCTTCACCACTTAAAATGGCAGCATTCCTCCCCAGGGGCCTAGCAGCCGAAGCCGCTTGATCTCTTGTGATCGTCGGAGGGGGAAATCTCCTTGGCTGGAATTCTTGTTGAGCTTGCTTTCTTTTCATGACGACAATCTCATTGGACATCGTCCTCACGGTGGAGTTAAGAGATTGCACCTCTTGCAAAAGCTTTGCCTGCAGGTCAACACTTGGGGGAGCCGGTAACGGTAGTGGTGCCATGGGTGGAGGCAATGTCGGATATTATGGAGGCGGAGGAAGTTGTGGGGCTGTGGAAGTGGGACATTGCGGGAAAGCGAGTGCATGGCTTGGATTCCATGATGGAATTGGGTACATAGAAGGTGCAGGAGGAGATTGAGCGGCTGCGTTGGGGTACTGGTACTGAGGCAAATCAGGGAAGATTGGCATTGTCGGCTTTGGCGGGAGTTTGCCAATGACAATCAAATCAGCCTTTGCCTCTGCGCCTGTGTATACAAATCCGGGAAGGTATTAATACCAGAGTACCGGATGTTCATACTGATGTCTGAATTGAAAGCTTTGAGGAAATAAAACGTTGCTTGCTCAGAGGTCGGCCGAAGGCCGTCAGGGACCCTTTGCCAGGTTCGAGCAAATTTGACATTAAAATCAGGGACCTCCTCCTGTGGATGTCTCTGGATGGTCGTGAGCTGGTGTAACAGGGAGAAAGGGTCTGCTGATTTGTTGAATCCCTTTATCAACCTTTTTGTCAATTGATCCCAGGAGGTAATGGTCCCGATTGGTAAAGATCGGTACCAGTAAAGGAGCTTTCCTCTGAGGGACAGGACTAGCAATCTCACCATAATATTTTCTTCCGTGATGCCATGGATGGTAGCCAGAGCAGCAACGTCCTGGACATGCTCGTACGTCGTTTTCCCAGTACCATCGTAGGTAGGAATGGCCTTCAGCGTTGCGGCTGGGATCTGAGCTTGTGCTGCTAGATTCAACGGTCCTGAATGGTTCCAGGACGGGAACTGGGCGGATTTTGCTGTTGCGCCATATTTGCGTTCGGATTTGGCAGGTTAGGAGGCGGCAACGACAGCTGTAACAGCGGTGGCAAGGGCTGGTTCGACGGAACCGGGACACCTAAAGCACTTAGTTGAACATTTGGTGAAACCGGAACGCCCTGATGATTTGGAGAATTTGGAGGATTCGGGGGGCAACTAGTTGTGCTGTCTGGAGTTGGAGTCTGTTCAGCAACGACAGCCTCCTGCGAAGATGCCTCATCCAGAAAGATATTTGGCCTGACTATTCTAGGATGCTCTCCCAGAGCGTTAATGTCAAGCTCATAGAACTCGGTTTCTTCTTCTGCGTTCCTAGCTCTCCATCTCGTACGCATGAAGGCGTGATTTTTTTACACTGGTCCTCGAGACTTGGAGGTATCCGAGTTCGGCAAAGTCGCCATATGTTTAGATTTTGACAGTACTGAGATGAACATCACTCCTCAACATTGCTATAACGTGGGACGATTGTGTCCCACCGGGCGTGCCAGAAAAAACTTTTGGTTACGGATCTGCCACGGGAAAGGGTTTGGTTTATCTATGCGCCCTAGACCTGCCCAACACCTTGAAAGGCCGGGAGGAAGGGATGCCTCTCATGCCAATATCTAGAGAAGGTTGGCTCCTTTACTACACTACACTGGGGTTTCAGATTAGGGAACTGGAAAGGAATTAGAAAATTGCTGAAAGAGATGTAAATAGCTGAAAGAAATGGGAAATATGGCCATAGGCCGGATAGTTCCAATGGGAAGAACAAGCAGCACAATTACTAACTTCTACTTAAACCAACAACAATCAATACTAAGAATATAACAGAAACTAACACTGAAATATTCTCTGATACGTATCCTTCAATAATTCTAAGTTTTGCTCTTTATCATGCACTTAAATCCAGATTGTAGAATTACAACATGCATATAAAGAAACAAAATTAATAGAAATAATGATAGAAGGCATCATACATAGAAAAGGAGTCCAGAATCAGAACCAGGAGTCTTATTATTGATGCAGAATTTAAGTACAACAGCTCTCTAGCAAAATGTTCCCCCGATTACATTGCATTGAGCTAGTTTTTATAGAGGATTTCGCCTCTGTAACATTAATTTCAAACCCTAAAACCATTGGGGCAGCCGAGATTTGACCCCTGTCAGATGACATAGTATCCATGGAATGCGGCTCACTCGTGTTTGCAGCGGCTTCAGACAGATTATACAGGTGGGACAGCATGTCTCATTAATACGGTTGGTGAATTCCGTCCTCAGGGGCTCTTTCGGGACCTGACAGCGCCGTTTCGATGGGATGGGCAGGATACCAGAATACGTGCGCCATGAAGGCGCCTTAAATCCCCACCTACCTTCCCCTCCTCTTGAAGGGCGCCTTTCGGAAATGGCCTTAGCGCTGAAAAATGCTCTGGGGAGGGCTCGTTGGAAATAAGGCCTAAAATGCAGCTTCGCCTTTGGAATGGCCGAACACAGGAGTTTGCCAGAGCTGGGGGAGGGTTTTAAGCTTCTATTTTTGCCTAATTCTAGAATGTATTGAATGGGGTTCACTCCAGCTAGACCCGATATGGAGCTTTGCTAGAGATGGAGCTTCCATGGAGAAAATATTTCACTAATTTTTTCTCAATCAATCTTTTGGGAATCCTTTCCCTTTTACAATGCTTATGGAACTCTATCCAAAGGAGAAACCAATACCCTAATCAAGTTCATGGATCTCTATCCATAGGAGAACTCCTTTCTCCTTAGCTCTGATTGGTGATCTTCTAGAAGAACTGCTGCCCCCACTGCTCTGGCTAATGGATCTCTATTCACTGAAGATACCTGTCCTCACTACCCTGGCTAATGGATCTCTATCCACTGAAGACACACATCCTCACTACCCTAGCTAATGGATCTCTATCCACTGGAGACTATCATCCTTTATACTCTATCACCTTCAAATATTTGTCTCAAATCTGTACTAAATACAGTCATTCAGTCTAGCACAAATATGCTTAATCTCTATCTCTGGTATGGCACAAACATGTCCTTAAATCTGCATCAAACTCTATCTTCTAATCTGTACTAAACATAGTCCTTCGATCTAGCACAAATCTATCCTCAATCTCTGTCCTCAAGTCCTAACACAAATTTTGACTTAATCTCAAATCAACTCTGCTAGATCTGCCCCAAACCTTAACCCAAGGTTTGAAAAAATCAATCAATCAACTCTTCTCACAAGTCTTCTCAAAGACTTGTCTTAAATCTGCCTTGTAAGCTTCCACAAAAGCTCACACTAATCTATCCACAAGTCCTCTCTAGAACTTGCCTAATATGCTCTCAAGTCTTCACTAAGACTTACCTCAAATCTGCTCAACAAGTCCTCACTAGAACTTATCCAAATCTACTCAATTACTTTCAATCACTATTTTAGAAACATATAGAGAATTGTTTAGAGAATCAATATGCTTCACACTCACAAACTCTCAATCACTTTCAATCTCTATTTTATCATAGAAAAATATAGAGAATTGTTAGAGACTCAATATGTTTCACATTCATCCACACTCAACCTCTTTCTCAAATCAATTCAAAATATAGAACAATTTGTTTCATAGAACTTTAACTATCACATCAACACATCCACTTGCCTAGGATCAACCAACTCTACTCAATCACTCACTCAATGAAATAATCCTTGCTCACAAACCCTAGTTCAAACTTATGAAATTTCACTCAAATATTCCAGCAATGCTTATCAATCAATCTCACATAACAATGATACTCATGATCTTTGCAAACCCTAGTTCAAGTTCTTCACTCACTTACTTCAACAACAATGCTTATAAAACAAGGTTTTATCAACAATTCATTATTCTAGAAAACCTTGAAGCATTAATTCAAAACACACTCAACAATGCCTACCAAACAATCCTTTTCACTCCAACTTTGCATTCACAACATTCAACAATCACTCACTAGGAATATGTGCCCATACCTTTTGTTTGATGTAGTAGTGCCCTTGGAAATCCTGTCTAAATCATAATTTCCTTCTTTCCAATTTTAATGGTTAGATGAAAAAATCTCACTCTTAAAACTTTCTCAAATATTCCTTAGACACAAAATAAACAAATATCAAATACACCTTATTGCTCCTTCTTGGAATTAACATTCATCAAATCATGCACAAAATAAATACTTGGATACACCTTATAATCTCCAACTTAAAATAATATCCAACACCACAAAACCTCAACTAATATTCCTAAAACACCTTTATTTCTTTTTCAAACACTAAGGCAAATAAAACCAAAATTTTATTTTGCATCAACCTTATAACTCCCCTAAAACATTACTTACCAAATAAAATATGCAAAAATTAATTTTTAATACCTCAACTAACTCCTTCAAAAATTTCGGCACTCAAACTTAATGCATACCTTTGTTATCTCCAAAAAGGGTTTTGACGTGATTCGAACCGTCGTCTCCCCAAGCGCCAAGCACCTTAGCACTTTGGTGCCCACCGCGTGGGCTAGAGGAGCCCACTTGAAGGAAGGAGAACTTCCTTCCCTTTCAAACTTACTCCGTCGTGTTTTCAACACAAAACAAAAATGATGCATTGTGAATTCGAACCTGCGTCTGTTGTTGCCCTCATGTCTTGCTTTCACCGCAGTTGCCAACTACGCTACCAGCGGTTGGTGACCAAGGCTCCCTCCTTGGTGGGTAAAATAGTTTTGCCTCCTCTAAGCACCTTTTTAAAAATTAAAAACTCTTCGCTGCACACCATGATTCGCATGAACTCGCATAGCATAGGATTTTTAATTCGAAAGCATTGGGGAATTTTGCTAAGGTGGGGTAATCCCCCTTTTATACACACATGGTAATTTTTCTTCCCACATCGATACTAGAAATTCGAATTCAAAATTCAAATTAGTAACCCACCTTAGGGTTATTTGAAATTAACATAAAATAATATATAATTAATATTAAAGTTAATTAATAATTAATTTAAATAACATAAAGTTAAGTAAATTAATTAATAAATTAATTTAATAAAATTATATTAATTAATTTATGATTAATTTAATATTCCTTCTATAATATTATAAAGAATTATTATAATATTATTCACTTGGGCTTCTTTTTTTCACCTTGGACCTTCTCTTGACCTCTTGGAACTGGGTCTTGATCAACTGAAACTGGAGAACCTAAAACCGATGTTGAAAGCTTGACATCAATGACCACTCACTCTTGACATCAATTACAACTTATCTACTCAAAATTTCCAACAATATTCCCCTTTGTCATTGATGGCAACCCAAATTCTTTTTACCAAAAACATAACCTTTTTCTTGTTCTGCTCCCCCTGGGACATTGCTCCCCCTAACTCAATGCTCTCTCCTTAAACCAAATCTCTCCCCCTTACTCAAATATTTCCCCCTTTGACATCAATGGCAAAGGGTCACCTTTGGGGATCGGGGCTAAGAATTAGTCTCTTAGCTTAGCTCCTCCCCCACCTCACCTTGAGGTGGTTAATTCTGGGGTGGGAGTATTTCTACTCCCAGTAAGCACTGGTCTTTACCTTTGTCCTCTTTCCTTTTTATCTGATCCTTCTGATTCCTTTGATTGTTCAAGTTCATATCATGTTCATGTTCCTGTCCATGTCCATATTCTTGTTCTTGTTCCTGTTCATGCTTGATTCTAGAATGTTTGCTCTACATCACTTTGTTGTATGTCCATTATTATTGCACTTATAACACTTAATGTTATTATTCCTTGTATGTGCAAATGACTTGGGATTTAACCTAGTGAATCCATATTTGTTCCTGTCATGTACTTTGCAATTCATTGCCTTGTGACCAAACTGATTACATGAGTAGCAATACCAATGGAAAAGCTGCTTGTTCCTGAAGTTCCCATATTCCTGTCTTTCATATGTCCTACACTGTGAAGCCATATACCCAAATCTATGACATGAGAAACATCATCCATTAAAATTTCCTTGCCTTGATCTCATTGGTCTCTTAGTCTCTTTTTCTCTATGTTGGTTCTTGTTCCATCTGTTTCTTCTTTGTGCATTGTTCCTTTCCTTGTTGAAATTGAAATTTTTGTTGTCCAACTCATCCTCAGAAGTCTCACTTTCTCTTACATTGTCTTCTTTTGAAGTTTCTTCTTCTTTAGAACTTGAGGTTGACTATTCTTCTTGTTTCTTTTGAGCTTGTTCAAAACCAAGACCTGTTTTGTTTGTTGACCTTCTTTGTACCTTGATCATCTTATCTACTATTAGGATCCCATCCTAACGTTATTTTGTAATTCTCATTATTATGTAATGACCCACTTCCAACGTGGGGGATCCCATATATAATGTTATTTTGTAATGTACGTGGCATGTTATGCTCCTAGGCAAGTGGGGCCATTTGATGTAACCGTTATCAAGATTGTAACCGACATTTGGTAGAAGATTCTAGCTCGAGTGGCATTTTGCATGTAAGCCAACTCTTGAGCCTAGGGTTAGGGTTTGCATGAAGTCTTTCTTTAAAAAGCTATGAAGCCATGTACGAATCATCCTTTTGCAAGTTAATGAAATATTGAAGGAGGTTGCCCCCTCGAAGAGGCCTACGATTTTGAGTTATTTTTGAGATTGTTTCAATTCTGCAATTACTTTCTGCATAGTATTATTCTGTTATTGCATGTATTTCAATTATCTTTCAGTATTTTGTGTGTGAGCTTTATTTCAATAGTAGGTTCCTAACAAGTGGTATCAAAGCGCTTTCCAGGGCCGAGTTCTACTGCAACTACGATGATTCTTGCCATCCATTTCGCCTGTTAGGTATAAATTTCCATGTGTTTTTCGTTCTGTTTTTCCTTTATAAAAAAATCCAAAAAAATACAGTTCATTTTTTTACCAGTAAATCCAAAAAATACAAAAATATAGTTTCTGTTTCAGTAGTTGTGTAGGTTAGAAACCCTGTGTCGGGGGTTTTAAAATATCGTGAAGGAGTTATCGTTATTGGCTAAGCTAGATAGCCCATAAAGCGTCTAGTGAAGTGAGGGGTGATCAGGCTCCAATACCCAGGCCTTAGACAACACTCATGCATGGAATCGAGCTCCCACGCATCTTCGGGTGTATCGGGAGACCATTCTAGGGTTAACAAAATTTTATCCAGTAGGAAGCTTTTTGGCCTTGTATCATCCATAGTCCACGGGACACAACATCCTGGACGATTACCCTCTCGTACTGTCAAAGAGGCAGATAGTGTGCTCAAGGGTATGTGTGGAATCCTCCTTGGGTAGTGGCCTAAAATATTGGTCCGAGCACTATTGTTCATCACTACGGTATAACAGAGGGCCTATGGGTGTTACATACTCCTTTACCTAGCATACCCTGGTTCTGTTAAAACACTTCCACCTGCAAAAACACACATCTTCCTGTTCTACTAAACCTGCATTCACAATCCCAAAAAGTGAGCATACGAAGGACTTCCCTATCACAGAAGAATACACTTTGCATGCACCAATAGTTAGGACAGAGTTCGCAAGTGTCTCTAATAGTCTGCAATATTCTAGTACCACTCAAGTCAATAATAGTAATAGTTAGGTCAGTGGCAGTAATAGTCAAAATAGTAATAGTCAACTGTAATAGTCAAAAAATATAGGTGGTCAAGGTCAGAAACAAAATCGTCAGTGTCTGTAACTGTAGTACAGGTGATAGGACAGTGACAGGGTGATCAGTTGACAGATCCGAGATAGTTGATTCAGCTTTGTGACCTAGAGCCAAAAAAAGATTGAAATTTTATTAAAATAGGGATATCTCTTCACACAGATCTCGGATTGACTCAAAAATTTAGCAGATAATTCTACACTCTATTCCAGACAAAATTGTCCTTGGCAGCCCCTGGTCAAATTTTGCACCCATTTTCCAAAAATAGCAATTTTTGATTTTTCTTGCTAAGGCCATAACTTTTCAACGGTCAATCAAATTGATCCAAATTTTTGGGAATAGAAGCTACTTGTTATTCTGCACCAAAGACCCTCAAGGACTCACTGGTGAAATTTTAAGTCCAAGTGGAGGAAATTACCTTGACATCGCCTTGCAACCAACCGGAGCTCACAAAAAGTCAAGAAATTCAGTATATCTCCTCATTGAGCGCTCAGATCAAACAGCCACCGAAGTGGACCCTAGCCTAAAATCAGTGTTGCAATCCATTTCCCAAATTAAATTTTGGACCCTTACTAAAAATAGTAACTCCTGAAATCCCACATCTATTTTTAGTAACTGAGTAAAAAAGTTCAAGGCTATCTCAAATGGCAAGTGGCACTCGTGGACATCAAAAAGAGGTAGAACAAAACACTGCTTCAATGTTGGATACCCTAGTAAGTGTTGTTACTAGCTTGCAAAAAACAACTGAACACTTGATGACAGAATTTCAAACTTTCAGAGTTGCCCAAGATACCTCTAGAATTCGCATAGAAGAACACCTAGCAGATGTTGAGTCTAAAATACAAGGTGGTCCAAGCAAGTCTGAGTATCATCATGGAATGGGAACAGATGACTCTCACCTTCGCTTTGATCGTGATACTCCCTTCAAGATGCCAAAACTAGACTTTCCTAAGTTCAATGGGAAGGATGTTGATGGATGGTTATGTCGTGTTGCTCAATTCTTTAGACTCCATGATGTCCCCATTTATCACCGAGTTCAAATGGCTTCTTTCAATTTGGAATCTGAAGCCTTACAGTGGTACCAATGGTTGCAGAAAACTATCCCTGATCCTTCTTGGGCAGAATTTGAGTCCCAGTTACTCACTCGCTTTGGCTCTAGTGAGTATGATGATTTTACAGGACAATTGACAAAGCTGAAACAAACTTCGACAGTTCGAGATTACCAAATACAATTTGAGAGATTGGCCAACAAAACTACAGGAATGAATGAAGGGTTCTTTATGAGTTGTTTTGTTAGTGGGTTGCGGGAAGATCTCCAAGCCGAGGTCACAATGTTTAGACCACAATCCATGATGCAGGCTATCCAGTTGGCTCATTTGGCCGAGTCCAAATTTTTAGCTCAGAGGCGGTTATCTAAATTTCCACAGGCTAAACCCTCTTTTCCTCCTAGATTCCACAATCAACATGAACAAAAACCTGTTGCACCCACTGCTGCACCCAAACGTTTGACCACTGCTGAAATGGATGCGCGACGCGCCCAAGGGTTGTGCTACAATTGTGATGAAAAGTTTTCTCGTGGGCATAGGTGCACCCAAAAGAAATTGTTCCTCATCGATGTTGATGAGCCTGACACCAGCGACCATAGTGATGATGACACTGAATCAGCAGAGGAACCACCTAAACCAGAGGAAGAAAACCCAGATGAATCACAGGCTAAAATTTTTGTTCATGCTCTTGTTGGCATTACTACGCCCCAAACCATGAAAGTTGTGGGTTATTTCAAGGGCCTGCGACTTACCATCTTGATTGATTCTGGTAGTACACACAATTTTATTGATCCCCGCATCGCCAAGCAGGAAAATTGTTATGTACACACATGTAATTCCTTTGAGGTTATGGTAGCAAATGGTGGGACTTTACCTTGCAAGGGAAAATGTCGTAATGTTAAGGTCAAGATTGGGGACTATGAGCTCAAACAAGATATGTTTGCACTTCAATTAGGGGGATGTGATATTGTGTTGGGATCTCAATGGTTGGGCACATTGGGAGTCATCTCTTGGCACTTTGGTGAGCTTTGGATGCAATTCTCACAGAATGGACAGTCCTACACTCTCCATGGCTTAAAAGTAGGGTCATCACAGATTATCAGTTCCAATCGAATGGAGAAGTTGTTAAAAAAATCATCTCGAGGTGTCATAGCTCAGATTTTTGCGATCCAACCGCATTCTTCAGAGGAGGATTCTGTTCCTGAAGATTTGCAACTTATTTTGACCAAGCACAACTCTATTTTTGCTGAGCCAACAGAATTACCACCTCGTCGCTCTCATGACCATGCTATTCCCTTGTTACCTGGTAATGCACCACCCAACATTAGACCATACAGGTATCCTCATGCTCTTAAGTCAGAAATTGAGAAGTTAGTACAGGAATTGTTAAAAGTCGATGTCATTCGGCCAAGCAACAGTCCTTACTCTTCTCCAGTTTTATTGGTACGTAAGAAATATGGGTCTTGGCGGTTGTGTATCGATTATCGAGAGCTCAATAAACTCACCATCAAGGATAAGTTTCCTATTCCGGTGGTGGATGAATTACTGGATGAACTTCATGGGACTATGTATTTTTCCAAACTTGACCTTCGCTCGGGGTACCATCAAATCCGGCTCAAAGAGGAGGATATTCCCAAGACTGCCTTTCGTACTCATGAAGGTCACTATGAGTTTTTGGTAATGCCATTCGGCTTGACTAATGCCCCTTCCACCTTCCAGAGCCTCATGAACAACATTTTTCATCCATTCCTTTGAAAGTTCATTCTAGTCTTCTTTGATGACATTCTAGTGTATAGTCGCTCATGGGAAGAGCATCTTACTCATGTGAATCAGACTCTCCAGCTGTTGGCACAACATCAACTCTATGCTAAGCGTTCCAAGTGTTCTTTTGGGTTGACAAAAGTAGAATATTTGGGACACATTGTCACTAAGGAGGGCGTTAAAGTTGATCCCAAGAAAATCCAAGTTGTTCAGGAATGGCCAAAACCTCACACTCTCAAAGGTCTTCGAGGATTTTTAGGGCTTACAGGTTATTACCGTAAATTTATTCGTAACTACGGTAAAATTGTAGCTCCCCTCACTTCCATGCTAAAGAAGGACTCTTTTACTTGGACAGGACCCGCTGAACAGGCTTTCCAAGAATTGAAGCATGCCATGACCACGACACCTGTCTTAGCCATGCCGAATTTCTCCAAACCATTTGTTATTGAAAGCGATGCTTCAGGTCGTGGTATTGGGGCAGTGTTGATGCAAGAAGGGAGACCCTTGGCCTTCACTAGTAAAGCTCTCTCCAACCGTAATTTGGGAAAATCAACTTATGCCAAGGAGATGATGGCAATTCTGCATGTCGTAACCCATTGGCGACCGTATCTCATTGGGCATCATTTCTCCATTAAAACAGATCATCAGAGTCTCAAATACTTTTTGGAGCAACGGGTTGCCACCCCTGAACAACAAAAATGGGTCTCTAAACTCATGGGCTATGATTATGATATCACCTATAAGAAGGGTAAGGAGAATGTTGTGGTCGATGCTCTCTCTCGCCAATTTGAAGCTCTCAGTATGTTGTGTGCCATTTCATTGCCGATCCCCCAATGGATCGATTCTTTACGCCAGGAGGTACTTCAGGATTCTGAATTGCAGACTTTGGTTGCTTCCCTATCCACTGAGCCTACTTCATGTCCAGGATACACTTGGGATGGCCAGGATTTGCGTTACCACCAATGCCTTGTTGTTCCCTACAAGTCCTCACTACGGGAACTTCTCATGACAGAACTGCATGCTACTCCATCTGCTGGCCATTCAGGATTTCTCAAAACATATGAACGGCTCAAACGCACTTTTTTTGGAAGGGTATGAAAAAGGATATTCATGAATTTGTGGCAGCTTGTGATACCTATCAGCGGATGAAAGGTGAAACAGTGCGTTCTCCAGGCACTCTTCAACCCTTGCCCATTCCGGACCAGGTCTGGACAGATATTTCTATGGATTTTATTGAAGGCTTACCTAAGTCGGGTGGCAAATCTGTTATCTTCGTGGTAGTGGATCGTCTTTCGAAGTATGCTCACTTTTGTCCCCTCTCCCATCCTTACACAGCCTCCACTGTTGCCCAAATTTTCCTTGATTCTATCTTTCGCCTTCATGGTCTACCCTCCTCCATCGTGTCCGATCGTGACCCAACCTTCACTAGTCACTTCTGGCAAGAATTGTTTAAGTTGCAGGGGACTCAGCTCAAGATGAGTTCAGCGTATCATCCGCAAACGGATGGCCAGACGGAGATTGTCAATAAATGTTTGGAAACCTACCTTCGTTGCTTTTCCTCAGATCATCCTACGCACTGGGCGAGATGGCTTCCTTTGGCCGAGTGGTGGTACAACACTTCCTATCACACAACCACCAAGGTTACCCCTTTTGAGGTGGTTTATGGGTGCCCTCCACCGACGTCTTCCTCCTACATTCCAGGTAGCTCCAAGGTCCATGCAGTCGACACTACTCTCAGTCAGCATGCTGATATCCTCCATCAACTGAAGCTGAATTTGGAGGCAGCCCAGAATCGGATGCGCCAACAGGCTGATCAACACCGTTCTGAGCGTAGTTTTGATGTGGGTGATATGGTTTTCCTTCGCTTGCAACCATACAAATAGTTGTCCCTCCAGCTTCGTAGATGCCAGAAGCTTGCTGCAAAGTACTATGGGCCCTATCAGGTGTTACAACGGATTGGTGCCACAGCCTACAAATTGGCCCTTCCACCTACATCCAAGCTCCATCCTATTTTTCATGTTTCTGCTCTCAAAAAGGTGGTGGGAAATCAGGTACAGGTTCAATCTGCACTCCTAGAGTTAGATGAAGAAGGTTCTATCTTGCTTGAACCCGAACAACTGTTGGATCGTCGGACTCGCACTCTTCGCAATCGCACCATTACTGAAGTCCTTGTTCAGTGGCGTGGACTCCAACCGAAAGATGCTACATGGGAATCTCTCCATCAGCTCCAGCACCAGTTTCCTCACCTTCAGCTTTGAGGACAAAGCTTTTTGAAGGGGAAGGACATGTTAGGATCCCATCCTAACGTTATTTTGTAATTCTCATTATTATGTAATGACCCACTTCCAACGTGGGGGATCCCATATATAATGTTATTTTGTAATGTACGTGGCATGTTATGCTCCTAGGCAAGTGGGGCCATTTGATGTAACCGTTATCAAGATTGTAACCGACATTTGGTAGAAGATTCTAGCTCGAGTGGCATTTTGCATGTAAGCCAACTCTTGAGCCTAGGGTTAGGGTTTGCATGAAGTCTTTCTTTAAAAAGCTATGAAGCCATGTACGAATCATCCTTTTGCAAGTTAATGAAATATTGAAGGAGGTTGCCCCCTCGAAGAGGCCTGCGATTCTGAGTTCTTTTGTGAGATTGTTTCAATTCTGCAATTACTTTCTGCATAGTATTATTCTGTTATTGCATGTATTTCCGTTATCTTTCAGTATTTTGTGTGTGTGAGCTTTATTTCAATAGTAGGTTCCTAACATCTACAATCTTTGAACTCTTTTCAAACTTGTGTAGCTTATCCTTGGACTTTTCTAAATCTTCCCTTAGTAGGGCTACTTCTTGTTCTAACTTTTCACATTCTAAGACATTTGCTTCTAACTTATCCTTGAACTTCTTTGTCTTAGCTATTGACTTGTTTAGATCCTCTATAAGCTTTCCTCTCTCTTCATCACATTCTTTAAACTGAAACTCAAACTGGGAATTTTAGTTTCTTACCTTCTTTAAACTTTTAAGAGCATAAATAAGCTCTCCCTCAAGATCAACTCCTTATTTTTCTGATCCTTCCTCTATTTGTTTGTCTTTGAGAACATCTTCATTCTTTTTTGACTTGTCTTTTGTAGGATCACCTCCTTTCTCTTTTAGTGCTATTAGAATATTCTCTTCTGGTCCTTCAAGTGTATCTTCATATTTATCATCACTGAAACTAAAACTATTCCTTGTACAACTATCTTCAAGATGTCCAAAATTACCATATCTAAAACACTTGAGAATTAATGATGACCTTTTCTTAACTTATTTTTCTTCAATTAGAAATAGGACTTCATCTTTATCATTTTTTGAGAAACTATTATCACTATCACTTGAGTACTTACTTGCCTTGTCTGCATAGTAGCTCCTATTTTATAATTTTAAAGAACTTCTTTCCTTGTTTGCCTTGTTCATCCTTGCATTTCTTTTGGTACATGTTTCTCTCTGATTCCTTGTTTCTGTGATCCTATTTTTCTTCATCATTATTTTTTTTGGCTTCTTGAAAATCAGTTGCATAGTGACCATACTTTCCACAATTGAAACATATAATATATTTTGCATCTTTAAATCTTCTTGAATCCTTATTCCTTTTGCCATTATTAGCTTCTTCATCACTGGATGACTCATTGCTTGAATATGAATTTTTACCCTTTGTATTCTTAGTAGCTTTGAATGTTTCTTCCTTTCGAGAATTAGGTTTCTCTTTTGTTCTTAACTCAAAAGTTGTAAGAATACCAAGAAACATATCTCTTATCAAAGAATCACCATATTTTGATTCTTCTATAGCAGAAATATTTTCACTAAATATTTTTGGAAGAGATCTCAAGACCTTATCACAAACATCTGATTCTTCAATATTAAGTCCAAGTCCTTGTATGACATTAACAACCTCATCTACCCGAAGTAGATAACTACGAATATTTTCCTCATCCTTCATTCTTAATTCTTCAAATTGCTATTTGATATTTCGTATCTTTACATTTTTGAAACTTTTATCTCCTTCATATATGCTTTGCAATTTATCCCAAATTCCTTTTGCATCTTTACAATGCATAACTTTTATTGATTATGTTCTATGCAAACCTCTCAAAATTGCATTCATTGCTTTTGAATTGTAATGTTGTAGAAGCTTACCTTCCTTATCTATAGGTGGATCAACTAGTGGTATGTATCCATTTTCATCTGCTTCCCAAATTTCATTGCCAAGTGCCATAAGGTGAATCTTCATTCTCATACTCCAAAATATATAATAACTTTCATCAAATATTGGTGTTGAATTATTTAAGGACACATTCTTAGAATCTATTGTGTTCTTTAAAGCTTTTTCTTCAAGTTGTTAAACTCTTTCGAAGGAACCCGCTTTGATACCAATTGAATAACATAAGCTTATACTAAGAGAGGGGGTGAACAGTATAAGAACACTTTTTACTTTTCTTTTCCAATCAATATTATGAAGTGTATAGATAACAATATCAACAATAGTAATCAAAGTAATGCACAAATCCACACACACAATAGAGACACCAATTTTACATGGTTCACCCAATGTGGGCTACTCCATGGAGAAAATATTTCACTAAAATTTTCTCAATCAATATTTTGGGAATCCTTTCCTTTTTACAATGTTTATGGACCTCTGTCCAAAGGAGATACCAATCCCCTAATCAAGTTCATGGATATCTATCCATAGGAGAACTACTTTCTCCTTAGCTCTGATTGGTGATCTTCTAGAATAATTGCTGCCCCCACTGCTTTGGCTAATAAATCTCTATCCACTGAAGACACTTGTTCTCACTACCTTGGCTAATGGATCTCTATCCACTGGAGACTGTCGTCCTTTATACTATGTCACCTTCAAAGCTCTATCTCAAATCTGCACTAAATACAGTCCTTCGGTCTAGCACAAATATGCTTAATATCTATCTCTGGTTTGACACAAACCTGTCCTTAAATTTGCACCAAAATATATCCTCTGATATGTACTACACATAGTCCTTCGGTCTAGCATAAATATATCCTTAATATCTATCCTCAAGTATTAACACAAAGTTTGAATTAATCTCAAATCAACTCTGCTAGATCTGCCCCAAACCTTAACCCAAGGTTTGAACAAATCAATCAATCAACTCTGCCCACAAGTATTCTCAAAGACTTGTCTTAAATCTGCCTTGTAAGCTTCCACAAAAGCTCACAAACTCTCAATCACTTTAAATCTCTCTTTTTTCACATAAACATATAGACAATTGTTAGAGACTCAATATGTTTCACATTCATCCACACTCAACCTCTTTCTCATATCAATTCAAAATATAGAACAATTTGTTTCATATAACTTGAACTATCACATCAACACATCCACTTGACTAGGCTCAACCAACTCTACTCAATCACTCACTCAATGAAATAATCCTTGATCACAAACCCTAGTCCAAACTTATGAAATTTCACTCAAATATTCCAACAATGCCTATCAATCATTCTCACATAACAATGATACTCATGATCTTTGCAAACCCTAGTTCAAGTTCTTTACTCACTTACTTACTTCAACAACAATGCTTATAAAACAATGTTTTATCAACAATTCATTATTCCAGAAAACCTTGAAGCATTAATTCAAAACACACTCAACAATGCCTACCAAACAATCCTTTTCACTCCAACTTTGCATTCACAACATTCAAAAATCACTCACTAGGAAGATGTGTCCATACCTTTTGTTTGATGTAGTAGTGCCCTTGGAAAACTTGTCTAAATTACAATTTCCTTCTTTCCAATTTCAATGGTTAGATGACAAAATATCACTCTTAACACTTTCTCAAATATTCCTTAAACACAAAAATAAACAAATATCAAATACACCTTATTGCTCCTTCTTGGAATTAACATTCATCAAATCATGCACAAAAATAATTACTTGGATACACCTTATAATCTCCAACTTAAAATAATATCCAACACCACAAAACCTCAACCAATATTCCTAAAACACCTTTATTTTCTTTTCAAACACTAAAATAAATAACACCAAAAATTATTTTGCATCAACCTTATAACTCCCCTAAAACCTTACCATATAAAATATGCAAAAATTAATTTTTAATACCTCAACTAACTTCTTCGAAAATTTTGGTGCTAAAACTTAATGCATACCTTTGTTATCTCCAAAAAGGCTTTTGGCATGATTCGAACCACCATCTCCCGAAGCGTCGATCTCCTTAACGCTTTGGTGCCCACCGCATGGGCTAGAGGAGCCCACTTGAAGGAAGGAGAACTTCCTTCCATTTCAACTTTACTCCGTCGTGTTTTCAACACAAAACAAAAATGATGCATCGCAAATTTGAACCTGCGCCTGTCGCTGCCCTCACATCTTGCTTCCACCATGGTTGCCAACTGTGCTACCGGTAGTTGGTGACCAAGGCTCCCTCCTTGGTGGGTAAAATAGTTTTTCCTCCTCTAAGCACCTTTTTAAAAATTAAAAACTCTTCGCTACACACCATGATTCGCATGAACTCGCATTGCATTGGGGAATTTTGCTAAGGTGGGGTAATCCCCCTTCTATACACACATGGTAATTTTTCTTCCCACGTCGGTGCTAGAAATTCGAATTAATAAACCCACCTTAGGGTTTTTTGAAATTAACAAAAATTAAAAATAATTAATAATTAATTTAAATAACATAAAGTTAAGTAAATTAATTTAATAAAATTATATTAATTAATTTATAATTAATTTAATCTTCCTTCTATAATATTATAAAGAATTATTATAATATTATTCACTTGGGCTTCTTGTTTTCACCTTGGACCTTATCTTGACCTCCTGGAACTGGGTCTTGATCAACTGAAATTGGAGAACCTAAAACTGATGCTGCCCACTGAAACTGCCATTGACTGATGTTGAAAGCTTGAAATCAATGACCACTCACTCTTGACATCATTGACAACTTATCTACTCAAAATTCCAACAAGGAAGCCCGAAATGCAGCCTTGCCAGGCTGAAAAGCGAAGTCAAGGTTGTCCTTTTGCCTTAAAATCTTTTCGATCGAAGCACCTCTTCGCTGCCTATGGGTGCTTCGTCGAAGGTAGCCCCCAAAACTATGCTTCACTGGATTCTTGGGTGAAGATGAGCTTGTCCCCCTTGACTCCTTTGCCTTAGCCATTTTTTTCTAAAAATGCTTTTTCGTTGGAGATTAGGGTTCGCTGGAGATGTCGCCCGAAGTGGGGTTTCGCGGGTGAAGTCGAGGTTGACTCGTCTTACATAATTTTTAGAGAAGGTAGCATTTGGGGTGGTATTTCTCCTTGGATAACCCTAAAGCTGAGGTTCGCTCATGTTGGGGCTTGAAACAGAGCTTCACCGACAGTTTGGGTGAAGTAGAGGCTGACTTTCCTTAGACATTTTTCTTTGCCCAAGCTATACTCCGCCCTTGGCAAGGCCCGAAGCTCTGCTTCACTACCTCCTAGGGAAAATTTAAGCCATGTTTGCCTTAGTCAATTTTCAAGCCCCAGGTGGGCCTTCGCTCAACCTATGTAGTGAAGCTTTCTCTCACCTCGAAAATGGGCAAAACTCAGATTTAGCTCTATTTTCGAGTGAAGTTGATCTTGGACTCCTGTTTTCATGAGCAAAGCTATTCTAAACTTTGATTGTTCCCAAAGGTGAGCAAAAGAGGGTTTCTAACTATGTATTAGCACCATGAAAATACCAGATAAGGGTTTTTTCCAGAGAAAGCTGTGATTAGGGGAGAGAATGAATCTAAATAGGAAAACATTGCGACAGTAGTTTCAAAATTTTACTCAGACAAAATACAGTAAAATTGACAACAGGAACACCCAAGAGTGAAGATATTGTTGGTGATAGTAGACAACAAAGAGCAAATAGTAGGAGTACCGAATAGTGAGAATGAAGGGTGTATGGTAACACTTGAACCAATGGAGAGGAGTTGGTCGATGAATACAGAAGAAGGAAGCTCTGTACCGTAGCAACCATGCGAGGGTTCTTGAGGAGGAAGACCAGAGCCACACCTTGTATATTCATGAAGGAGGTCATTAAGTAGATACCCAAGGGAGTTAGGGAGAAGGCTATTTAAGCAAGACTTTGCATCACCAACAATAGAAAGGGAATCAAATAGAAATCCACCAAGATCACCACCAAGTAGTACGCCTAGTGGGATAGTCTCAATGGTGAATGTTGTTAATAGAGTCAACAAACAAAAATACCCACCCTTCATCGAGGAAGGAAAATAAGACCTGACACAACACATAGGCACTTGCATTACCATTTTGGGAGCAAATGGAGTATTACAAGAGACCGAGTGGTTACAATTATTCTCGGACACCTTGCAAGGAATGACTATAGATTGGTATCTGAAAAAGTAGAACACTCAACCATTTACACAATGGAACACTCTAAACGATGCTTTCATTGAAGAATTTCAACCACTAAGGGATTATAGAGAGATTATTATAGAAATCTTTGCAACTAAACAAAAACCAGACGGGGATGTCAAGAGTTATAATAGGAGACTGAAGCAGTTAGTAGATAAAATGCAGATACCACCTGCTAATGGAATGATAAAATTTTAGTTTTTGGATGGACTATTAAATAAGTATAGGAAGAAAATGAAAGTGGTACCATCTTCCACATACGCAAAAACTCTAAAAAAGCAAAAAAAATTGAAAGCGAAGCTAAAAAACAATTGCATGAATCGAAGAACATCCAAGACATGACGATTTAGATAGGGATGTCGACGATAAATTCTAAAGTGCAATACACTCCTTTTGAGAAGAAAATGATAAAATTATGAAGGAAGTGAAAGAAGATGGATGAAAAGACCAAAAGGACATTTGGTGTTCGGAATACATAACCAAAGGACATACAAATATCAATTGTCCCAAAAATACGTATTGTAATATATGTGATATAGCAAGACATCTTGTAGTTGATTTCCCATTTAATTTGAAGGGACCAAGGCATCATACTTTGATAGTCCAACAGGGAGATCAACAAGATGCTTTAAGGAATGGACAAGGAGCAACAAGTAGCAAATTTAGGAATAATCACCAAGGTGGAAGACAAAGGGGACAGAGTCACCTTCAGTATGACTCTAAAGGAAGATAAATCATATAATGCCAGAATTACCAAGAATGTGGCCACTTTACAAAGAATTTTCCCAATCCTCAGAATGCAAGCAATATTGGTGGTAGCAATGCTACCCAGATGTGTATATGGTGTGGACCATGGAATCATAAGGAGGCAAATTACCCAAATAAGGCAAGTTCAAGTGGAACCTAGAATGTTAACTAGATTTATATTTGTGAGGTCAATCCAAATGTGGAAAAAGCTAACGAAGTCCTAGCAGTAACCAGATTGAAAGCTAGGAAAATAGAGGAGTATCCAAACCCTACCAAGGATAAAGAATGATGGCAAGAATCTTAAGATAGAACTAGATAAAGAAAAGCAAGAAAGACTAGTTTTGGAGAAAGCTCTAAAGAATGTGGAGATCGTAACAAACAAAAAGGCATCAATCAAAGGTTTGGTGACGTAGGCATTGAATACAACTTTAGAGGTTAAAGTAGCAAGTTTATTCAATATAGTACTAGACTTGTATGCTATAATCGAGGAAGTAATGAAAACAAAGAAGAGAGAGGAAGCTCGATAGATAGTCAACATCAAGCAATGCCCATTAATTGATCCAACAATACTAATGATCAAAGCAAGGAAAAAGCCAACTTTGGTTTACATGGAAATATTGGACCATAAGTTGAGTCAAGTAATTGTAGATGGAGGATCAAGCGTAAATATGATGCCAAATATAACATGGTTGAGTATTGGTCAACTCACCCTAAGATCTCCAAATTTTAAATTTTATGGAGCTAATCGATACGACATTGAAACAATCAAAGTATTGATGAGCCAAAAGGTGTGGATAGTGGAACAAGATTTTCTCTTAGATTTTGTTGTAATAGCTATGCAAAAACCAACATATGATGCATTACTTGGATGAGGGTGGTTATAAATAGCAAAATTAACCACGATTGGGAGAAGGAGCACTTGACCTTCAACAAAGGCCATCATAAGTATCCAATTAATCTCAAACCAGGTCGTAAGCCAAGATATTGCAAATTCAGAAGACTCAAAAAATTCTTCCTCGGATGGAGAATTAGGATATGAACCGAATGAAGACAAAGTGTTACAATTAGAAGAATGTACGGAGGATAATAACAACTAACATAAAGGCTTACTCCACTGGCAATTGGAGGATTATGAAGTATTTTCTCCCTAATTGTTTTGTATCAATGCAGGAGATGAAGTCCAAGAGGATGAGAAGAAGGAACCTATGAACAAAGAAGGCAATAAAAAGAAGATAGCCATTGAAAAGGATAAAGAAAGGGAGAAGTGAACATTTTCCAAAATTTTTGTGGAATATATGATGGGATATGCAGTTATTGAGGATAAACCAATGCATCCCATTGATGTTCTAAAGGAAATAAATGAACCTAAATCCATCAAATATGAAGGACCTAGAATGGTTTAGGTGAATTTGGGAGCAAACGGTGAAGAGAAGATGATCAAATGCAGAGATGACTAGGATCCAATGCTAAAAGCAGTAGCATTCAGAATCTTTACAGAATATAAGGATGTTTTTCATGGATATACAAATATCTAAAGGGAGTACCACCAAAAATTTGTGTGCATAAGATTATCCTGATTGAAGGTGGAAAACTAGTAAGGAGGTGGTCATATAGGATGAATCCAAAATATGCAACTATGATGAATGCCGAAATACAGAAGATGTTGAACACTGACATAATATTCAAAGCTACGACTAGCGAATGGGTGTCACCAATCATAATTACCTTGAAGAGGGAGGAAATTAGATTTGTGTGGACTTTCGAAGCCTCAAAACCATTATAATTAAGGATCCCTTCCCAATCCCATTCACAAATTCCATATTGGAAGAAGTAACAGGCCATGAGATTTACTCGTTTTTGGACGAATTCTCATGGTATAACCAAATTAGTATTGCAGAGGAAGACAAGTTGAATATCACTTTTATAGTGGAGAATAGGATATATGCTTATAAATGCATGGCATTTGGTTTGTGCAATTTACGGACTACATTCCAAATGATCATCTTGTATATCTTTGATAAAATATCCACAGGCAACTTCAAAGACTTTCTTGATGATTGGTCACTATATGGAAAGACATAGGAATATTTGAATGTATTGGATGAATGAATGATCTTGTGTAGGAAATCTTAGATATCCTTGAATTCCAACAAGTGTGTCTTGATCATGCCATACAGGAAGTTGCTAGGGAATATTGTATGTGAGGAGGGTTTGAAACCCGATCTAGATAAAATATGAGTAATACTACTAATGGAAGAACCACATGATGTGAGTTCAATAAAATCCTTCTTAGGAATAATGTGATGCTACAAAAGGTTTATCAAAAATTACGCTCAAAATTCTCATCCGCTAAATGGTCTTACATGCAAGGGTGTTTCCTTCAAGTGGGCAGAGGAACACCAAGAGGTTTTTGAGGGCTTAAAAGTGCACTTGGTTAAGGTGCCTATCCTAGTCTACCTAGATTGAGAGAAATAATTCCATGTTCATGTGGATACCTCAAACTTTGCAATTGGTTGCGCATTGGCTTAGGAAGGAAATTTTGGGTTAGATAAACCCATATACTTTGCAAGTCGATTGCTATCCACAACAGATAAAAACTATAGTCCAACATAGCGAGAAGCATTAGGGATGGTGTACGTAGTATAGAAGTACCGACGCTATTTTTTGGCTAACATTTTTTCCTTTTATGTAGATCATTAGGCATTGTTGTACTTAATTAAAAAATTGATGATTTATGGATAAGTGAGTATATGGCTCATCACTCTACAGGAATTCCTTTTTTGAGTGGTAGTAAGACCAGGAAATAAGCATGTAATAGTAGACCAACTATTAAGGATTCGCTTAGAACCTATAGACGAAGGAATACAAGATGAATTCCTCAATGCACAACTATTCATGATAAGTATGATACCATCATAGTATAAACACGTTGGGAAATACTTATCGACATGAGAGTTGCCAAAGGAGATGATGGTAGTTGAACAAAGGAAGGTAATTATAAAAGTGGCACCTTTTACCTTTATTGCAAGGTTACTATATAATATGGGGGAAGACCACATTTTGTGAAGATGTGTGATGGAATATGAAGTCCAACAAACATTGAAGAAGGCACATGAAGGATTGGAAGGAGGCCATATGGAACCAAATGCAACAACTAGAAAAGTGTTGATGGTGGGACTTTGGTGGCCCACCCTTTATCACAATGCTAAGAACTATGTTAAGGCATGTGATACGTGTCAATGAATGGGGAAGCCATTGAAAAGGGATTTCATGCCATTACACCTATCACAACCTCAAGAACTCTTCAAGCAATGGGATTTGGATTTTATGGGCCCATTATGAACTAGTTGTAAAAGGAAGTGTTAATACATTGTGGTAGCAACTGAATACCTAACAAAATGGGTCGAAGCAAGAACTTTACCAAATAATTTTGTAAGGAGCACAACTCAATTTTTGTTTGAGCAGGTTATCACATGGTTTGGAATACCTCTTCAACTGATAAGTGACAGAGAAGGTCATTTCATTGATAAAATTATTCAAAATTTGACGAAGGAATTCAGGATATTTTATTCCTGTCGAGTCTATATTACCCTAGGGAAAATGGGCAAGTGGAGGCAATGAATAAGTTTTTGGTTTTTATTATGTACAAGACATGTGGAGTTGAAGGAGAAAATTGGAAGGAACACTTGCCAGTGGTTCTATGGGCTTATAGGATCACCTTCAAATTGACCATGAACCACACACCCTTTCAATTAATGTATGGGTAAGAGGTGGTAGTACTGTTGGTCATCAAATCTGCCTAGGAAAGGATTTTGGGTAAATGTATGCGCCCTAGACCTGGACCAACATTGAAAGGCCGAAGGGAAGAGATGCCCCTCGTGCCAATCTCCGGAGAAAGGCCGGCTCCTATGCTAATACTACTTTGGTGTTTTGAGATAAGGGATGCAGGAAAGAGATAAAAGGAGTTAGGGTTAGAGAAAGAAATAAAAAGGGGTAAGGGAAGAGAGATCGATGATTTAAGGTGGGAGAGAACAGGAAGCACGATCACTAACTGACAACTTGAATAGCAGCAAGGAACACCAAGAATAAATGAAAGAAACGCCACATTAACCTTCCTATGTATCCTCTGGGCGAGCTCACAGGGATTCTCCTTCTCCCTTTCATCGAAATTCAGGGTTCAGAGTAAAGACGATTAGGACAAGTGAATGTAACAGAAACCACAACCCACCAGGCAGCATAAAAGAAAACCAATATAGCGTTTTTCCTCTCCTATGTATCCTTCAGGCGAGTTTCAGGGTACAGTCCCCAATCGCACACCGGATTCAGGATTCAGAGTCTCAGTATACAAATGAAGAAAGACAAAAGAATCAAGCACAAAAGGCAGCATAAAAGAGAGAAATTGAGCCCAAAGCTCTTTAGTATTAATCGTAGGACATCAAGTTACAACAACTTTCTAGCAGATAGTTCCCCCCCTTATTTCGTTACAATGCCTGGGTTTTTATAGAGGACCCGACCCTCTGAGTCATTATTACACAGAATGGCGAAGTACATCCTCGAAAGCTGAGAAGTTGGCCCTCCGCGGTCCTCGTGACTGAGCTTTCATATCCTTTGCCAAAATTAACAGTTGCGACCGGGTCAACCGGGGAAATACGCATTAATGGGCCGCCTGAGCGTCCTCGGCTTTTGGGTGCGGTGCTCGAGTGACTACCATGCTTGTCGGGCTCTCCTTCTGGAACTGATACTTCATTTCCAATTGCCAAAAATGAGCAGCGGTCTTATCGGGCACGTAAAAATACATTTATGAGGCAATTGATCACCTCGAGAAAATACCCGGCTTGGAACGCGTGCCCTTGAAGCGCTTCGCAAGATGTTCGTTTGCAACTTTGCTTCGCAATGGACTTGTGCCGAAGCAATAACTTCCTCCTTGATTTGTACTTCACAAAATGGAGCTTCGCAAAACTGCTTCGGGGGGCGTGAGTGCCGAAGCATATTTCCTTCGCAAAATGGGCCTCTTCATTCCTCGCCGCTTCGCTGACAAAATTACTTCGCTGATGCCTTGGAGAAATGCTTCGCTGCGATCCTCTTTCAAGACTGTGGTTCGGGAAGGTTTCGGCCGAAGCAATTGCCTTCAAAAGATGTTGCATTCTTTATGGCTATCACTACTTCGGGTGAAAGTACTTCGCATGAAATATGGCCGAAGCAGATGCTTCGCAACGACCTTCGACGAAGTAGAAATGATTCGTTGGCACCAGAGTCCGAAGTGGATGCGTCGACGGCCTTTTGGCGAAGTGTCTTCAGTGTTGCACTCCTTCAAATTCTGCTTCACAAAACTTTTTCCCGAAGTAGCCTTTTGAAATGCTTCGGGCCGAAGTAGTTTTCATTCTTCTTCCTTCGCATTTTTCCTTCGGCAAAACTGCTTTGCAAAAATCTCACCCGAAGTTGCCTTTTGAAATGCTTCAGGCCCAAAGTAGTTTTCTTGCCTTAGCTAATTCGGTCTGCGAGCTCTTCTTTATGCCTTGCAAGTTCTTTTGAATGCCGCTTCACAACCTTTTCGCCCGAAGTAGTTTTTGAGGAACTTCGGGCCCGAAGCTCTTTTGCTTTCCTTGTATTCTTCTTCGGCAACGCCGCTTCGCCAACTTTTGCCCGAAGTAGTTTCTGGAAATGCTTCGGGTGCGAAGCTCTTTTCATACTTCTCTTCATTTTTTGGCGAAGCTGTCTTCCCTAGCTCGTTCGGCAACGAGGTTCTTTCTTCTTCATCTTATGTACAAAGGGGTGACAAGGAAAGCCAAAATTGCTGCAACTTACAAATATTTCCAAAAAACAACCGAAATACTTTACAACAAAGAACACTGTACAAAGTTTTAATTTTCTACCCCATTGTGAAATGTGACAAAATTGTCAACATTCTTGGCGGCTCGCGGGGCAACGAGCTCGTCTCGATGGAAGAACCCTCAGCTTTGATCCATTGGGCCAGAGTCACCTCCAGACCCTTCTCCCTTTTCCACCTTCGGGGCGCTTCTTCTTCTGCTTCTTCTTCTTCTTCTTCTCTCCTCTTCCTCCTTCTGCTCCTTCTTCTCCTCTTCTGCTCCTTCTTCTGAGCGTGGCCTCCTGCTGCGGCGATGGGACAAGACGATCATGGATTTTCCTCATGGTTCGACGGACGTGAGCCCAGACACCTTTCTGAAATGGCTCTTGGTCTTCGAGTGCCTTGACCAAAACATGGAACCGATCAATCTGCCCAATGTCAGCATGTTTGATTCTTACACTTAGGTCATTCAGGCAAGCCATGATTTTGCAGTGTCTCAGGATGAAGTCGGTGACTTGTCCTTCTGTGACCGGCTCTTCCCACTCATCTATTTTTGAGACGTCACTTTCAAAATGGAGCCACGCCGGCTTGAGTTCTTCCCTGGTGAGAAGGTTCCCATCATCGTCTGTGAAACTCGAGAAACCTAAGGAAGAAAGGTCTTCGAAGTAACCCATTGATGTGCGCTGCTCCTGCTCAAATATATCTAGGAGGTCCTTCGCCTTCTGCGCTTTCTTCACCTTGGAGAAGAAGGCACGAACAATGGCTTGGGCAGTAGACCAATCCCTAGCCGTTCGACTCATAGCAGCAACCTGCAGGTCCTGATATCTAATACTTTGGACTTCAAAAGCCAGCTTGAGTCACCTTTTGATTTTTTGGATAACTTCATCTACTATTGGCCCTTTCTTAGCAATGGCATGCTGGGCTTCGGTGACATAGATTAAAGTTGACAGGGCACTGGAGGCCCGCGATCTGAAACCTTTGAGCAAGTGTGAGCGAATTTCCTTGATTCTGCCTCTGTCGAACAACTCCAGGTTTGCTTTTTCGAACAATTGTTGCTGAGCTTGCAAGATCTTGCTTTCGAGCTCCTTGGCTTTTAGCTCATTTTCGGCCTATTTCTGTGCTTGGTGCTCAGTCGAAGACTGCAATTGTAGTATCTGCTATTTCAGGGCATGTGTTTCTTTCTTCATTAGCTTACACTGCTCCTGTGAATCCTCCAGCTCGGAGCGGATTCTAGCCAGCTCTTCCTCCAACTTGATGTTGGCGCTCTCTGCTTCAAACCTGCGCTGATTGGCAATATTTGCATGCGCTCGAAAAGTCTCGATCCCGACATGCATGGATGCGGATTCATCATCTATATTCAAATGCTCCAGGTCCTTGGTCTTCTCCTGGTAATCATAGTCAGCTGGAGTCATTTCATCCAGAGGCTTCTGGACCTTAGGGACCTTTTTCACCTTATGTAACTTTCCACCCTTCAAGTCGAAGACAACACATTTTTCAACCTGGGCCAGAGATCGCCCTCTTTTCTTCCTTGCCTCCTTCAACATTTTCTCTGTGTTTTGTCGAGCTAAGAGTAGCTTCTCGGCTAAGGGGCGTTCCTTTATTAAAGATAGATCTATTTCAAAAAATGTTGGATCTCCAGCCAAAGGTGTGAACAAATATAAAGAATTAACGGGGAATGATTCCCCAGACGGTTCGAAGACGGGTGTAGCAGGGGCTTTGGCAAGCGGGACTATGCTGTGAGCGATGGGGGAGTGGGCTACGGGGCTCGACGTTGGAACACTGCCTTCACCTTGACTTAGGACTGAAGGAACGACGGCGTGGGTGGGCGAAGTGGTTTCAACAGGCTTGTCCTGGTCAGACGACTCGGGTGGAGTGGAGCTATGCAGGGTTGGACTGGCAATGGGCAGTACCTGAGTGGGTGATTGACCTTGTGGGGGAGGGAGAGATTGATGGGGACCTTCAATCGGGACCACAGTGGACGTGTCGGAGACCAAGGTGAAAGGAAGAGAGTGCATACCTACGTGCCCTCCTGGCAGAGCGGCCGTGGTGACATCCTGGGTGATTGGCTCTTGTTCCTTTTGGGCTTCAACACTCCCGACCTCCACAACTTCTACTTTGGGGTCTCCTTCTTGTTGGAGGAGCTCCTCCACATCAATGACGTCTATATCGAGGACCATCTCAGCACTTGGTGGCCCCGCATCTTCGACATTTGCTTCAGTCGGGCCTGATGTAGGTGATTCGGTAGGAGCACTTGCGAGCTTCGTGCGAGGTCGCTTTGGGTGGCTCGGAGGCACTTGAATTTGCTCTTGCCTCTTTCTTTTCTTTCTCTCCAATGGTTGCTCTGCCTCTTTGGTGCTTGTGTCATGGCTCTCCGATGGTCCCTGTGGTAGTGCCGCTGGCGTAGCTTCGGCCTCTACTTCTTCCTCTTCTTTCGAGGCATCTTTAGCTCCTCCTGGGCTTTCGCCTGATCCTGGGGTAGCTGGGGGAACAAAATCTGCAAAGGATATAGACTTCCAAGTTTCAACATTGGTTTCATAAAGAATCGTGAAGTCTTTATCTGATGCCAAGAGTCCATAAGAGTTCATTTTTTGGCGATGGACTCTCATTATCCACCACTCCCGAAGCTTTTCCTCGCTCCAATTCTTCAATTCCTCCTTTAAATCATCCTTTGCCTTTCTCCAAAATGTGGAGCTTGGAGTTGGGAGGGGGTGCTGATCAGGGTCGAACTCGACCTCCATGGGGTAGAACTCATGCCAGGGAGGCAATGTCCTCATCCTCTCCAAATGCCACTCCAGATCTTTCCCATTGGGATTATTCCTTTGTTCCACAATTTTGGGGTGGGGGCAGATGTGGAAATTCTTGAATTTTAAGTGATCCCTCATCACTCCCAAGGGATCATAGAGCCATTGTTGAGGAATCTGGAGTAGGCCAAAATCGGCAAGCTTTTCCTCCAGGAAAACGTTCTATTTTAGGGCAAAGACTTCGATTACACCCATCCTGAAGGGGAAGTCACAGGTATGTGCCCATTTTCGGCCATGGCCGTACACTGAATTTGTAGAGTCGCTCTGTCGAGCGACTTCCAATGTGAACTGATATTCGGAGGGGTAGACTGGTAACAGGAAGGGCTTCCCTATGAAATCGAACAGGCGAATCACCAGGCCCTGTGTCAATTGGAAAACATCTCCTCTTTTTTCTTGCACCACTCTATCTCTCAAACTGAGGGGGACCCGAGGGCAAGAACCCTTCAACAAATGCATAGCGGGTCCCAAAAATTGTTGGTTAAAAGAATAATAGGACTCTGTCCTCAATAGGAGGGGAGTCCATTGGTACACCGACAGAGGATTTCCATCCTCGCCGCTTGGAGAAATGGCGATATGGGGGAATCGCTTATGAACCTGGTAGAAAAACAACCAGACAAGGAAAGAGCAGGGTGCGAAGTATTGGCCCATTGCCGAATTCTTCATGCTGGTGAGCCTTGTGTGCAAGGTTCGGGCCACCCATTCCGCCCAGTCAAAGAAGACTGGGTTGGTGTTTGGTCTTGAAGCGTCGGGGGCATAGAATTCCCCTCTCGAAATACATTCGGCCAAAGACACCTGCCAGGGTTGCATCGAAGCATCTGTTGACAGGCCCGCCACCCATGCAATGATGGAGAAAATATCGATGTTTTTGAAGGCCGCCAAGGGTAAGGGCATCTGGGGCAGCTTGTTTGAAGGTAGCCCGCTCTTGAGATTCTCGCGCAAGAATTTCAATATGTAGCTATTAGAGGTGAACCTCTCCATTTGTTCGCTTAAGATGACATTACGAACAGAATAGCCCTTGGGCGGACCTTGCTGTGGCACGAAGGCTGCTTGTACATCTTCCTTCAGGATGGAAAACAATTTGTGACCCGAAGCATCCAACACTTGCCTGGATGCAGGCTGGTAATTTTGCGCGATAGCATAGATTAGCTCGGGACAATGGTGAGCAGGAGGGGTTAAATACTAGTAAATTTGAGAGTAATATGCAGCAGCTCTCTTATTCTTCGGGGTGAGTCTGCTTGTCATAAACTCTATGGTGCGTCGGAGGTCGGACACACCCTTAGAGAGCTGCGTGTCTCTAATCTTCTCCCACCCATCAATTGGTGGTTCTACAAGCTGCTCCTCCTCCGAGTCGTCCCCTTCTTCTATTGGCTACTTTTCGGGGCGAGGGGTGAGACTTAGCTTCTTTGGAGTACGCTTTTTCTCTTCTTTGCCCTTCTTTGTTTTTTAGGGCCTGCAACTTCGGGCTCTTTCCCCTTCTCCTTGGAGTTTTTCTTCCCCATGTTGAAAATGATGGTGGCAGAGTCCTTGATACAGAGGGTTTCAATGCGAAGGGCTTGGATGTAAAGGGCAAGAAAATTGCAGAATAACCAAAGGCTCTTAGTCTTGCACGTATCAATGGATAACTAACCTCCCTTGTGCTAGGGCTTCACATTTTATAGCCAAAAAGGGTAACTGACTCAATTTATGGCACCTACCAAATTTAAATTAATGCTTCGGATGGAGGAAGTTGCCTTGCCTTTTGATTGGCCCTACAGCAACGTAGTACACGGGGCCACACGCTTTGGTAATCATGAAATACAAACTACTGCCACCTCGTACCTCGATGTAGCTTTTTACATTAACCGAATCACCTCGGGATGTGCTCTGGCACTTTTGCCTTAAATTCATCCGCTTCGAACTCTTCTCAAAGTCGTTGTCAGCATGTTCTTCGAGGCACATTTTAAATTCTCCCGTCTCGCGCGTTGTTGGTTCGACGAAGTTGAAAACAACATTGAAAATGCTTCACGGTGAACCTTTGGTGCGGACTGCTTTTTGACACTTCGGGCCCGAAGTACTCCTCCTTCGCCACGCTTTGCAAGGACCACCTACCGAAGCTTGTGTTCTTGAAAACTGCTTCGCAAAAGCCCCTTTTAAAATCTACTTCACAAAATTTTTGCCCGAAGTAGCTGCTGGAAATGCTTCGGGTGCGAAGCTCTTTTCGTGCCTTTGTTTGAACTTTGGTTCGGCCCTTTTGAGGGTAAAGTGCTTCGCAGCGAACCTCCTTGCAACTGTTACTTTGCATCAAAAATCTCCGAAGGAGATTTTGGAGTGTAGTACTTGGCTTTTGCAATCTCGGAACAGGGTGTATATACAAATGAAAACAAATATATATACAAAAGTATATATACACATTTTTTTTTTACAGAGAGAAATCGTGTTTTACCTTAGCGGTGAAAAGTCTTCAGATGAAGACCATTGATAGAGATCGGCAAAACCTGGCCATCTGCATCTTTGAGGATGAAAGAGTTGGCCGAGTTCACCTTCACAATTTCGAACGGCCCATCCCAGAAGGCATCCAGCTTGTCGTGATTCCCAGGCTTGGCTTTCCAGGAGTCCCACTTCCATACCAGATCTCCCACCTTGAATGTGCGATCGGATGATTTTTTTTTGAACCAATCTTGGGTGACTTGAGCATGCTTAGCGAAGTTCTGGTAGGCTTCCTCATGATCTTCCTCTAGCTGCAACAGTTGAGCTAATCTATTTTCCATTGGACTAACTCCATCTTCTTCTTCTAACAGCTACAGTGCAGGGATCTCTACATGGGTGGGTAAGATGGCCTCCTTGCCATAGACCAAGGCATAAGGCGAAGTCTTGATCGACTTCTTGATAGAAATTCGATCGGCCCACAAGGCCCGATCTAGAAGAAGATGCCAAGTCCTTTTGTTTTTCTCTATAAGCTTCCTTAACACCCTCAACAAGGTCTTGTTGGTGGATTCTGCCAATCCATTGCCTTGTGGATAGTAGTTGGAGGAGACTTTATGATATATCCCATGTTTGTAGAAGAAATCATTGATTTTGGTGCCTGAAAAATCGGGGCCATTGTCCATAATGATTGCTTCGGGAATGCCGAACCTGGTGATCAAACCCTCTAGGAAGGCGATGACAGTCTCTTGATCCGCATGCTTTGTAGGGATCGCTTCGGCCCACCTGGTGAAGTAGTCAGTCGCGGTCAGGATGAACTTATGTCCCACGAGAGGAGTTCGACGATATGACCCCTATGAAATCCAACCCCCATTGTTGAAAGGGCGATTCTACTTGTATCGGTCAGAGAGGCATCAAAGCATTTCTGCTTCGATCGGTGAACTTCTGACACTGCTCACATCGACGACAGACTGCGAAGGCATCGGCAAAGAGTGTGGGCCAATAATAACCCGCCTTGATGATCTTTAGTGCCGTTGTTCTCCCTACGAAGTGACCTCCAGATAATCCTGAATGAAATTCTCCCAGGACTCTCCTTTTATCATCATCTTTTATGCACTTGAGAAGGACGCCATCAATGTTCCTAAAAAATAGGCCTTCGAGGCGCAAAGTATATCGGGAGGACCGAATCCTAAAATGTCTTCATTGTGAAGCATTTAGATGCGAAGGACATCTGCCGGTGTTGAAGTATTCGATTATCTCACTGACCTAGTCCTTTTCATCCTCTTCCTGGTTTACGAAGCATCCTTCGGCTGGCGAGTCATCCCATTTAGATTCTGTCACTTCGGCCGCTGCGCTCTTCGCCAGTTCTTGACACAATGCACGACCGTGAACCAGTTTTGTGGGCTTGATCTCAATGTCAAATTCCTGTATCTTGTTCACCCAACCGGCTCTCTTGCTTCCCAATTCTCCTTGGATGATGAAATTGCGCACGTCGGGGTGAATGACAAAGACCGTAACCCGACTTTGGGAGATGAACTGCTTGAACTTCTTGAGAGACTTCATTACTGCATGCACCTGACGTTCTATGAAATTGTATCTCTCTTCATGGGGATTGATCACCTGGCTCAGAAACGTGATGGGACGCTCTTCACCGTCTTCCCCCTTTTGTGTCAGGACCGCAACATAGCTTTCGGGTTCCCCTATGGCATATAGGATAAAATCTTGATTGTAGTCAGGGTTGATCAGGACCGGTGCCTGAGCGATTCGGGCCTTAATCTCTTCGAATGCCTCCTTCCTTTCTTTCGTCTAGATGAATTCGGTGCCCTTCTTCAAAATTTTGGACATCGGCTTGATGACTTGGGCGAAATCGGGGACAAACTTCCTCACGAAGTTGATCTGGCCGAAGAAATATTGAAGTCCTTTCTTGTCTGTTGGGAGTGGGAGCTTCGTTAGAGCCTCGGCTCTGTCGGGATCTACAGTGAGGCCCTTTTCTGATATCGCATGTCCCAACAACTTTCCTTCGTTGACTACGAATATGGACTTCTTCGGATTGATTGAGATGCCAAACTCTCGACATTTTTCAAAAATTTGTTGTAGGTGTACGGGGTGATCCTCCCTTCTTCGGGAGAAAATGGTCATGTCATCTAGATAGATGATGATAACCTTATTCAGAAGCTCACCAAAATCTAGATCCATCACCCTCTGGAAAGTGGCACCAGCATTCGAAAGGCCAAATGGCATTCGTTGGTAAGCAAATGTCCCCCACTTGGTGGTGAACGTTGTTTTATCTTGGTCTTCGTTCCTGACCCGAGATCTGATTGTACCCGAGAAACCATCGAGCGAGGAGAAGCGTTGAGCCCCAGCCATCGAGTGCAAGATCTGATCGATTTGCGAAAGAGGATAGTGGTCCTTGAGAGAAGCCTGGTTCAGGTTGCGAAAGTCCACGCATAACCGTATATCTCCATTCTTTTTTTTGATAGGGACTAGGTTCGCTACCCAAGAAGAATGCTTGATGGGATAAATTATCTTCGCCTCGAGCATTTTCAGGAGTTCGGCCTTCATCAGGACCTCGATCTTCGGGTTAACCGACCTTTGCTTTTGTCGAAAGGGTTTGACCCCCTCCTGTAATTCAATTGTATGCTGGATCAGCTGCCGATTGTATCCCCTGAGGTCTTGATAAGACCAAGCAATTATGTCGGGATACTTCCTGCACAGAGTCTGGATCTGTTCTATTTCTTTCGAAGTGCAATCGGTTCCAACTTTTATTGCTTTTCCAGGTTCAAGCTCTAAATCTTGATACTGCTTTTCATTGACCTTAATCATGTGAGAAAGTGCTCGATCATTCTGATCAAAGAGGCTTTCAAGGGTGATCAGTCCCTTGGGAACATGGTTATTCTTCAATTGGACCAGCCCTTCATATTCTTCTTCATCAGGGCTTCTGTCTTCGATTGTAGCGGCTTCTTGAATCATGAAATTTACAATCTGCTCATCATTGTCAAAGACTTGCCAATGTAGGTCTCTGTCCGAGATAGAGGGTCTATAGATCATCCTCACAACTTTGGGCTTGTGCACCATGTCTTCTATTGGAGAGTACTTGGCTGCGATGGATGCCAGAACATCAGCATGTCGATTCTTTTCTCGTGGGATAAACTGCAGATTGAGAGACTCGAACTGGTCACACAGGTCCCATACCCTATTGCGGTACGACTTTAGATAATGCTTCTTTGAAGTGCACCTGTTTGTGACTTGGTTGCACACTAGTTCAGAATCTCCGAATATTTGGAGGTGCTTTATGCCTAACTTGTCAACTTTCTTGAGTCCTAGGCATAATGCTTCATATTCTACTGCATTGTTGGTGCAGCTCCATGTCAACCGGTAGCAATACTCCTTTTGCTCTCCGGATGGTGAAACTAGGAGAATCCCTACCCCAGCACCATTTTTACATCGGGCGCCGTCGAAGAACAACTTCCATAGTCCTTCTTGGGCACTTGTCCTATTCTCTGGTTGAGTGTGTTTCTCAGGCTTGGCGATCGCATAACATCCCATCTCGGTCTCCACCATGGCATTAAAGTCTGCCAATGAGAACTCATCTTCATAACTTAGTTGCGCAAGAGCTTCCCCGACCAGGTCCATCTGTTCTGCTTCTTCCACTATTGCATTCACTGGATCGCTGCCCTCTTCTTCGGACATCTTCTGTACAAGGAAGGAAGAAGGCTTTTCATTGTAGATTTTCACCTTCTTTCCTTTGAATGGAATCTCTAGATGAGAGTAATCCATAGACAGATATCCACCCAACTTTGCTGTGAATTCCCTTGACAAGCACATGCTTGAAGTATGGCTCCAGGTCGACGACCACTACCTCTTGTATGACCGTGATCTGAGGCATCTTATGTAGTCGGATAGGAATGTCTTTGATCACTCCTATAGTCTTCACTGGGGTACCATCCAACTGAAGTACGCCTTGGCTGCTTCACGTATATTCCATCCCTATTTCTTCGTAGACTGCTCTCGGCATGACTGTTGTCGCGGCCCTAGAGTCGATCATACAGTTATGTACAATATACCCTTCCATCTGTAGAGATAGGTAGAATGGAGGTGGTCTATTCTTCCCCGTAATGGATGTGGATAGGGTCTGCACAAGAGCAAGCGGTGCTGCCTTTTTTGCTTTAGTCATCTTCAATGATTCTTGCAGCAGGTCCACTTGTCCAGGTAGTTGCAGTGCATCGTACAAGCTGATCTTGGCTGGAATCCTCTTTAATTCTTCTACAATATTGTACGTCAGGGAACTGAGCACCTCGGGCTCCTTTCTCGGCTCATATCTGGTGTGATACTATTCTGTAGCTTCAACTCTTTGTCGCTTAGTCAGTGAAGGAAACTTGAGCTTTTCCCTAGCCTGCTCTTTGGTTTCTGCCTGAGGTGGTTCGACAGAGGCCTTTTGAGCTTTTTCTTTGATCGGTGCAGGCGGAGGAGCTTCGTTCGGGGCCGAAGAAGATGATTGTCCCTTCTCGGGTCGAGCGTGCACTTTTAAGGGAGCCATCTGAGTAGCATCCACTTCTATCACCTTCTTTCCTCCTCTGGTAAGCACTGCAACCGGCTCTTCTTCGCCAATCGCCAGGTTCTGACTCATTTGCCTGATGACGTTGACTTGACCACCATGACTACTACTCGCCAGCGTTTGTACATAGTGTTGGTGCAACATGCAGGTATTCTCTTCATGCGGATCATTGCACGTAGAGCACCAATATACATAATCGAAAGTGCTCGGAGCTTCATCGATCGCAACATTTCTCATCGAAGCCTTCCCTTGCTGGACTGCTTGATCTTTGGTAAGCGCAGGTGTAGGATAAGACCTTCTTGGTAGAAATTCTTGTTGCGCTTGCTTCTTCTTCACAATGGTCATGTCGTTGGACAATGTCTGAACTGTGGAGTTCAGAGACTGCATCTCTTGCAGGATTTTAGCTTGTATATCATCGACTTTTGGAACGAGTGGCAATGAAGCCATCGTCGGTATTGGGGGCAAGGCAGGGGGTTGAAATGGTGCTGATAGTACAGGGAATGCCGAAGTGAAAGTAGGTTATGGAGTTGGAAATGTGGGAAAATGAATTTGTGGAGCGATGATTTGAGACACAATAGGATTCGGGTTCCAAGATGAGATCGAGAGTGCAGGGGTTGCAGAGATCTACGAAGCGGCTGCACTCGCATACTGGGATTGAGGGAATTCGAGAAGTATGGGCATCGACATTCTTTGGGGAAGCTTGCCCATAACTATCAAATCCATTTCTGCCTTCTTAGCTAACCCATATAATTCAAGGAAAGTATTGATGTTAGAATATCTTACCATGATACTGATATCAGGGTTGAAAGCCCGAAGGAAATAGTATGTTGCAGCTTCGTCGGTTGGTCGAAGTCCAACTGGTACTCTGCCAGGTTCGAGCGAACCTGACATTGAAGTCTACGATCTCTTCTTGTGGATGTCTCTGGATTGAAGTGAACTGATGCAGGAGAGAGGTAGGATCGGAGGACTCATTGAAACCTTGCATCAATTGTCCGGCTAACTGGTCCCATCTCGTAATAGTACCGGGTGGTAAAGATCTATACCAGTAGAGGAGTTTTCCTCTAAGGGAAAGAACCAGAAGCTTTACCATAACTTGCTCCTCTGTGATGTCATGGATTGCTGCCAGAGAGATTATGTCTTGGATGTGCTCCAGAGCAGTCTTCCCAGTTCCATCGAACGTTGGGATCTTCTTTACAGCAGTGGGCGACACTTGCCCTTGTCCCACTAGATTTAGTGGTGACAAGGAATCCCATGACGGGAACCACCTGGGTGGTTGTTGTTGCATTTGTTGTTGTTGTTGTTGTTGTTGTTGCCATACTTGCTCCTAGATTTTGAGAAACAGGAATCCTCGAAGCTCCTCCTTGATTGCTAATAGGACGACTAATAGGAATGGAGGCACTAGGATGCTTCGGTGAGTTGGGAGGATTGGGAGGAAAACTAGATGCTGTGCTATCAAAAGTTAGGCCTTGTTCATCAACAGCGGCCTCTTGCGAGGATGTTCCATGTAATAGTGACTCGGGGGTGACCAACCTTGATCGCTCCCCAAAGGCGTCAATATCTAGCTCAAAGAACTCAGTTTCCTCTCCTCTATTCCTAACTCTCCATCTTGTTTGCATGAAGGCACAGACTTTGGTACTGGTCTTTACGACTTAAATATTCTCGGGTAAATAGAGTCGCCAGATGCTAAGAGTCTTTTGGTAATGAGAGCATCGGTTCTCACTACCACTTAGTCAGGTGAGACTGACCGGGTCACACCGGGAACTGGTTAGAACTATTGGCCCCGGTGAAGACGGGTTTGAGATTTGCGCTTAAAATATGGGACCTTGGTCCCATCGGGCGTGCCAAAAACTGTTGGTCATCAAATCTGCCTAGGAAAGGATTTTGGGTAAATGTATGCGCCCTAGACCTGGACCAACATTGAAAGGCCGAAGGGAAGAGATGCCCCTCGTGCCAATATCCGGAGAAAGGCCGGCTCCTATGCTAATCTACTTTGGTGTTTTGAGATAAGGGATGCAGGAAAGAGATAAAAGGAGTTAGGGTTAGAGAAAGAAATAAAAAGGGGTAAGGGAAGAGAGATCGGTGATTTAAGGTGGGAGAGAACAGGAAGCACGATCACTAACTGACAACTTGAATAGCAACAAGGAACACCAAGAATAAATGAAAGAAATGCCACATTAACCTTCCTATGTATCCTCTGGGCGAGCTCACAGGGATTCTCCTTCTCCCTTTCATCGAAATTCAGGGTTCAGAGTAAAGACGATTAGGACAAGTGAATGTAACAGAAACCACAACCCACCAGGCAGCATAAAAGAAAACCAATATAGCATTTTTCCTCTCCTATGTATCCTTCAGGCAAGTTTCAGGGTACAGTCCCCAATCGCACACCGGATTCAAGATTCAGAGTCTCAGTATACAAATGAAGAAAGACAAAAGAATCAAGCACATAAGGCAACATAAAAGAGAGAAATTGAGCCCAAAGCTCTTTAGTATTAATCGCAGGACATCAAGTTACAATAACTTTCTAGCAGATAGTTCCCCCCCTATTTCGTTACAATGCCTAGGTTTTTATAGAGGACCCGACCCTCTGAGTCATTATTACATAGAATGGCGAAGTACATCCTCGAAAGCTGAGAAGTTGGCCCTCCACGGTCCTCGTGACTGAGCTTTCATATCCTTTGCCAAAATTAACAGCTACGACCGGGTCAACCAGGGAAATACGCATTAATGGGCCGCCTGAGCGTCCTCGACTTTTGGGTGCGGTGCTCGAGTGACTACCATGCTTGCCGGGCTCTCCTTCTGGAACTGATACTTCATTTCCAATTGCCAAAAATGAGCAACGGTCTTACCGGGCACGTAAAAATACATTTATGAGGCACTTGATCGCCTCGAGAAAATACCCGGCTTGGAACTCGTGCCCTTGAAGCGCTTTGCAAGATGTTCGTTTGCAACTTTGCTTCGCAATGGACTTGTGCCGAAGCAATAACCCCTCCTTGATTTGTACTTCGCAAAATGGAGCTTCACAAAACTGCTTCGGGGGGCGTGAGTGCCGAAGCATATTTCCTTCGCAAAATGGGCTTCTTCATTCCTCGCCGCTTCGCTGACAAAATTACTTCGCTGATGCCTTGGAGAAATGCTTCGCTGTGATCCTCTTTCAAGACTGTGGTTCGGGAAGGTTTCGGCCGAAGCAATTGCCTTCAAAAGATGTTGCATTCTTTATGGATGTCACTACTTCGGGTGAAAGTACTTCGCATGAAAGATGGCCGAAGCAGATGCTTCGCAACGACCTTCGGTGAAGTAGAAATGGTTCGCTGGCGCCAGGGTCCGAAGTGGATGCGTCGACGGCCTTTTGGCGAAGTGTCTTCAGTGTTGCGCTCCTTCAAATTCTGCTTCGCAAAACTTTTTCCCAAAGTAGCCTTTTGAAATGCTTCGGGCCCGAAGTAGTTTTCATTCTTCTTCCTTCACATTTTTCCTTCGACAAAACTGCTTCGCAAAAATCTCGCCCGAAGCTGCCTTTTGAAATGCTTCGGGCCCGAAGTAGTTTTCTTGAAATGCTTCGGGTGCGAAGCTCTTCTTTATGCCTTGCAAGAATTTCTGTTTCGGCAATGCTGCTTCGCAACCTTTTCGCCCGAAGTAGTTTTTTGAGGAACTTCGGGCCCGAAGCTCTTTTGCTTTCCTCGTATTCTTCTTCGGCAACGCCGCTTCGCCAACTTTTGCCCGAAGCAATTACTGGAAATGCTTCGGGTGCGAAGCTCTTTTCATACTTCTCTTCATTTTTTGGCGAAGCTATTTTCCCTAGCTTGTTCGGCAGTGAAGTTCTTTCTTCTTCATCTTATGTACAAAGGGTTGACAAGGAAAGCTAAAATTGCTGCAACTTACAAATACAAAGAAATACTTTACAACAAAGAACACTGTACAAAGTTTTAATTTTCTACCCCATTGTGAAATGTGACAAAATTGTCAACAGTACCTATTGAATTTTTGATAACAATCTTGAGGCTAGCAATAAAAACTCTCCTAAATGATGAAGATAGTATGGAAGGGAGACTCGCAACACTGGTATAGCTAGGCAAGAAAAGGGTGATGGCACAGTGGGCAATGAAGATTGCTTAGCAATAATGAAAGTATTGGCATGATAAACATATCAGAAAAATGGATTTGATGGCTAGTGAACTAGTTCTTAAATATAATGGGAAGAGAGATTAAGCCATGGAAGTTGAAAACCTTATGCCTCAGACCCTTCCAAGTGAAAGTGGTACTGGACAATGGGGATGTTCGTTTAAAGAAGTTGTATGGTACAAGTCGCCCTGATACTGTGAATGGTTCTCAGTTGAAGGTGTATAAGGCAGAGGCACAAGTGAATATGATCAACTTAGAGACATCTAGCGACACTTCTGGAAAAGTAGTAGAAGAATCATGACCAAGTACATGATCCTATGAACATGGGGAGCCAAGTAATATTATTTGAGAGGATGAACTTGCAAACCTGGAATGGTTATTTGGAGTAGAAGGAGAACTGATAATCAAGCAGAGGGAGTTAGAATATTGAGAGGAAAAACAAGATGATTACAATTCCATGTCTAATTTTCAAATAGCAAAGCAAAGGAGTGACTCCAAACCCTCATGGATGTTGCTTTACAAGAACACATACCAAAAGTGGAGGAAGGGATCATGAGTTCTGCAAACAATGGCTTGGGAAATATAAAGATTGCAGGAGAACTATGAAACTCTTTGATAGTATAATGTGCAATTACATGAATAGGTGATTTAGGAGTTGGATGAAATAATGCAATGGATGCAAGAATGACAAGATGCACGAAGGGTTGAATGGAATGAAAGAGATAAATAAGCCTTAAGAGGAAGTGCATATGGCAATGAGGGAGTTTCTTCAAAAATTAGCTTATTATTTGTGGCTTCAAACAATTCATTTTTAGTGCCATTAACCATCCACTCGTGACACTCATGGAGGCAAGAGAATAGATGATTATTAGGGCAAAGGCTACAAACGCCATTAGAAGAACTATGAGAAAATACAATGAATGATACCAAAGGACACATGGGGAATAATGTAATTTCCTCAGACTCTGGTCATTCATCTCTAACAACCTTAATAATCCTCTTGAACATCAAAGATTCTTCAAGAACCGCTTCATATTTACTGATATGTTCTTAGAGATGATGAAGATCACTAGAACAAGAAGGAATGAGGGAATCACATTATAACTTATCTTCCACCAGTGATTATCAAATAAATAGAGAGCAAGCAACTAAGATATTATGGAGGGATGTTAGAGAGATACCTAAACAACCAAGGAATGGAGGGTGGCTAGATGACTCAAGCAGTGATGAGAATCTACCTTGGGATCCTAATATACCCTATATAAGTCCCAATCAAGATAAAATAAGACAAAGGAACGAGATCCAAATTTGACAAGTAGGAGTTCGATTCCTTGAAATTACATAGGTAATCAAGGATGAGGAGTCACTCATACCATAAGAAGAAGAGAATGAAAGAATGAGCAATTCTTCAAGAATTAAAGGTGGGGTACTAGAAGGACCAACCCCAAATTGGTGAAGGATGGAATATGAAGAATCAATACAATATCTAACCAAACATCAAGAGGTGGTAGTATATCATTTGGTTATAATGGAATTGCAAAGATATAGAATGGAAGTCAAACGATTACAACAAAGAGTCCAATAAATATCAAATTTGCCAATGAACACTACAAGAGGAGGGAATGATTCAAGTATGGATTTGACCTTCTCAGAACGATACCAAGAATCCTTAGTCCAATGTGCACCACAAATATGATTTAAAGAAGCAAGGTGGTAGTGAAGTTTGATAAGGGAAGATAGGAGGTTAAGAATACTAAGCCAAATGACACTTGGAAATCAACCACATGTGAAACCTAGTTCAAGAGAAAAACTCATTGATTAGGCCCATAACATAGGTGACTTGGGAGATCCAAGAAGTTCATTAGGACTACTAGGTAACCCAATCTTACCTAACCAAGGGAGGAGTTTGGTTGGTCTCTATCCTGATAATTTGAGAGAAATAAATTCCCCTCCCGCTACCCATAGGTTGACTAGTATGTAGACTGGGCCACAAGGACCACCTGTGAACATAGTTTCAACCAACCCATCACTATGTGTTCCTAAGGATAGACCATTTGGCTTACCTTAGTGAGATCATAGGAATCGAATATGTTTTTAAGAACGACTGAGGGATCGATCAAATATTAGGACGCTCGAAGTGAGACAACCTAACACTAGGGAGATTCGATCAAAAAATGATAAAGGATGAGTCAAACAAGCTTAGAGAATACATGGATCCAGATGAAGGGATCTAAATAAAGACCAGATGCATGAAGTATGGACACAATTTTGTAGACATATAGAAAGACTTCAAGGTAGAGGACAAGCCATAGGAAGAGCCTATCAAAATATGGGATGATGAGGAAATCATCATCCAAGCGGAAGGATGAATAACTCTGATGCGTAGTCGTTATACCATCATTAATTCTCAATGAATCTATCAATCCAGGGCAGTGTACAAGGCTATCTACGGGAGAAGAAGTGAAACAACTATAACTTAGGTCAATCTAGGGCAACAAGTCTTATTGGTGGAACCGATTGTGTGGGGGGTTTTGGAACATTCCTATCTCTAAATTGCATAAATTAAATCTTAATCTAAGTTGCAGAATTGGAAACTAATCATTAACTTCAGAAATGAAGTCCTAATTACAATTGCAAAATGAGACCTAATTATATTGCAGAATTAACAGTTGTAGAATTGAAAGTCTGATCCTAATTGCAGAAAGGAAATCTAATTACTTTTGCAGTAATGAAAGTTTAGATCTAATGTGGAAATAAAAACTATCAAAGTTCTATAACAGAAGGTTGTCAATCTTCTGTTCAGATTTTGACAGCAAAACATAAAATGCAGGAAATTGCTGAAAAATAGTAAATTCTGGAAATAACAATCTGAAAATAAAGTGGAAACTTTGCTGAAAGTAAGATTGCAACTAAAAATTTAAGCACAAGATTAATCTAAGCATAAATAAACTAATACTGCAAATATTGTCAACTATTTACAAGCAATTGACATAACAAGTTCTACAACTCATTCTCACTGCAGAGAAAATCGAATAAAACCTCGCTTTGTTAGTCCTCCTCCTAGGTCTGGAAGTGGCCAGCCTCTTTGTCCATAAGAAGGTGTAAGTCTCTCTCTTTTTCTAAATCTTAATCACACTCATTTACAAGTAATTTGAAATAGAACTGGTGCACTTTATTGATCAAAAGACATGATTACAAGAATTCCGCTAAAAAATTATTACAGGACTGTAATAATCAATTTCTAGTTATACTCTGTATTTTCTGCTAGCTTCCTTACTCTATTTTCTACCTCCTTTTCTATCTACTCGGCTCAACCTGAACGGGAGCAATATTTATAGCTATCCTATGATCTGATTACAAACAAAGAATATCTCAAAAGATCTAATCCTACAATGCTGCAACAAATTCTGGTTTTATCCTAGAAGAGGACTAAAACTTGATCTTTCCCTTAATGATGGCTTTGGTCGGCAATGACGGCAAAGACAGATGGAAGATATTTCTCTTTACTTTTTCCAACCTTTATTTCCCTTTTTTCGGCTTCAAAAATCGGTCAAAAGGTCAAAAACACATTCTGTTCTTCATTCCGAAGATAAGTGGCTTCATTCCGAAGACAATGCAGTTTTCATTCCGAAGATCGCTCATTTCGAAGATACTGCATTCTCATTCCGAAGATCGCTCATTCCGAAGATACTGCATGCTTCATTCCGAAGATCCGCTCATTTCGAAGACGCTGCATTCTTCATTCCGAAGATCCGCTCATTTCGAAGATGTTGTGTTCCTTCATTCCGAAGATATCTGTTCATTCCGAAGATATCTTGGTATGAACAAATATATGCTTTTCCATTGATTTCTTCTGCATCTCTCAGGTGGGTTATCTCCTAAGATCAAATTCTAATGGTCTTCATCCCTTTCCTCATGTGAATTCCATGCCTTGCTATTTATGGACAACTGGCTGGAATTTATATGGGAAAGACCAGCTTTTGCCGCACAACGAATAGTTTGCTTGCACTCGCTGCGTATTTAGGTGAAGTAAATGCTTGAGACAAATCAAAATATGATTAGTGAAATGCTGCTATTATTCTAAGCATATCCCATTGTAGCAAATCATAGCAAAAAGAACACAAAACTATGCAAAAAGCTATAAAATCAACATATAATATTTCAAATACATTGATCATGCAAAATGGTTAATATACAGCATATTAAATCAACTTAACTAACATATCAGATAAAACATAAGAGTTTATAGGCATTTTTAGTGTACAAAACATGTTATGATTGAGGCATTTCCAGGCCTCATCATTTTCCCCCCAACTTATATTAATGCATGCCCTCATGCATTCTGTTGGGCTATGGAATCACATATGTCCATGTTTAGATTCCATGACCTGTAGAATAACTTCTTGCCTATGTAATACCCCCTATTTTCCTGAATGTTTCTGAGCCAATCTTCAAATTGTTCATCAGGTTGGGCATCTTCCTCAAAGTAGAATGGAACTGGAGTAATGATGGTTGGAGGCCCGAACCCGAGACCTATCCAGTTATGTTGCATGATCTGGATCAGTTGGACTACACCTTCTGCTCTTCTTCTGGACCATTCTAGATTGATGGGGGAGATAGGTTCTCTTTTCCTCAAAGACATGGAAAGTTCATTCCATCTGTCTCTGCATACCGACAATGTCGGGAAGAAATTGTGATCACAAAAATTGTTAAATCTGCCACACAAATCCCTCAAATTGTTCAAGTACATTCTCTTAATATCATCCCCGTTCATCATTGAGAAGTGTCGCTGAGTGATATTTAGGTGATTTGGCTGGATTGCTCCGACTAACAACTCAGCCCTTGTTTCAATCACTTTATTCTCGCCTTTTCTCGTGATCCCAATAAAGCTGATTTTGCAAAGTAGACATAAATGCTCTCAACTGAACATCTCCAATGTAGATTTGAGGATGAGAGTCAACTTCCTCTGGAATGAAGAAACTGTGTAAAAATAGTTCACACAGGAGATTTTTCTGCTCAAAAGGACTATTAAAATATGCTTCCAGAAAATCTTCAATAGTGTCCAATTTATAGGGAAGATTTGAAGTAATCCTCATGACCTGCCATCTGAGGCACTTTTCCTTCAAAATAAGGCTATGAAACCTGGTTGGTCGTCTAAATTGGACTAAAAATTCAGCAATTTGACATAAGTCAGACACCTTTTCTTTCAATGCCTGAATTTCTGTGTCCTTGGCTTCTAGCTGTTTTGCTTCCAATTTGAATTTTTTAGTTTTATTGGCAAGTTGTTCATATCTAAGCATCCAGCTAGCTATGTCTGCATTGTACTGCTCTAGAGACACAAGATTAGGTGGTCTTACTATAGGGGGGATCCTAGGCAATAGATTTATCTGAACTCCTTTTTCTCGCCACTTCCACCGGTCGTTCATCTGTCAATAACTCTACTTGCACCCCTTATTTGCTATTTCTATGGGGTTGTCATCAGATAGTATTTCTACTTGTACCCCCTTATCTGTTGTTTCTACTGGAAGTGTAGCAAGTTGAAATGCAGGGACCTCAGTAGGAGTACTTACTTGAACATTTTCTTGCTGTTGGGACTGTTTCTGTGTTGGTGGCTCATTTTCAATATCCTCTGCAATATTCCTCACCATTTTTGAAGTATCTTCTAACAAGAAGGCAATGCTTCGTAATAAGATGGTGCTCGCTTGAATGAATATGCACTTCTTCGTAATGAAGGAGTGTTATTTCAGGATGGACTCCCATGTCCGCTTCATCAGTAATCATCTCCTCTTGATAAACCTAAGCAATTGAGCCAAATTATCTTCATCATGGGATATAGTCGTTTTTTTCGATTGTGACAACAAATTTTTTAGTTCCGCCACTTCCTCCAAGTTCTCAATTTTTCTTTCTTGCATCTCAATGATGCTTTCTTTCTCTGTGATCCATTTGGTCTATGTTTTGACAACACTTCTTGCTGCCCTCACCTGCTCGGTAGATGTCTTCCACTTCTGTTCTCTTAGACGATGCAGAAAACTGGCTGGTTGCTCAACCAATATCTCTTCTTCTCAATAGTTGTTCTTGTTCAGAGGCTCTGTGAGACTGTCTATAAGGATATCTACCATATCTCTAGCCTCGTTGAACTCGTAGCCTCTTCCAAACCAACTTGCTCGCTTTCCTCACTATCTGTTCAGGGAATTCTGGAAAGTTGTCGATGTCGGTTGTATCTCTCGTGACATCTGGGCTACTTGGTCTATCTTCTTCCTCCATGACCCGTTCTCAGTTTCTTTCAAATGGATTCTTGTAGACCTCCTAGTTCCAGATGCAAACTTCTTCTTTTTGCTCTATTTTTTGGTGACAGCAGGGGTCATGGGGTCAGTTTTAGATGCCTCTGTTTCCCTTGTTTCACTTCTCTGTTCTGACAAATCAATTGCAGTTTCAGCAAACCGAACTTTCTTTTGTTTTTCTGCTCGCTAGTTCCAGATCCTCTTCTCTTTTGTCTCTTAGCTTGTGAAGTTGAGGGTTCAGGAGCAAGGTTTTCTGCTGCTACTGTGGGGTGTAGTTCTGTAATGCCTTCGGGGCACCTTCTCAAACATCCTCTCAACATTTTCTGTAGCAACTTCTGCAATATTTTCTGCAGTAGTTGTTTCCTCTTCTATAGCAACATCAACAGTATTTGGTTCTTCTTCTTCCTCACTTTCATCCCCAAAAATGACATCATTTAGGTTAGAGTAAAATCTGTCAAAACTCCTAGGGTTTCCTCTAAAATGGTGTTGGCAAACTAATTTGATGAGGCCATGATGGCGAAGGCTTCCTTTACCCTCCTGATATCTTTTTGCCATGTTCTTTAACTCTTGATACAGATACATGGGAAGATTTACCCTAACTTCTGGTTGTTGTCTACCATGTCTGAGATGGTTTAAAATTCGTAGATGATGCCCTGACAACAACACATACTGCCCTTCACAGGTCAAAAACTTAATCACCCAAGTGGCTACTTCATCCTAGGGTTCCTGCAGCTAGCCCTTTTTAACCCTTTGCATGTGTTGTTATGGGTTAAGTATTCAGGTTCTCTATCATTTTCTTCTACAAACTGATTAACTACATTTGCCAATGTGTTCTTGCCAGATCTAGTAATTGAAATCCCTTCTAATGGCAGCTCTGTAATCTGACTTAAAATTTTAGGGCTTACCTCAATAGACATGCCGTTGACATGTGCTCGGTTGTTTCTGAACGTATGGGCGAACATGCCAGCTAAATCTTCATAAGACCCATTGAATTTATCCAAAAATTTCATAAACCCTCCGTCTTCAAAAATCTGCACAACTGCCAGATTTTCTCGGAGGTAATTGGTATCTGTAGGCTCTGTTCTGATCTTTCGCCCCATTTTTCTCTATTTAAAAATTGTACACTATGGTTGTTGTTCTACTGTAGGATTTCTGGCTATTTTCTGTTGCAAATTTGCAGAGTTTTAAGTTAAAACCCTCGTTGCCCTGTTTCTCGTCTTCTTCTTCAGAATGAACCGTATCCTGTGCACTGTACCTCGCAACACGTCTTCGAAAAGAAAGATGGCACACATTTCTACTTTTGCACCGTACACCTGTTTGTTGATAATTGCATGGATGTCCTTGCCATCGATCCACCTCATTAGTTTTGCAGATTCTCACGTGCATGTTAATTGACATTAAAAACTGGTGGCATATGGTTGGTCATGTTCTCCGTATTTCCAATGAGTGCAAAAACAAACCATGTGCTGATTGACACGTGTCCCTTCCTCGCATGCAACTAAGAAAAATCTTGATTTTGTCGTATCTTACCTTCTTGGATGCCACGTGGAAATGCTCTTTCCGAAGATTATAACTTATTGCGCAAAACAAAATTTCATTCCGAAGATTATGACCTCATTCCGAAGACAGGTCTTCATTCCGAAAGACAAATCCTCATTCCAAAGATTATGACCTCATTCCGAAGACAGGTCTTCATTTTGAAGACAAATCTTCTTTGCAAAATTTTCATTCGAAGATTAATCCTCATTCGAAAGATCAATCCTCATTTCGAAAGATCAATCCTCATTCCGAATATTAGGCTGTATTGTGGATGTAAATCGTCATTTCGAAGATAGACCTTCATTCTGAAGACAGGTCTTCATTTTGAAGACAGATCTTCATTCCGAAGATGATGCAGAGTCGTCATTCAAGACCAAGTTTCATTCTAAGACAAATTGTCATTCCGAAGACAAAGTTTCTTTCGAAGACAAAGTGCAACATTCATTTTGCTGTCATTCTGAAGACAATTTCATTCCGAAGATAATACAACAGGTATTGTTTTTGGCATTCTTGTTCCGAAGATTAGGCATAAATCAATATTTTCATTCTCAAAACATGTTTTTAAGTATGCCAACTCTTATGAATACCTTTTATGCTAATGGTTAATTGTCACATACTATATACCAATCATTTTACAATGAAGAAATGTAAGAAATATATACCTGATAAAAATAGTTAATGCCAGTTTTGAAGAATGACTGCTTTTGTTGATATTCTGCTGAGATTTTCTGCAACATTTCAAAACAAGTGCACTAGGTGAATTTGTACAATGATGGTTCAGAAATTTCTCAAGGTTATGCATGCTATAAAACTGGTTTTCATGCACACCAACTCAGTAGTGCCTTAAGAAAAGGTTTTCACCTGGGTTATTCATTTTTCTTCTTTTTTTTTTCTTTTTTTTTATTTTTACCTCTCCTTTTCTCTTTTTTTTTTTCTTGATCCTGACTATGCCCATGAAGGAATTTCATGATTTCCCCTGAAACCATGCCCATGAAGGAATTCATACTCTAATTTATTCATCTTTTTGTTTTCTCTTTTTCTCGATTTTTTTTTTTTTTTTTTTTCTTGAAATCTACCGATCATGTTGATTGTATTGAAGTGGAAGAAGGAATCTCTTCCACCTCCTGTATCCAAACTATCAAGTTCCTGCAAGAATTCTTCTTTAGTCGAGGTGTATGGTATACCCCGAGGCGATGTCCATTCACTACCAACTTTCTTCGTGACCCATCAATGGGGGATAAACGAGCCGCTCCATTGTTAAATACCTCTTCAATCCAAAGAAGGTCCCAACCATCTAGTTCTCAGTTTTCCAGGGAAGTCTTCATATTGAGAATCAAATAAGAAAGCCCAATCTCCTTGTTGAAGTTTCCTCTCGCTGAATGTGACTGCCATGCCACAACTTCCTCTCGCTCCCGAATTACCTCGCTTTGGTGCAGAGCATCCAATCTAAGTTCATCCAATGCATTCACTTAGAATCCTGTCTGTCCGTGCCTCGCGATAATTCAATTCCAATTTCCAGTGCCGTGCGCAATGTTAGTAGCTCAAATTCAATAGGTAAGAGAGGCTTTTTACCAAAGACTAGTTCATAAGGTGTGAATCCAGTAGTGGACTTCCAAGTAGTATTGTAGGCCCAAACTGCTTCAGGTAATTTGTCTAGCCAATTTCTCCTATGAAAAGCTACTATTTTTGTCAAGATGCGTTCTAGTTCCCTCGTTTGTTACTTCAACCTCGGCCATTTGCTTGTGGGTGGTAAGGTGATGATTTCCTATGTTTGATTTCATACAATTCTGTAAATGCTTTTATGACCTTGGATGCAAATTGGGGTCCTTGGTCCGTGGTGATAGACCGTGGAGCTCCAAATCTCTAAAAATCTGAGTATACAAGAAATCAGCGACCTTCTCTTCACGAGCATGTTTGAAAGCACGCACCTCTACCCACTTTGTCAGGTAATCAATGCATACTAGAATATGCACCTTTCCTTGAGAAGGTGGATCAATAGGTCCTACAAAATCAAGTCCCCACCTCTCAAATGGTTCTAAAACCATTTGAGGCTGCAGTGGCATCTCATTTGTATGAGTGGGTTTCCCCATTCTTTGGCATGCATCACAATGCCTGATGTACTTTTTCACATCCTTGTGAAGAGATGGCCAATAATATCCTATCCCCAAGATTTTTCTAACTGTGCTTTTTACGGAATAGTGTCCACCTGAGGGTTCATCATGACAAGCTCTAAGGATATCATACACTTCATCCTTTCGGATGCACCTACGTAACACATGGTCAGGACCGCACTTAAAAAGCATACCCTTAATCCATTCAAAAGAAGAACTCTGTTTGATCAATTGTTTTTTCTGTTTTGAAGTAAAATGTGGAGGAACTTTCCCTGTGACTAAATAATTGGCTATATCTCGCAAACCAAGGTGATTGAACCGATATAGCAAATAGTTTTTCATCGAGAAAAGTGTCATCAACTAATTCCCTTCATCTCGTGTTCTCGCAACCTAGACAAGAAATCTGCCACAACATTAGCTTTTCCCGGTTTGTTGATTATGGTGATATCAAATTCTTGCAAGCAACAACAACCAACGAATAATTCTTGCACTTACCATAGGTTTATTCATCAAATACTTAATGGTTGTATGATCTGTGTGAATAAATATTTGATAACCTCGTGATATAATGCCCGAATTTGTTGATGGCATAAATTACCGCTAGGAATTCTTTCTCGCTGTTGTATAATTTTTCTCTCGCTCCCGTCAAGTTCTTGCTAATGTTGTAGATGGTATAATGTTCACCATTATCAATTTGTCCTAATGCCGCTCCAATTGCCGTATTGGAGGCATCAGTCTGAATGTGAAATGGTAATGTCCAATTAGGTCCTCTGAGCACAGGTGGAGTTATCAATTTCTCTTTCAAAGCTTCAAATGCTTCCTGACATTTTGCAGTCCAGGAGAATTCGTAATCTTTAGTCAATAAGGCAAACATAGGACTGGCTATTGTACTAAAGTTGGGAATAAACCTGCGGTAAAAACCAATGTGTCCTAGGAAGCTTCTGACATTAGTCTGAGTTTTAGGAGGAAGGAGATTCTTGATAATTTCAACTTTCTTTGGATCAACTTGGATCCCTTCAGGAGAGATGTGATGACCAAGAACTATCCCTTCCTTCATCATCATGAAGCATTTATCCTGGATTTAAGGATAAGTGGTATGTTTCACAACGAGTTAAGACTTTGTCAAGATTTTCCAATGTAAAATCAAAATTTTGTCCACATACCGTGAAATCATCCATGTAAATTTCAACACTTTTGGTGGTCGATCAGCAAAAATTGCTAGGACTCGCTCACTGAAAAGTTGTCGGGGCATTACACAAACCAAAAGGTAAAACCCTATAGGCAAATGTTCCCCATGGACATGTAAAAGTTGTCTTTTCTTGATCTTCAAGTGCAATCCGAATTTGATTATATCCACTAAATCCATCAAGAAAACAAAAGTATCTTTTTCCAAAGAAGAGTATCTAACACTTGATCTATGAAAGGTAATGGAAAATGGTCTTTGTATGTCACCTTATTCAATTCTCTATAGTCTACACATACTCTCATTTTTCCATTTTTCTTAGGAACTATTACCAATGGAGAAACCCATTGGCTATCATAAATTGGGTAAATGAATCCTACTTCCAGGAGTTTTTCAATTTCTTCTTTCACAATATCTCTTAAGGCAGGATTCAATCTTCTTTGAGGTTGTCTGACCGGCTTGACTTCTTCAAGATAGATTCTATGGGTACATATATCGTGATGAACTCCCGACATATCTTTGTAGTTCCAAGCAAAAGCATGAACATGCTTCCGCAAAACAACTATCAATTTTTCTTCCTCTTCCCTAGTAAGTCGGTCGTAGATGTTCAAAAATTTGCCTGGTCGGACTTCTATTTGTTTTGTATTTAGAAGGACTGAATTCACTCCTTCATACTTGGTGTTTAAGGGATTAAGAGGACATTGCCGAGATGGGAGAAAAGAAGCAGTTCTGTTTTATTGCTACTTGAGGGAAGCATATCTTGTATGGAACAGTGAGAAGGAAAAATCAGATGATGGTGCCATCCATGTGGTAGTGAAACAGAGTTTCCCTGTGATAGCATAGATGATTCATCTTCAGATTTTTGATTCTCCTCATTACTTATCAATTGTTGGATATTTGTTGCTTCCCCTTCTAAACCTTGTTCATGCAGAACATTCATCAAGATTGTTTCATTTTCTAAGTTTTCTCGTGTCACTGAGGTCTTCTGTGTGTTCTCTTACTACTAAGGTAGCTAGTGTAGAAATGACCTCTTCTGGTTCTTCATCTGAGTCAGAAAACCATAACCGACCTAAAAATTTGCTAGATGGTTTTGCAGGAGGATATAAAGAAATTTGTTTCAGCTCAATACCATTTGAAATAGTCATATTTCCAGATCTCAGCCTATGAAGGTCGCTGCAGCTTGCAAGCCAAGGTCTTCCCAAAATAATAGGATATCCATGTGCTGAATTTCTTGGTCGTAAAACCAAAAAATCTGTAGGGAATTCCTAAGAAGAAACTTCTATAAGGACATCTTCAATGATTCCTTCAGGTTTTGTAACTGACCTATCACCCATTTCTAAAACTCGTAAATGTGGGGCTGAGATGTTTGAGCTGTAATTGTTCCATTGTATCTTTAGTCATGACATTTATTGCAGCTCCTAGATCCACTAAAACATTTGATATTGGTACTGAACCTATGGTGACTGTGATAACTGGGCTTCCTGGATCACTATACTTTGGAGGTAGTAGTTTTCCATATAAGAGATCAGCTATCTTCCCTTCAACCCGCATGCCTTGGGGAATGCTTTCTTCTTTCTTCTCGCTCTTTTAATGCACAAATTTCAGACAATACTGTTAATTTTTGGTATTTCCTTAATGGCTTGCAATAAGGGTAATGAGATAGTCAACTTTTTGAGTTCTTTGACCAATTCTGACTCAAAAATTTTTGGTATTGCATTAAGTCTTTCAGGATATGGAACTATCCTTGGTAATTGTTCTGCTTGTGTCTCTTTTTCTATTGTTGGATCCAATTTTTCTGTTTCTATTGTTGGTTGGATTCTCTCTGGTTCTGATGATTCTTGCTTTTCATTATCTTTGATTTCCATTAAAACTGGTTCTGGTACAACTTTCCCCGAACGGAGTTGGATATCACTACAATCAAGAACATTAATTTCAATATTTTCTTCAGCTTCAGCCACATAGATAGGAGGTGTCTGTCTTACACTATTTGGATTAGTGACTGGATGAGCTGGCAATTGAGGTTGTTTCACTTGTTGTGTTTGCTGTTGTTTTTCTTGAAAATTTTGATTAGGTGCAGGCAACAAATGCTGAGTTTGACCTTGATTCCTTTGCTGCCTTGGATAGGACTGGTATTGCTGATTCCACTATGGTTGGTTTTGCACCCAATGTGGATTAGTCTGATTTTGATTCCAAGTTGGATTGTTTTGATTCCATGAGGGGTTGTTTTGATTCTGATTCCAGGCTAGGTTACTCCAATTTGATTGTGGCCATTCTTGGGAATTTGTCCATTGAGGATAATTCCAAGGACGTTGGGGTGGTTCTGATTGTCCCCAAGGCATAGTACCAGGATTATGCCCCCAATTTGTAGGAAAATGAGGGGGATTTTGATATTGAGAGAAATTCCCCCTTGTTTTGGTCCAATATAGTTGAGTTCCTCAACCTGGTTTTCTAACACAGCTTTGAGTTGTGGTAGCAGGTGGCATTGATCACTTGAATGCCTTTTTGAACAGATACTACAAATGGTCGAGATAGATGTTTTATTCAAAGGACATTCCCGCAAAGCATGTTTACTTCTACATCTTGGGCAATAAATTGCCAAAGGTTCTATGTTTTTAGCTTTTGCAGAGATTTCCCTAAAGTAGTGTTTAGATGCACTAGAATATCAGCTTTGAAATTTGCAAGTTCCTCTATCATGTCCTTTACATCAATGCCATTTGTGCGGCTTTTTCTTCTTCTCTCGCTTAGTGCGAGAGTAATTCCTGCAGAGATCCATAATTTCCTCATTACCGAGAGTGGTTACATCCCCTTTTCCCATTAAATCCAGAACTTCTCCGGATTCATCTTGCAATCCTCTCAAAAAGATAGTTTTACATAATTCTGGTTCTACTAGTCCACATCTCCTTTGAACAAAGGAGAACCTATCAAGATAATCTTCCAAGGTCTCATCATCTTCCCGCTTGATTCTAAATAACTCATCTTTTCTATTCCTTACACGGCAAGTATTCTCGATATTTGTCTAAAAAGACAGCCTCCATTTGATCCCATGTTCTTATGGAATTTGGCTCTAAGCTCATGAACCAACGTAATGCCGAATCCTTGAGAGTTGAGGGAAAAACCTTAAGTTTTTTATTGTCATTTATATAATCATAGGTCCGACACACTACCTTGAATTCAAACAAAAATTGATCAGGATCTTCAGATACAACACCTCGAAAGGTTGGAAGTACCGAAGGTGAAATGGTCTTCATGGGAGAGTTTTGTGTTGGATTCAGATGAATAGGATATTCAAATGTTCTGGATGGTTGGAGTATATCCTGATCATCCCCTTCATTATGAACATAGCCATGCTGGCCATCTACATTGCCTCCTTCTGCCATAGTTTCTTGTTTCCTAGGAGAAGTTAAAGCTTTCCAAATTGTTCTCTCAAGAGGTCCAAGCTTCTCTGTTGATGAGTCCGATGAATTATCTTCCTTAAGATATTCTGTTGATAAAATTGGTGATTTTCCTTTCTCAAAATGTTCTACTGATGGTGAGACTGGTGATTTTTCTATCAATCTTTCAGGTAGTTCAAACACAGGTGATTCACCCCTTAGGCATGAAGATCTCCTTAATGGGACAAGCCAGGGATCCTTTGGGGTATCCCTAGACTTACTCATTCATGTTTACTCCTAAATGACATAAATTAAGTCAATAGTTGTTATCTTACTCTGCTGTTATATTCAGATTTTAACCTGAATGTTCATAGTTTAGTCTGATTACAGCTATTGGACTATTTGTTTTCTTCTAACAACACTATTCCCCGGCAACGGTGCCAAAATGATGCGTAGTCGTTATACCATCATTAATTCTCAATGAATCTATCAATCCAGGGCAGTGTACAAGGCTATCTATGGGAGAAGAAGTGAAACAACTATAACTTAGGTCAATCTAGGGCAACAAGTCTTATTGGTGGAACCGATTGTGTGGGGGTTTTGGAACATTCCTATCTCTAAATTGCATAAATTAAATCTTAATCTAAGTTGCAGAATTGGAAACTAATCATTAACTATAGAAATGAAGTCCTAATTACAATTGCAGAATGAGACCTAATTATATTGCAGAATTAACAATTGTAGAATTGAAAGTCTGATCCTAATTGCAAAAAGGAAATCTAATTACTTTTGCAGTAATGAAAGTTTAGATCTAATGTGGAAATAAAAACTATCAAAGTTCTGTAACAGAAGGTTGTCAATCTTCTGTTCAGATTTTGACAGCAAAACATAAAATGCAGGAAATTGCTGAAAAACAGTAAATTCTGGAAATAACAATCTAAAAATAAAGTGGAAACTTTGCTGAAAGTAAGATTGCAACTAAAAATTTAAGCACAAGATTAATCTAAGCATAAATAAACTAATACCGCAAATATTGTCAACTATTTACAAGCAATTGACATAACAAGTTCTACAACTCATTCTCATCGCAAAGAAAATCGTAATAAAAACCTCGCTTTGTTAGTCCTCCTCCTAGGTCCTGGAAGTGGCCACCTCTTTGTCCGTAAGAAGGTGTAAGTCTCTCTCTTTTTCTAAATCTTAATCACACTCATTTACAAGTAATTTGAAATAGAACTGGTGCACTTTATTGATCAAAAGACATGATTACAAGAATTCTGCTAAAAAATTGTTATAGGACTGTAACAGTCAATTTCTAGTTATACTCTGTATTTTCTGCTAGCTTCCTTACTCTATTTTCTACCTCCTTTTCTATCTATCTCGCTCAACCTGAATGGGAGCAATATTTATAGCTATCCTATGATCTGATTACAAACAAAGAATATCTCAAAAGATCTAATCCTACAATGCTGCAACAAATTCTGGTTTTATCCTAGAAGAGGACTAAAACTTGATCTTTCCCTTAATGATGGCTTTGGTCAGCAATGACGGCAAAGACAGATGGAAGATATTTCTCTTTACTTTTTCCAACCTTTATTTCCCTTTTTTCGGCTTCAAAAATCGGTCAAAAGGTCAAAAACACATTCTGTTCTTCATTCCGAAGATAAGTGGCTTCATTCCGAAGACAATGCAGCTTTCATTCCGAAGATCGCTCATTCCGAAGATACTGCATTCTCATTCCGAAGATCGCTCATTCCGAAGATACTGCATGCTTCATTCCGAAGATCCGCTCATTTCGAAGACGCTGCATTCTTCATTCCGAAGATCCGCTCATTCCGAAGATGCTGTGTTCCTTCATTCCGAAGATATCTGTTCATTCCGAAGATATCTTGGTATGAACAAATATATGCTTTTCCATTGATTTCTTCTGCATCTCTCAGGTGGGTTATCTCCTAAGATCAAATTCTAATGGTCTTCATCCCTTTCCTCATGTGAATTCCATGCCTTGCTATTTATGGACAACTGGCTGGAATTTACATGGGAAAGACCAGTTTTTGCTGCACAGGAACAGTTTGCTTGCACTGTTGCCAGATTTAGGTGAAGTAAATGCTTGAGACAAATCAAAATATGATTAGTGAAATGCTGCTATTATTCTAAGCATATCCCATTGTAGCAAATCATAGCAAAAAGAACACAAAACTATGCAAAAAGTCTGTAAAATCAACATATAATATTTCAAATACATTGATCATGCAAAATGGTTAATATACAGCATATTGAATCAACTTAACTAACATATCAGATAAAACATAAGAGTTTATAGGCATTTTTAGTGTACAAAACATGTTATGATTGAGGCATTTCCAAGCCTCATCATAACCATCAAGAGAAATGATGGGCAGAGTTCCATTATATTTATGATAACTTAATCATCCAATGGGGGATGGAAGGATGGAAAGGATCAATTAAGAAAATATAAGTACCCATCTTGATGATGTTTGCCTAGAGTTGAACCATCTGGATGATGATAGAAGAACCTATATGGTAGATGTCTATCCAAAGTCAACCCATATAGACACTAACAAGACCCGTCTGGATGATGTCTACACAGAACCAACACGTCTGGAGGTCAGAAAAACTCATCAAAATTACATTAGCAAGGATAGAGGTCAGGATTTACATCACCAAATTGATGAATAGGGTACGTTTCATCAGCAAGAAGGTAGAGTCATCCATGAGAAAATGAGAAGACAAATTGGTGTATCATCCGATGAGGATATGATCATCATGACGAGTAACCATCGATGGAAACCCCTCATAGCCATGGTAATCATTGTTAGAGTAATATTCCATTCTTTAGGATATTTACCCTTCTACTCCACTAGGTAAAATAGGTAGTATATTGCATTATACTACATAGATTATTACATTTACTTTTCTACTATTTACCATGTAGATATTTACTGTCTTAAATATCTAATGGTAATTCCTAAATATCCTAGGTTAAGAGTTCTAAACAAAACGCTCTACCTATGATGCATTGGTTAGCGTGATTTAAGCATTATTGTTTAACATACTATTTTGTATCCTATTTAAGCTAATAGCTCCTATGCTCTTAGCTAATGTTCATGATTTAATTTAATCACATTTTTGGCTCTCACTTCTTGATTACAATCATCGTACTCATCAACAAGCGGAAGCACATGATGATGGTGATGATTTTAGAAGTCATGGGACTGGTAACCATCAACAAGAGGACATCTCATTAGAATAACTAGAAGTATGCATTGGCATTGTCATGCGCTTCACCTGACGATAATAAAGGAAAAAAGAATAATTTTTTTGAAAAATAATAAAAACAAAAGAAAAGAAAAAAGAAAAAAATAGAAAAATAGAAAAAGATAAAATAAGGAAAAAGACAACAAACGACTTGTGCATGCAAAAATAGCGAGGTGGCTTGCATGTAGACAACAAAAAGTGAGGTGGTAGTTAGACAGGTAGTTACAGGGGCAACAATGCATCTATAAATTGGAGTGCTTAGGGCAGATCACTCATTCTATCTTGAGCATTTTGCAAGTGCAATGCATGAGTAAGTTCAACAGGTTTGGAGCCAAGGTAGGCTTATTGGCGCACCAAGTATTATTCAAAATATAGCAATATGCAATACCAACTGGCATATCACACAATTTGTGGAGATTATTAGAAATTTTTTGTGCAAGTATGGGCAGTTTTATCTCTTGATTCATAGGTAAATGAAAATGCGAGTGCAAAAATAAGTCATGTGTGCATCCATATTGGCTATGTTGCATCTAGATTTGAGATGTCTAAATGCATCCATCCAAAATTGCAACACGTCTAGAAATTTCCACCCATCTGGTGAGTATATCTGTCTAGGAATTTCCACCCATTTGGGATTACTACCCATCCAATAGAGCACCCGTATAAAGTTTCTACCCATCTAGAAAGTGCACACATCTGATGTTTGCACTCGTCTGAAGAGTAGATGTCTGGCAGGTAGAGTCATCTAAGGAGATAGACATCTGGGTCATTTGGACAAAGAGGAAGGCAAGTCATCTAGAAGTTCAATCATTTGGAAGTGCATACATCTAATAGAACCAATCACCAGCCAATAAAGACATATGGAAAAGGAGATATCTGGTAGGATCATGAGCCACCAAAAGTTAGGGCACCTTCAAATTAATGAGCTGGATCATTTTGGAGGTAGTTAAACATCGATTACACCATAATACAAAGCCTTACCATAATTATTTGGTGCAAAATAACTCCACCGTCAGCAAGAGCATGGAGGAAAAATGCACGAACAACTACCGAGCCTAGAATAAGGGAAATATCAAGGTAAACATGGGGTTGAGTAAGTCACAACATCCGCACGAAGAACCAAACATGAAATAGTTCAAAAAATACCAAGTCTCAATTGATGAAATCACTTGGATTCACACCATAGGAGATTTTAACTAATAATGGTGGGAGTAGGTGCCATCCAAGGACCCCACCAAGCAAAAAATAAAGGTTGCTAGAGTTTATTTTATTTTTTAGGTTCAAATTTTTGATAAGGACTTCTTAAAGGAGTACCTAATCTAGATGCTAAAAACCTATGAAATGTTGCCCAACACTAGTATCGTACATGTTGGAGATAGAGACTTGGTAATTGATTTTTTAGTGGCAGCATTTCAATGCACATTCGGACTACCCAAGAAGGGCAAATCAGTGGTGAATGAGCACATTGATCCCAAGAAGACTCCATAGTTGATTCAGAGCATCACCACCTTAAGCAAAGTAGAAATTTATGCCATGTTAGCAACACTTGGTAATCGTGGAGTCAAGCAGACATAGTTGGCAAACCAAGGGTATAGCGCATCATGAATGTATTGATGGCCAAATTGTTCAAAGAATAGAGTAGCTTAGATCTTCCAATTTGGTTGATATTTTACTTGTAGGGGATTGAGCAAGGCATGGCTTATGATTGGGTAGCCTATTTAGTACTTTGTATTCAAAATTTTTTGATGCGAACCACCAAGAATTTTTTTATGGTCTTTCATGCCATTGGATTATTTTTGGATGTAGCCTATAGAATAGGAGTGCAAATTTTGAATTTTGATCCTCCTTCGTAATTACCAAAATTAGCACTAACGATCTTGCGATGGAAATATGCAAAACCACAAGTCAAAAGGCAGACATCAATGAAGGAGCCACAAGTTAAGCAAAAATTTTAGGCTTCACTTGGACAAGGGCCATTGAGTGAATTAGAATGGGAGGATATTGCATCGACACTGCACCTCTACAAGAAACACCTAAACTGGTAAGAAAGAGGTAGAAATTTGAGCCACCATCCCCATCATCATCACCTGATTCAATGGATGGGATAACAGTTGAGAAAATAGCCCATAGTCATGAAGTATCCTAAAAACTTGAACAATAGTTGAGTGTGCACACTGCGAAGGTGGATTTTCAAAGTCCTACAATCCTTTAGAATGTGCTAGTGAGACCCAATACTACTATCTATAATGGACCTACAAAGTATTTGGTAGAGGCCCAATTTCAAGATCGTGAGTTATTATCGAAAGCACCCCCAAAGTCCCTGCTTTCCCGAACTTCTCTTATAGACACTCTACAGGATTTCTTATTTAAGGATATGCTCATCGCAACAAAATCCAAGGCAGCAAGCAAATCAACAGACACTAGTATCCCTACAAAAGCTATAAAGGAGATGGTGGGTGAAGGACTACTATTCTTAACTATTGGAAATTTGATGTCAGTGACACAAGAGCACCCTATTATAGTCGATGAAAAGGTCTCTCTAGAACCTAAGATGAACACAGTGCAGGGAGATAATCCCCAACCAAGTACAAATCCTTACCAAACCGTTAGAACAGAGGATGGCAATAGTCCAAAACAAGTACCTAAGGAGCATCTTGTAGTCACAAAATGGAAAGCAACCAAGAAGCCTATAGATATATCTCGCAAAGGGAAGGAAATTTTGTAGGAATATGAGGAGGAGGAAGTTGTAGATCCATGGTCAAAACATATTAGGTTGATATTGGAAATTTTGTATATCCATCCGATATGGTTGACCAATAGGCGGTTTATTGTTTTTCTAAATTGACCCATGTGATGGATAATCTATGCCTGTATTTTGATGCAACTTGTGTTGGCCAATGGAAGAAGTGACAATAAATGATCAAGGAGGAGTTGGACAAATTGGTGAAATGGGTTGCATAAGGATCTTGGTGAGCAGATATTTCTAGCATCTATCATGACCAACCATGGACTCTACCTACTGTGCACTTGAAAACTATGGAGGAAAGTGAACAACTACCAAAAAAGACTCCTAGTCTCTATTTAGAACCAACACAAGTGTATGTCTTGGGCCATGGCAATAATCCTCCTTCTCAATGCTTTGTAGAAAATAGATCACAAGTGGAGTTAGTACTTGAATTACTGCCCATGTATAGCCTGCTTAACTTCATTGCCCACTTGTTTTTTTGGCTAGATGAAGGGGTTAAGCATTTGAATTGGGCTCGACAAAATTTAGAGAAAGACCTATAGTTGACAAAGGTAGAATTATAAGAAAAAGAAAATAATATGGTTGAAGGGATCACCTAGTTGGTAGACACTATACAAGGCATTCAGGATAAATAGGAGCAATTGAAGGACCTTAACAATTAGCTCAAGGAAAATGAATAGGTGATTATTGATATTGAGGCTAAAATGTTGAATCACAATGTAGCTAAGGAATTGCTCATCAAGTAGAATGTAGAATTAGTGGCCCAAAAGAGCTAGAATACGACCATTTGGTAGAAGGAGTGCAAGGAGTTATGAAATGAGTTGTTACAATCACAACAACATGAATCAGATCTCAAGGTAGAACCAACACAAAAAGCCCCACCTTCCTCAACCTTAACAACACATCAGATGAAGGAGATCTTCATTTAGCGAGAATCAAAGTTGTTGTCTAAACTCTAGAATATGGAAACCCAAGCTAATAATACGAGAGTTGAATGAGCTGAGTACTTTACTTATGCCAAGAATGTTCATGATAAATGCAAAGCTTTTTGACTCAAGGTACAAGAATTGGAGGAGGCATTACAGGCTGCAACACCAAAATATACCAACATCCCAATAGGACATATAAAGTCGTTGAGGATATCGACTTATTCAAAGGGGAGGATAGATGTAGATAATAGTTTGAAGAAGACATGACATGCTAAACTGCTTGACAAAACGTCTACAAGATAACAATAATTTTGATAAGCAATTTTGATAATGTATGTCATTTTTCATAAATTTAAGGATTTGCAATGTAAATCAGTCACCATAATGTCATGCGAACAGATTAATAGAAGTGTACAAAAGGAAAAAACTAGTCATCATGAGTTGTTACATTTGTTAACACTTCTTAGATTGGTTAGTTACGACATCTAGTGTTAACATGTCCAGATTGGTTTGTTATGCCACAAAGCTAGATTAGTTAAGTGCTAATGTAGGGTGGTTTGAATGGTTGAGACTGGTTGGTTGCAAAAACCACCAGGAATTACCTTATAAATACCCCCTACTCATTTTTGTAATATATCCATACTTGTTCATAAATGCAGATCCATTATGAATACAACAAGTATTATTCTGAAGCGTGTGTCTATGTGATTGCATTGTGATTGTATTGTCATGTTGCAGGTATTAATCAATGGTTGGTACGAGATAGACTGGTGTAGACTTGTATCATATGTCTTGTGTAGTTGTAGCTAAAAATGGTTGCAGACTAGAAGGTAAGCACAAGTTACAACAAATATCTAGGCCTACCCGTTTAAGCCTAACTATTAGACATCTAGGCCTATCCATCTAGACCTTACCCTTCTACTCGTCTGCAATTAACCATTTGAGACATATATCCATCTACAATTACTCATCTAAGATGTCAACCTATCTAGAATTCTACATGTCTATGTTGTCAACATGTCTGACAGGTTAAACTTTTAGACAAGTTACTCATCTGGAGTCCAATTCATCTAGGTCATACATGTTCAACTGGAAACTCATCGAAGTTTGTACCTATCTAGACACTTACCCATATAGACTGATCATTCGTCCAGATTAGACGTCTACACAATTTATCCATCTGAACAGAGTAAGTTGATGTTATGACTGGAAATAGGGTTTATCATTCACTTTCTTCCTAATATCTTGTCATTCCCTCATCTCGGGAAAACACTCACCCCTATCTACATATATCTCCAAAATAAGTAGATTCCTAAGGTAGTATCCTACTACTATACTTCCTCCACCCCTTAAAATATTTTTGAAACACATAATCCAACAACCTTACATATTCTAAGTTGAATAGCTAGTTGGGCATGAATGTAATAATCTCATAAGGTATACCAAAATTTCCAAATACCTTGATAAAAGATCTATTATTTTTTAGGTAGAAATATTCATTGGACAAATTCTTTGACTTGAGTAGATCACAACAATATAGGCACATTATCTTTCAACCCCTTCATAATTGGATGATATACTATCATAAAAATTCTAAGCATCATTCTCATTTATCTTGCATGGTATATTTGTGCAATCACAAATAGCCAATGGATTATTATCGGCTCTTGTTTGGTCTAATTTCAACTTGGTAAACTAGTGCTTTTTTGGTTCAATATAAACTAGATGAGATAGGACATGTAATTGAACTATCTTGTCTCTTTTAAATTCTTAGGATACCTTTTCACTCAGTTAGCTATATATATAACATAGTTCACCATCTAGGAGTAAAGTGGAAAATGTTTGACTATATACAATAAGGTCATATGCTCTTCCCTAACAAACCCATCGATTATTTCTACAATGAGCATAGCTATCCATGATAACCCCATCTACATATCCTTTTTTAATTATCCAATTTTAAGAGGTAGATCAAAAAATTTGAGTGTTATATGGGTTCTTAGTTACATATTTCCACTTCATTTATTATATTTCATCTATTATGGTACTCAATATGGGATTGTGGTTGCATGTTACCCAATATGCTAGATTGTCCTCTACTCTTAGTGCATTTCTAATTTTATATTTGATGTTAAATATATTGGTTTTATCCTATGCTTGGGTTAACAAGATATGGTAACCCTTGTTCTACTACTTGGTACACCTTTCCACTATCTCTAGGTAGTCCCACACATAGGGTACTAAGTTCATCGCCATCCTGGATGTCCACATTTTGCTAATACTCTAGGATTTTCCTAGTCCCATATTTAAATATCTAATTGCCTTATTCCTAACCTTAGTATGAGAATGTAAGAATTATCCCTTGACCACCATTTTATAGGGGTCATCATACATTTCTACAACATTGTTTGGCTTCTTTGGGTCATTGGATTTTTATTTCTAAAGCGGCCTACATTTTGTTTGTAGTTAGGTACTTAAAGTGGTCATTATAATGGTTGCTAGAGGACTAACCAAGGTTGTATCAACCATTTTTACACTATGGATGGTTGCATTGTATTTTTATTTTGATAAATTTACCTAAAAATTTGTCAAGTCTACGTCAAAGTAGAAAATTGCTGATTTTTTCTTCCTACTAAATGAGTGATTCACTAATATGGAAAGCAATATTTTTCTAGGCATAGTTTTGTTAATTTATCGAAAGGATCAATTCACTAAGTCTAAATAAGTAGTTATATAATTCTAGACATATTAATTTTAGAGGACTTTGACAATCCACTCTCTATTAGGGCAAGTCATAGTCCGAGGCATGAAGTCAACTTACTAGGGCAAAAGATGGTTCACTTCCAAGTGAACCTATAAAAGGTGATAGAGATCGATGGATCGACCTTTCCCCTTTGCTTTTTTTTTTCATAGAATTCAAAATAAAATGGTTGATTCACTTCCCTTTGGTGAATCTAAAATGATGATTTACTAGTCTTAGTTTTAGTAAATTGTTATTTTTTAATTCAATCAAAAAATTCATAAATTGTACAACTTTTGGAAAATGAAAAAAAAAGTGGGGATGCCTAGGTGCCTTTTTCAAGGTTTTTACTTAAATTAGGAGGGAAAGTGTCTTACACTTTTTATTTTTTCTCATTTTTGTATTTTTTTTTTCAAATTGTTTGTGTTTTTCTTTGGAAAAAGAAAGCAGAAAGATAGGAAAAACAAAGAAAAATTATGTCCATATTTACAATTGCCTTTTCTACATTTTAATGGGTCCTTAGATATTTCCCATTTATCAAGATAGACAACAACATTCCATCAAGTGTCACTAGTTTATAGGCATTGACACCTTTAACTTTATTAATTTGATATGGCCCACTCTAAAGCAAGTCAAATTTCTCATATTTTTAAGGCTTAGCCTTGTATTATTCTCATTTAAGAATTAAGTCCCCTTCCTTAAAATCCATGTTTACTACCCTCTTTCCAAACAATCTCTTGATTGTCTTTTTATGATGGATGAATATTTTGAAATACTTTTGCCTATATTCTAATGATAACAATGCATTTAGGTGTGCTTACATTGGAGTGACATTGTTATCTTCAAGCTTTAATTGCTAGGACATTTGGAGATAAGAGAGCTCTAAATTTATTGATAACATTGCTTCCTTGTCAAAAATAAGTTTGTAAGATGAAGTTCTAGTGGAATTTTTAGGACTTACCCTATCTGCCCATAATGCTTCTGTTAGCTTTCTATGTTGATCACTTGGGGACTAACAATTATTCTTTTTAGAATCTAGATGACATTCTTATTGGTGGATTTTACTAAGTGATTACCTTTAGGGTAGTTATTGGAAAAAATATTGAAGATAAAACCCATATTGTAGCACAAAATTCATCAATTTGGTCCCTATAAATACTATGCCATTGTTAGTAATAATTATTGAGGGAGTCCCACATCTAGTATTAATATTTTCTAGGAGTTCTATGATGGCTTGTTGATTTGTTGATTTAACTAGAGCCACTTTGGTCCATCTAGTGAAGTAATTTGTAGCCATTAAGATCTACCCATGCCCTATACTCAATAAGCGGTGGATTTTTCCAATAACATCTAGGTTATATTGTTGGAAGGATTTTATGACAATTATAGGATTTAGAGGCATAGGGTCTTTCCTCCTTTTTTCTATGAACATGCAATAGGCCTTCCAATTTTTCACCTATTGAAAACAATCTAATAATATGGTGGGATAATAATAATTCGCTCTTAGGATTTTATAGGTTGTGGTTTGTGCAGAACTATGGTCATAATTGTCACGATACTTCTTTAGAAGAGCTTTTGTTCTTCGTTTGTTCTCACATGTTAACAAAACTTTGTCATATCCTTTGCCAAAAATTATGTTATCTAATCAGATGTAGTGAATGGCATTTTGACTAAACCTAGATCTTTATTTATATTTGAATCTTCCTAACACCTACCTTATTGACATATATCTCCTTATATTTTTCGTCTATCTTGTTAGCTCCTCTATGTTGTCCTCTTTCGTGAACACTCTTTGTTCTTTTGTGAGAGACATGGCAAGATTTCATAGAGGGATCTTCCCCTTACCAATTTAGTTAGACTAATCTCTATGTAAAACTCTTAAATTTTTTCTATTCAACCTGCCCTCTTTTCTCTAAGTTCCCTATGAAGTACTACAAACCTCACATCAAGAAGGACTTCAAGATGGTAGTTATGATTTGAGATAAATAATATTTTATCTTCCTCAGGGATCTCATAATAGCATATACCCATTTTTCTATGAAAGTATACTATTCCTCATAATTATGAAGTGTTTGGCTCATAGAGAAAATTAGGTGTCCATCTTTCCTATAATCTTTCTGAGTTAGCACAACTACAACAATTTCATATATACTAAAAATAGACAACATAAAACCTTGGAGAAGTTTAGGTTGATCAACATCGATATCTTCATAATTGTATATTTAATGCCTTGTAAATATTGTTTCATCTCTTCTTTCCAAGTGAAAGTGATGGATTTTAGTAACATCTTGGTTATGGTTTTAACTAGCTAGACAAAGTTATTTATGAATTTAGCCACAAACTAATTTTTCCTAGAAAATATTTGAAATCTTTGATTGATGGAGATAATGACAATTCATAGATTATCTTGATGTAATCAGGGTCTATTACAAGCTCACATTTAGACACCACATATCCAAAAGCTTATCTTATTAACCAAGGAATATTTATTTCTCAGGGTTTAATGAGATATCCATATTCTTGACATCTCTAGGAAACTAACTTCAGGTGTTCAATGTGCTTATATCTTATTTTGAAAAGACTATTGATTCATCAATATAAATGAGTAAGATCCTATCAATTAAACCAACAAAGGTAATATCCATATCCATTTGGAATTTAGCCTCTATATTGGACAAATTGAAAGGTATTATTTGATAGACAAAATTTTCCCATTTTATGGTAGATGTCATCTTATGTTGATCATTATCAATGACCTAGATTTTATTGTACCTAGAGAAATTGCCAAGCAATAATAGCATTTGAGACCCTACGACTTTGTGCAATATTTGACCAATTGATAGAAGATGATAATGGTATTTTAATTTTTTCCTATTCAAATCCTAAAATAGAAACATATTTGGATATCACCATTCTTCTTGTGCACTAGGACTAAATTTACTACTCATATAGAATACTCGTTGAAAAAAATAAATTTTATCTATAACAACTTTAAAAGCTCCTTCATCACTACTTTGATTTTTAATTGATAGATCTCTATTTATTAAGGAATGGTTTGTATCTATGTTTAAGCTCAAAGGTATGTTCAATTATGCTCTTATCATAGACCTTAAAGTATTTATACATCCAAACGATGATATCTCCATATATTTCTCATAATTCCTTAAATAGCCATAGTTCTTCCTCTATACCTTCTTGACTCATGAGTAGATTTTTGCCCTCCATAATTTCAATGGGATGATAGGATGATTTATTTGCTTTTATGATTGCCTTCTTGACACTATCATCAGGGTTTAAAAACTTTCAAATATGATTAGACCTCTAGGCTTCTAGTTTACTTTCAATTGAATTACCCAATCCTTAATGTCCTCCCCTTATTCATTATTTCCTTCTATATGTTGGAATTATGACCAAGAAGTCGATGAATTTATTCATCATTATTAAACACTTAGTAGTGATTAGTATTATTAGGGATGACAAGAATAAAAAGTAAGTTTGACTCTTTTAGTTTGTTCATGTATGTGGTTGTATCAAATTTGGTAGCTAAAGAGTATAATTCATATACCTTGATGGTTGATTTTTTGGGTATTGATTTAATCTCATGGATACTAAAACTTTTTGATAGGCCCCACACTCTATGCTTGTAGGATTTTAGATGTTTATTATTGGTGACACATGCCCCACACTCTATGCTTGTAGTATTTAGATGTTTATTCTTGGTGACAAATGCTGAATTGAATTAATTTATAACCAATTTGAAATCACCATAGATTTTTAACTTTTTAACTCATTTTTTAGCTTTTCTCAACCTATAACATAATGCTTGATATTTGGCAATGTTGTTTGTATAGTTGAATAATAATCTATAAGCATAGTGCATCTATATACCTTGTGGGTTAGTTAGTTGTATGCTTATGCTTGCTCCATTTATTGTTTATACCCCATAAAAGTGTAGCATGCTCCTTTGTCATCATTTTTTTAATATTCTATATACTCTTCCAACTACAACACTCATTCGTCATGCTCGTATCATGTTTCACCATTTGATGATGAACTTCATGATTTATTCGAGGTTGTAATGTCTTGACTTACAAATTAATTTTTGAGATTGATCATGTACTTATGTTACCCTTTATTGAAAGTAAGGTGCTCTTTCTTCCAATTATGATTTACTTTTTCCATTCGTAGCATATTTGAGCAATGTAGCATAAGCAATTTTTTGCATTGCTATTACCATGAAGTCTAAGGTGAAGTCTTGTTTCATTATTTACACCCTTTGATTTATTAGTATACCTTTCATATCTATTTTTTACTAATAAACTCCATACAACCTGATATTTGGAGACCATACTATAGGTGTCCCAATGCTTTTCCATGTCTTCTCGTGCATCACATTGATGCTTAACCTCATATCTAAAATTACTTGTGTTAGCTTATGATTGAATATCTACATATAGACCAATGTTGGCTTCTTCCTAGATTCAATCATAATTATTTTAGGGTCGATACATTGTTCTTTCTTGATGTTGAAAACCTCTCATACTTCCTCTACTTTCTTTATCTTCATCATTTTTCCTACTATGGCATATAATTTGAGTTTTGCACCAAGCATATTGGATACTTTTAATTCCATACTCATGTTTAGTATTTGTGTTGCCAAATGTTCTATTGATGATTGTTTGCTTATCATTACCTCAGGATTTTTCCTAGAGTAATTTTTCTTGCTTGTCCTTATCAAGCTCCTCCTTCACCATATCATGAGCTTATTGCCATCACTCCTTTTCTTTGGAAAAATTTAGGTACTGCTCCATATTTTGAGCATTAGCTCTTGTCACTGCTCGTACCTGTTTTTCTCTTACTTGGTCATCACTTACTTCACCAATGTCAATTAGGTTAACATTATGTATTCCATTGGTACTTGATTTCTTCAAGCAATTTACTTCCTTGTGGTTACCTGATCCACACCATCTACACATGTGAGTAGCATTGTTTTTTTGTGTTTCCTCCAGTCTGTGGCTTGGGATAAATTTTCACAAAATATCCCCATTATTGGCAGTTCCAACATTGTATGATATACAACTCTATCCAGATTGATAGAGTTCATTTAACCACCATTATTAATTGATTTTATCTAGTTTGATAAAGTCGATTAAGAGTTTTTTTACTTTGAAGGTAGTGAGACTTGGACTCCATTTTTTAAAGGTCATATTGAGTAGAAAGGCTAGAGTCTTTCCACGGTTGAAGAATAACCAGTGAATACTAGAACTCAACTATATTAATAGAAATTTTGATATTTAGGGACATAGACATCTCTTAACATTGAATTTAGTAGAAAATTTAAGATTTAGGGACATATATATCACTTGACATTGATTTTTAAAATTATAGCCAACTCGAAAGAAATTTGAAGATTTAGGGACATTCAAAGTCAGCTTGACAATATATTGGAAGATTTAAGTTTTAATATTTCAAGGATAGTAGAGAAAGTAGCAAAATTTTGAGAAATTTTCTACATTATATAGAGAAGAGTTTCAACTTCTAAGTATAGAGATAACAAAGTAGAGAAAAAAAAGAAGAACATCAAAAAACAATTGTAGAAAGAAGAAAGAAAGAAGATTAGATTTATAAAGTTGTGTCAGATTGAGAAGCATTAAAAGCTTCCTAAGATAAATAGAATAAATAAATAGAAAGGAAGAAGATAGATATATCAAATCTTTGATATATTAGTATTGAAGAAAGATAAAGAAGCACATAGCTTACTTTATATAGCTTCAAGCATTGGTTTAGAATCTACATTTGTTGAGAGTTGCAAGGTATTTAAAATATTTAGGTCACAAAGATATTGACCTTGACACCATAATAAGATTCACGTCACAAAGATATTGACCTTGACACTAGAAGAAAATTCATATCACATAGATATTGACCTTGACAATAGTAGTTTCAAGTCATATTGACCTTGACATTGGCCCGAGAAGCCAATATAGAAGAAAAAAGATCATTCACAGAAAGAAAGAGATAGAAGTTAAAAGAGAAGAAGAGACATAAAAATATTTGATATAAATTTAGATCAAGAATCCAAGAAGGAGAAAAAAATTATATTATAGAAGTTTTATATTGCAGAAGAAAGAAGGTTTCATATTGCATAATAAAGGAAAGAGAAATTCAAATATACTACAAAGGATAAGTGAAAGAGCATTCAGATATATAGCAAAGGATATTGAAAAGGATAAATGAAAGTGCAGTTTGAATATACAACAAAAAAGTATAACAGAGTGTTGAAGCATTTAAGAGGAATGGTATATTGGAGGAAAGTATTCAAAGGCATCAATAGCGCATTATATACTGAGAATAACATAAGTACCATGGAGAATAGCATTCGGTTAATAGATTAAGCACCACAAAAGATAGAATTTGGTTATAGCAGAGATAGCATAATATTCAATGCATTACTAAATAGTATTCTATTAAAATATACAATAGGGATAACATTCAAGAATCCCATTGAAAAAGGAAATAGAAACATTAAACATTGAAGTGAAGTTTAATATTCAAGGAGCATTAGCAAAAGCAATGCAATCGCAACCATTTTTGAGAGCACAAACCTACAATTACATAATCAAGCAAGCATTAGAATCAAGTACAACAAAATCGAAAGCCAATGTAGAAACAATCACAGTAGAAGCTAGAGCAGGCTGATGTAGAAGTGAAACACTAAAGCTGAACAACTTGGAATCATAGAAATAGTGTAGAAGTCAGAGCAGTCTAATGTTGGAATCTACAACAACAAATGAAGATAATAAATCCAATAAGTGAAGGGTAACATTGAGGTAGTTAGAAACAATAGGGGAATAGTTTAAGCATCAAGTATGTTGAGTAGGCAATATTAGTGCTTGAGCAATTTGCTAGAGAAGTAATGTTACAAACATTATGAAAGGAGGTAAAATGGTTATTAAACGTTTTTTCATGCATGCATCCATGTTGAAAGTATAATCAATACCTTATTCTTATGAAAGGAGGATCACATGAGCAACAGAGCAAGGGTGTATGCAAAACAATGAAGCAGGGATGTGCGTAATCGAGTTGAAGTGCATACAAAAGAAGCTTTAGAAGGTTAGTTAAATAATTAGGGTTTTTGGAGTTATAAGGTTCATTTAATTAAATTTTTATATTTGGATTTTAATTGAGTTAGGAGATATAAGGGTTAGATAAAGTATTTTTTAAGTATATAAGTATTTAAGTTTGGAGTGATAAATTGTTTGTGGAATTTAATTAGTTTAAAAGTTTTTTAGTGTTTTATAGGTTTGGAGTGTAAGGAATTCTACTGGCTAATTTTTTTGTTTGAAAGTTTTTTTAAGTTTTTAGGTTTGAAGAAATTTGAAGTATTTTTAAATTTGAATTTTATTTTTGAGAAAATAAAAATTGAAAATTTTTGAATTTTTGCAAATTTAAATATTTGAGAGATAAAGGGTTTTCAACATCAAAGGATTAGAAAAATAAAATTTGCAATTTTCATATTATTTTTCTAAACTTAGGAGTCATAAGGTTTACTACTTCATAGGAATTAAATTAGTGAATTTGAATTATTTAAACCTAGGATTTATAAGGTTTCCTACTTCAAAGGAATCAAAGTTGCAAACTTTGATTAATATGGATAACAATATGGAGTCCATAATTAAAAAGGAAAAAGTAGAAGTCATAAAATTTGGGATTAAGAATTTGATTGAAAAATCTAAAGGAAAGATATGATATTACAATTCATCTATAGAGAAGCCATGGATGAAAATTTTGAGACATTTGAATACTATTTACATGTAAGACTTGTTGAAGCAATTGATAATGGAAAGGATAATATTATGATACCTCTAGATATTGGTAGCATAATGTATATGGCATTGCTTTCACTTAAGCTTTATAAAGATGAAAATTTGAAACAAAAAGAGTTGATTGAAACTCTTAAGAAGAAAGTGGAAATTGATGAATCATTTCTAGAAATGATATTTCATTCCAAGAGGAAGCGGATGCTTGTTTTTCTTATGAGTCGAAATTGATTAGACGTTTTTCGCAGGACTCCCAAACTGCTGAAATCGTTTCAGCCATATCTCACTCATTCGGACTCGGATTGAGCTAAAATTTTGAGGGTAGATGCCTGAAAACCCCTACAACATCTCCACAAATTTTCATATCATTTGGAGCAACACAGATCCTAGCGCATCCCTATGTGTGAACGATATATTTGGCAAGCGGCTATGCGAGGGTTTCATCTGGGTTGAGTGCAAGCAGCTCCAGAGGTTGGTTTTTAGGGCCTTCGGGCCCTAGCGGCCAATATTTTTGTGGTTTATGCTCAATATTTTAGGAGGAAATGTTGTAGGGGATACAATATGGGTTAGAAATTTGTCTTTCAATAGATCATACTGTGAACTTGAGTGACAACGACTTCCAATTTGTTGCACAAAAGAAAAGTGAAAACCATACCTTTCCACGATGTCTAGGGCAAGGATTAAAGAGATCGCGAAACAAGTTTCAAGAAGTTGATCAAAAAATGGCTCATATCTCAAGTGAATTTGGTGCTAAGGTGCACCCACAAAATAATTCTACTATGAAAACCCCTGTCAAGGGTAAGAATTTCGAAGACTCGATCCCAAAAATAAATTTTAGGGATGCCCTTCATGGTGGACAGCCTTAGCCCAATGCTAATATCAATATTAGGGCTTCCCATAAACCTCTAATAATGCCTAATATTGATCCCAGGAAAATAGAGTCAGGATGTCTTAAAGCAACTAATGGAACTCCTATTGTTAAGCTTGATATGGGTAACATTCAGACTGGCATTGAAGATTTGGAAAAAAGACGACTAATTTGTCGGTTCGTGGGTTTTCATCCGAGTCTATCTGCTTTCAAAGTCTAGGCTACAAAAATATGGAAAACTAAAGGTGAGTTACAAATCTCTATTTATCCAAATGGTTATTTTCTTGTTTTATTTGCTAATAATGAAGATAGAGATAAAACTTTTCAAGGGGGTCCTTGGTTTTTTGGAAGGGCAGGGCTTTTCATGAAGTCCTGGCATACTAAATTTAAAGTCAAAGAAGAGATGCCTTCTATAGCTCTTGTGTGGGTTAGACTCTTTGGCCTCCCTATTGAATTTTGGAATTCTACTATTTTTTCTTCAATTGGAAACTCTTTAGGAACTTTTATGATGATTGCTGATTGTACTCAAAATTTTGAACATATTATTATGCTCGGATTTGTGTTTTAATGGATTTTGACAAACCCCTACCTAAAAATATCACATTACAATTTGGGGAAGACACTTGGGAGAAAGTAGTGGACTATGAGAACATTCCTTTTCGTTGTAGAATTTGCCATGAATATGGTCATTTGGCCAGTGCTTGCCCAAATAAAATTCCTGATCAAAAGAAAGAAGATATAAAATCAGCAGGTTTCCAAATACCTAAGAAGAACACTCGAAAAAAACCAGTTATGAAGGATCAATCAAAGTCATCTGCTAATATGTTTGAAATCCTTTCCACAAATGATGTCCCAAGTGAGGAAGAGGAAATAATGGAAACCAAAATATTAGAAACACAATTTAAATATGAAGGGAAGAACTCAGAGACAAACCAAAAAATCAAAGGTTTTCAAAAGAAAAAAAAAAGGAGAAAATTTACACAAGAAAAACAATATTTCAAATGTCAAAACTTCAAATAATGCAGGTCCCAATATAGACTCGTTGAACCATCTAGTAAAATTTTGGCTATGTACGAGCATTCTTCAAGGTTAGAAGCCATCTCAGATTCAATTGGAATAAGTCAAGAAACAGGGAAAAAAAATTGAAGATGGATTCTAATAAAAAATGTTGCAAGCCCAATCAATATCATATGGTAAAAGAAGGTGAAAAGCTTGTAGAGGAAGGTAAGATTAATACCCTTCCCAACCTTTTTAGCCCTGGTATTAATGAAGATCATCACTTGGAATATTAGAGGACTCAAAGGGAGTCTTTCAAAACAAAATGAAATTAGAAGAATGATTCAGATAAATCATCCACATCTTGTTTTCCTTCAAGAAACAAAGATGTCAATGGAGGATATGGACTTAATTGCCAGTAAAATTTGGCCAGCTGGAAAAGTGGTTTCCCTCAGTTCCCAAGGGACTTTGGGTGGCATTTCTTGTCTTTGGGACCCAAAAGAGGTAGTTATTCACCATATGGTTTGCATTTGGGGTTTGTTGGCTATAACTATTCAAAGTAGACATTCCAACCAGATTATGCTCTGCATTACTGTTTATGCTTCGAATTATTTGGAGGAAAAAAGAATACAGTGGAAGGATATTACTCATATTATCTCTCATTTTCCTAAAGCTTGGATCTTGATCAGATGATATTTCAGTACCATCCTCTCTCTGGATGAGAAAAGGGGGTGAAATAGAAATTTGGACAAAAGCACTGACCTCATGAGCGAATATATTGCAAACCTCCATCTTGTGGATATCCAACCAGATAATGGCCTTATTACTTGGTCTAACAGAAGGCAAGGCTTAGCTTGTATAATGGAGAGATTGGATAGGTTTTTGCTCTCTGAAAATTTCTTAATCCATGGTCACATTCCTAAAGTGAAGACTCTTAATAATGCTGGTTCGGATCATTGGCCAGTCATGGTGGAAATGTGGAAAACCAATGTGAGTTTCTCTCCTTTTTGTTTTCAATTAATGTGGCTTAGAGACATTTCCTTCAAACCTCATGTGCAACAATGGTGGAAGGAAGGTAAACCTAGGCATGGGACTAAGATGTTCTATTTTTCCAAAAGACTGCAATACATTAAATCCAAAATCAAGACTTGAAACTGGAAAGAGTTTGGGGATGTTCATAAAAAAAAACATGAAGTTATTGCTCATCTTGAAAATTTGAATAATAAAATCCGTTTAGATGGCCTCATAGAGAAGAGAAGTGCAGATGAAATTAAACTCACAACTCAGTTAGAGGAATGGGAAAAAAGGGAAGAAATCTTATGAAGGCAAAAATCTAGAATTCAATGGCTCAAAGAAGGAGATCGAAACACAAATTTCTTCCACAAATATCTTCTAGCTCGAAGATCTCACAACTTTATTTCTTCCTTAAAATTAGATTTTGGAGATGTTGTTTATACTTGGGATGGCATGAACTCTATTGTTGTTGATTACTTTTCCAATCTTTTTGTTGCTACTCCTCTTGACTCAGCTTCTCAACATAATGTTCTTCAAGAAATCCCTTCTGTTATCACTTCTGAGGAGAAATCTATTTTGACTGCTCCTGTTACTATCAATGAGCTTCAACAAGTAGTTTTTAAAATACAAAAAGCGAAAATCCCAGTGTCCCGATGGTTTTCCTATTGAGTTCTACCAAGAGTTCTGGGATATCCTTCATGTTGATTTATTAGAGGTGGTGGAAGAATCCAGGAAAGCCAAAGAAATTTTGAATGTTATCAATAAAACTTATATTACTCTTGTTCCCAAAGCTCAAGAGGTTGATCATATCTCAGCTTTTAGACCTATTGCTTTATGTAATGTTCTTATCAAAATCATTACTAAAATCATGGCAAAAAGGTTGAATCAATATTATTTTCCTAGAGCAAGGGGGTTAAGTGGAAGGACGTCAAATAGTAGATGAGATAGTTCTTGCTCAGGAAGCTATCCATTCCATGGATATGTAAAATTCTCCTTCCATGTTCATTCGGTTAGACTTATCCAAAGCTTATGATAGAGTGGATTGGCACTTCCTTATCAAAGTTTTGAGGCAATTTGGTTTCTCTAAGGATTGGATGGATTGGATTATGGGATGTATCTCTTTAGTTTCCTACTTAGTTATTATCAATGGCAGGCCTTCTAAGTCTTTCCTAGCTTCCAGAGGTATTAGGCAAGGTGACCCGCTATCCCCTTATTTATTCATCATTCTTGCTGAATGCTTGGGTAGGACTATAACCAAAAAGAGGGAAAACAAAACCCTTGATATGGTCACAAGCCTTTGATAAGTCAGTTTCCCGATTGGAGGCCTTGGATGGAGGAGCTTCACCGAGCTAATTGGATAAAGGTGGCTAATTACTGTCGATACCATACTAGTAATTCAAAGGTTGGTAGATATTGGATCCCTATTGAGGACTGGCCTATTCAGATCCCAGAAAGGCAAAGACAAGATATCCAAGGCATCCTTCATATGAGATCCCTCTCTTGGTCCCATGAAAAAGATTGTTTTGGATGGAACAACACTACTAAGGGTGAGTATTCTGTTGCTCAAGGTAATTTGACCTTATGCCTTAATAATCCCAACCATTCTTCTGACATCTTTTCTCGATTGTGGTCTCAAAAGCTCTGGCCTAAGGTGAGGTTCTTTAATTGGCTTTTATTGCATCATAGGGTGCTTAATGGTGAGCAAATTATGAAGCATGGTTTTCATGGCCCTTTTAGATGTGAAATGTGTGAAGAGAATGTAGAAAATATCAACCATATTTTTATTGAGGGTACTTTAGCCTCTGAGCTATGGAGGAGAATGACCACTTTACTTGGCTTACAGTGGTCCAATTTTTTTACTTTTGAATAGCTTTGGAGGGGTTGGCCTAATCAAGAGAGTGTTGATCATTTTATTAGGCAGTTAGTTTGGATGGGTTCTACCATTCTTATTTGGAATATTTGGAATGAAAGGAACAACCAAATTTTTAATCAAGATAGGAAGGATATTCACTATATTTGGCAAAAGACCATAGCCAACTTAGTTGAATCAGTCCATCAACTCCTTAATCACCCCCAAAACTCCCACCAAAGATGGGATCAAGTGATGCAAATATTGAATATTAAACCTTCTAAGGGCAACCAACTTAAAGGGAATGTGAGTATTAATAAGATGGATAGGACTAGAAATTGGCAACCTCCTCCTAAGAATTTTGGAAAATTCAATATTGATGGAGCCTCTAGAGGGAACCCTGGAAAAGCCAATGTGGGAGGAATTGGTAGACTTTCATATGGCTCCCTGGTTTTTACGTTTGTTGAGAATTTGTCTATTCTTTCCAATAACCTTGCTGAGGGGTATGGTATCCTCAGAGGTCTTCAAGAGGCTACTAAGGTTGGATGGGAAAAGGTGTTAGTTGAGTCTGACTCTCAACTTATGATTAATCTCTTGAAGACTCCTAAGAATCATAAGGTGGATTGGAGAATAAAAAGAATTATTAAGAAGATTTAGTTAATCCAGATGGGATTTTTGAAAGTTGATTACAATCATGTGGTTAGAGATCAAAACAAGAGTGTTGATGCTTTAGCTAATTGGGCTTTGGACAAAGGTGATCTTACTTGTTATGGCCACCCTCCTATATGGTGGGCTTCTCAAATTAGGGAAGCTCTTCTTTCTATCATTTCTTTGGATGGCTCCAGTTTTGAAGGTACCTAGTTTCTTCTTTTTTTTTTTTTTTTTTTTTCTCTTTGGTTCATTCAGTTTTTTTTTTAGTTCCCTAGCTCATTCTATTCTTTATTTTGTTTCTCTATTGATTCTTGCCTTAATAATCTTCTGGTCTAGATAGGCCATTGTTTTGTTCATTTTTTTCTTTTTTGTTTTTTTTGTTTAGTTTTTTAAGGTGGGTGGGTTCTTTTGTTTTGTTTTGTTTTTGTGTTCATTGTGTTGTTTTTTGTTGTTCTTGTGTTTTTGTTGTTTTGTTTTGTTTTTTTATGTTTTTTGTTATTGTTCTTGTGTTTTTTTCGTTCTTGTTCTTGGGTTTCTCTTTGTTTGTGTTATTTAATGTTTTTATGTGTGAGTGTTTTCTATGTATTTTGTTTTTGTTTATTGTTTGTTGTTGGTTGTTTTTTATTTTTATTTTTATTTTATTTTTTTAATTTTTTAGGTTTTGGTTGTGTATATTTTTTATGTTTTTTTGGGTTATGTCTTTGTAGTGTTCTGTTGCTTTTGTCTTGTTTGTGTTTTGTTATGTGGTTCTTATGTTTTTCTATGTGGTTTGTGTTGTGGTTTCTTTTATCTTATTGTGCGTGTTTGGTTGTGCTTTTTTTTTTTACACACTCAAGGAGAATGTTTTTTATTTTATTTTATTATTTTTGTTGTTATTTACTTATTTTTAAATTGGTTTTGTGTGTTTTTTTGCTCCTTGAGTATGTCAAAGGTGGTAGGCCAGGTCCGAGTCTTGGGCATTTTTTGGTGAAATGGATGCTCCTGCCTCCTTGGGTCTTACTCGAAAGTGGCATCCTTTTTGGGATGTTTTCCACAAATAAAAATATATATATTTCATTCTTCATGCAGTATTGACATTCCAAGTTCATCTAATTCAAAAAATTATTATGATGCTCTAAGTGAATGTTCAGAAGTTACTACATAAGAAAAGAAGGATTCAAATGATTCTAAGGTCAAAAACAAAGAAAATATTCTTATGCATAAATTTTATGACAATAACAGAGTCCAATTAGTTTGTGATCTAGAGGATTCAAAGTATAAAGATAAAGCTGAACTCAAAGAAGTTGAAGATGAACTCAAAGCAAAAATCAAGCAAGAATATGAACCTGATGGATCTCAAATATGACATCATATACAATGCAAGATTTCTTGAAGATTGAAGACAAAGACAAAGACCATGATTGAAGACTAAAGTCTTCAATAATAAAATAATGTAATACAAGGGGGTGTTGGAGTATATTATATTATTTGGTACATGCTAATGTACCCCCATGGTACCTTCATGGTACATATGTAAATAGTAGATTAGGGTTGAGTCATAGTTTAGAGTGTGATTTATATTTTACCTTTTATGTAAGTGTGAATGTATAGGAAATGCACAAGTGTCATGTAAAGTTTTAATGTACAAGACATGCACAAGTATCACGTAAAGTTGTAATGTGCAAGAAATGCACGTGTTATGTGAGTTAGAGTGCAAGTGTAGGTTGAGTCTATGTGCACAAGTGTCTTATATGTAAGAGTGCAAATATGTAATGTAAATATGTGCACAAGTGTCTTAGATTAGAGAGTGCAAATAGAAGTGTAAGAGTCATGTATAGGTGTGCATATGTTATAGAGTCAAGTATGCAAGTGACAAGTAGATAAGCCAAGAGTCATGAGACTTGGCATATGGAGAGCAATAGTCTAGTACTTGAAGAGTCATATCACTATGGTTGTATTATGGATACAATGCTCCATAGACTGAATCATCATCACCGTATAAAATTCATATATCGCATTGTAAGAGAAAGTGGAGTAATAAATCTTGTATACATTTTGATCAATTAATATTGTAAGTTGTTCTTCATGCATAGTACATGAATGATTTATGCTATTTACATTCATATTTCATCATATTATTGAATGTTGTTTAATTTATTAGAAGCCTTGATATACATATTAATTTGCTCATGTTATTTTATTGATATTATTATCATTTTGACCTTGTTATTATTATATTATGGCTATTTTATATTTAGGACCTGTATGATATAACCTGTGATATTTTGTAGTAGTATAAGGCTTAAAAAACCATCAAGATCATTGATATGACCTACTTTTATTGACAAAAATGGAGGAATAGGTGATGGTGATGTAGAGGTAGGATTTTGTCTTGGGTTGTTGTTAGTTGGAGCTATCATGGGTCTCTCTTCTTTTGTTTGGAATTGGAGTTGACTTGTCTCACTCTAATACCATAGAAAACAATTGACTTTTTCTTCATTTTTGAGCCTTTTCTTTAATATAAAATGAGTTTTGCTTGTCAAATTTCTTTGTCACATTTCCATGCCTTATATCTCTTATTCATAATCATTAATTTGAAACCTTAGTTATACCTGCATACATGATAAATTTGGATTATAAAATAGGAATTTGTCAAAATTAACAAATCACACAAAAATCTGAGGCAAATCATTACAAAAATTACCATTCACTAAATTTTAACTTTGAAATTTTGACTTTAATAAAAGCAAGTGTATCATTATTTTGAGATTGAAGAGTGAATCATTTTAAAAAAGGTTCAAATATCATGGGTGAATCTTAACATATTATGAGATAGGAGTGACTGTGAGTTGAGAGCAAGTATGTGCTGAGAGCAAGTGCAAGCTAGGAAGGAAAACCATATTTGAAAGACCTCATTGACAATTAGGATGCCCTAGCTGGAAGTATGTATGCCCAAGTTGAAGATAAGAGGAAGAGCGAATATATGGTAAGTTTGATCTAGGGAGAAAATGTTACACCACAAGTGATTATCAAGGATGAGATGATCGAGCATGATATAATGGATCTTCAAAGTAGAGGGTTAATATGTAAGTTCTATGGATATTGGTTAGCATTTTTGAATATTCAAAATTAGATCAAGTGAAAGAGGGGAATGAATTCAAATTACTCTATGACTTTTCTTGCTAGAGATTTTTTTCTCATCCTCTTTTTATGGTTTGTAAATTAGGAATAAAATAATGGGTGGTGGCCCATGATTTTGTGGGGAGAGATATGCCCTTTATTTAACACCATAGAGTGAGAATTGTTTTGCCAAGCTAAAAACTTTTAAAAAGCTTCTAGTGTGGATTAAGCTTTTTGGACTTCCATATCAGTTTATCAATAAGAATGTTTTGAAAAATACTAGAAATACCATAGGGGAGCTCATCAAGGAGGGAACAACTGTGAAGGAGAAAAAACATACTATATATACATGGATATGTCTTGCCATGGATATTTTAAAATCTTTGCCACAATTCGTTAAAATTAAATCTAAATCAAAAGAATGTGATCAAGGAGTGGATTATGAAAACATTACATTTTGATGCCATAATTGTTATGATATTAGACAAATGACAAGATATTGCAAAGTGAAAACGATGAAGAAAGAGACAAAAAATATTGGTCATGAGATAAACTTCAAGATGAAGCAAGGAAATCATACTATAATAGAAGTTGGATTAGATCAAGGATATTCCACTCTAAAAGAATAGATAAAGAAAGCCTATCCACAACTTCATATGAAAAATTCCACCACATTCATTTAGACCAACCTTTAGAATAAACAAATAAGGACACAAGGGATGGGAAAGTATAATGTGCAAGTTCAAGTTCATAAGGAATTAAAGGTGTAAAGGAAGCGATGACGAAATTGTTTAAAATAAATATGGCAAAAGAGGTCAAGTTAATTTTAGGTAAATTATCTTTATTTTCCTCGAGTAGTATAGAATCCTCTCTTAGCAATAGAAATGAAATTTCTATAGAGGTTATCCCTTGCACTTTAAGGTTCAAAGACTAGAATAATAAAGAAATGATGGTAGAGCAAATCCATAGAAAATAGGGATTTTAGGGTAGTATAAGAAGGAAATTGTTATGAGAAATGAAATACATTTAAAAAAAAAATTAACTAGACTCGAGGTCTGATGGCAGAAGCAGGATCAACAACGGGAGCAGGGGCAGTGCCAGAAGCAGAGGTAGGGCAAGGGGTGGGATCGAGTTAGGAAACCTCCATAGGGGGTGTCAGGATCCACACCTTTGGATAGGCATTTGGGGGCCCGAGCCCTGAGGTAGGCAATAAGGGTGCACCTAGGGCCCCTCTAGAAATGAGCATTCTAATGCTTCAGAAAAAGAACCCCCGATAAGGATTCTTCCTAGGGAGATCCAGCAAACCCTTGTACGTCCAGATCTTGGCGGACGAGACCAGTCATCCCCACCACCCGTCCTCGAGGTTATCCCTAGTAGGGACACATATTTCCATCAAGGACGATGTTTTATTTTCCTTTGTGCCAGAGGCCTCCTCCTCTCTGGTCGAGAAGTTCATTGGGGGCTAGCCAAACATGGAAACCATTCATTGCTGGGCTTTTACCAAATGGAAAACCATAGGGAACATGCAGATCGTTGCCTTGTCAAAGGGGTTTTCCCTCATCAAGATCAACAACAAGGAAGAAACCAACAAGATTTTGACGGGCGGGCCTTGGTTTTTAGGGCATAGAATCTTGTTTATCAAATGGTAGGATGCGGATTTCAATCCAAACACCCAGAGCATAAACTATGCCCCGATATAGGTCAAGCTATCAGATCTTCCCTTCCACCTTTTGTGGGAGGGCGTGCTCAGACTCATTGCATAGGCCATAGGGGAGCTCATGGCTTTTGAATCTACCACTAAAGTCGGATCTCGGATGGTCCATGCTAGAATTTGTGTCAATGCGAACCTTAAATTCGAGCTCTTGCCCTCAGTCACCCTTTCATTTGGATCCTACCATTGGCACCAAAACTTGGAATATAAAAATAAGCTAGCCTTTTGCACCCAGTGCAACATGCAAGGGTATCCCAATCAATGCCTCCTCACTAAGCGATTAGAAGCACTAGCACCAGAGTATCCCCTCCAAAGGCTTTGACCTACGACAAGTTTCCCCCCCGTGGCCCCCATCGACTGTAATGACCCTTTTATGAATAATAGGGTCATGTAAATATTTTTGATATAAATAATTTTGGCTTGGTGTGGGACGTCCTAGCTTAGGAGGTTTATTTTTATTATTTTGGTGTTAGGAGGATTAATAATATATTTTTATGGGGCAAAATTACATAAGGATGTTTCTTTTATTATCACTTAAGTTATGGGGTCCACATAATGCAAAATTAGAAGATGGGGCTATAAAAGACATGGACGCCCAAGGAGACGGGAGGACTTGATGATTTTATGAAAATTGAGTGAGGGCAAAACCCTTCTCCGCTCTTGTGGCTTTTTGAGAGGTGCTCAAAGTTACAGGGGTTTCCAATCCAGTAGTTTGGGAGGTGCCCGACTATTGAGGTTGAGGTGAAAATCCACTCAGGGTTTTCCTTTTGTGCTTCAGAAGACTTCCAACATTATCCAGATCTTTCTCTTCCAGGAGGACATTTCTCTTCCTGAGGGTTTGGGTGATAAAGAGAAGGTATAAGAGATCTATACTATCAGTCTAGTAGGGTTTCTGCATATTTTGTGAGTCTGATCAGTGTGGAGCAGCCTATAGCCGCAAACGTCCCTGTGTGAAGGTGTTTTTGTGCATTTTCTTGAGCCATATCAGCCCTAGAGGGCCAACGTCCCTCCTTTGAGGGTTATTTCATCAGATTGAGGGGCCCATTTGGCCAAACGTCCCGATCCTTGGAGCAGTAATTCATCATTGAGGCGGGATATCTCTCTCATTGGCAGCAACGTCCCTCTATTGGAGCTCTCTACAGTCATATTTGAGGCTATTTTGGCTAGGATTTCTATTGTAAGCTATCTACTGCATTTAGAGGTGTTGATTTGGTTAGATCTTATCATTATCATTGTATTCCAGTTTGTGGGTATTGAAGAAAAAGCAATAAAAATTCCAAATTATTGCATATCTATATTTTGTGTCTGCAAATGTGTGTGTTTGGCATTTGTTTTCTATTTTGGATCGTTACATTGGTATCAGAGCAACGCTCCTACTACCGTGAGGGTTTTGATGCAGCCAACTCATCATTACTATACAAGAAGGAACAAGCAAAACCCTAGGTTTTCAGATTCGGTTGACCCAGAGGAAGACATACCAGTGTGGGAAGCAGAATCAGCTCATATGGCAGATAGAACAGAAGGACATGATGGGGATACTGAGCAGAGATTCAACACCATGTTGGATTTATTAAATAGACTTGTGGTCAGGCTAGAACAGCCCAATCAGCAGCCACATCCCCAAATAAACCATCCACAAGGAAATCAGGTGCAACAAGGGGAATCTAATCAACAGGAGGCTACTTCTAGGGCCACTACACAGGGTGGAGGTGAGAGATCTGTAAGATACTCCCATACGCCCTTACCCAGGCCTTCAAACCCTTTGTTTAGTGCTCCTGTGCAATCTGATCCAAATCAGGAGGATGAAGAAATGGAAGCTTTGATGGCAAGATACTTGAGGAGGTCTGAAGATTTCAGGAACAATGTGACCTTTGAGGGTTACTGCAATATTTTAGGAAAGAAGGGTCGCAAAAATGGGAAGTATGACGAGAAGAAACTTTTGCAGCAGAAAATGCAGGTACCCATGTTTGATGGGAGTGATAAAATTTCTGCTAGAGCATGGCTACAAAAACTAATGACATATTTTGAAGTTTGTCCTACAGAAGAAAGAGATGCAGTGAAGTTTGCCACTATATATTTGGAGGGTAAAGCTTATGAATGGTGGCACAATGGTATCACTACACAGGGCCATGGTGACATTCACACATTTGACGAATTCAGTGTGAGACTTATGGACAGATTTGACAGAAAATATGAAGAGGAATACTTCAGAGAGTTAGCAACTCTCCAGCAAAAATCATCAGTAGAAGCTTATGTTGATGAATTTGAAAGACTGGTTGTCATGGTACCCAATATTTCAGAAAAGAGAATAGTATTCCTGTTCATAGAAGGTTTGATGGAGCCCCTTAGAGGTTGGGTCAAAGGATTTGAACCCACATCACTACAGGAGGCAATAAGGAGAGCACATGCAATGTCATCTTCATCTGCATCATCCAGGCAGAAATTCTTCACACCATCCCAATCCAAATATGCCACAGCAGGGACGTCCCAAAAGAAGGGGCCTTTCCAACCAAATCAGACCTCAAAGCCAACGTCCTCTCCTCCAAGGCCTGCAACATCATTTGGCGAGAAAAATAAGAAGGATGAGGAGCGTGACAAGCTGAGGCAGGAAGGATTATGTTTTTACTGCAAAAAGCCTTTTGAAAGAGGCCATAGGTGTCAGAAGGGACAGATCAGATTGATCCAAGTGTTATCAGATGATGAAGAGGATTCAGAAAGTGAGTATGAATCCACAGAAGAGCAAGAAGTAGAAGAAACACAGCCCACACCACAAGAAGCTCCAAGCACTCCAAGCTTAGGAAGTTTGGCTTCCTTAGATTTGGCTAGAGCCTACGTCACTATCAAAGTGCCTGGTATTGTTGAAGGAGAAAAGGTAATAGTGCTCATTGACCCTGGAGCAACTCATAATTTCATACATGAAGATTTGGTGAAGAGGAAAAAGTTAAAAACAGAATCATTTTCTGGTTTTGATGTTTCTGTTGGTAATGGAGGTGTAGAACACTGTCATCTTTTTGTCCCACAGCTGAAACTACATCTCACAGATTATTTTATGGTGGATGATTTTATTGTCTTTCCATTGGGGAAAAATGCCCCACAAATAATTCTGGGTGTGCAATGGTTATTCTCTCTTGGTGATTATACAACCAACAACCAAACCTTGAAATTCAAGTTCAAGGTTGGAGATAAGGAGGTGGTATTACAGGGTATTAGAGATCATGTCTTGCAACATATATCTATCAAAAGCATGGAAAGAATACTAAGGAAAGGGGACTTGATATGGGCAGCCAGCATTGTCACTTCTAAAGGTAAACCTACTTCAGCCAATGGATCTCATCATGATATTCAGTTTGTTTTGAATAAACATAAAAAGGTTTTTGATGATTTGCCCAAGGGATTACCTCCACCAAGAGAATTTCAGCACTCAATAGAATTAGAATTAGGTACTAAACCTATTATGATCAGACCCTATAGGCATCCTAGATTCTACAAGGATGAAATAGAAAAGACCATCAAAGAGTTGTTGGTAATGGGACACATACGCCCTAGCACTAGTCCGTTTGCATCTTCAGTGGTCTTAGTAAAAAAGAAAGATGGCAGCTTGCGTATGTGTATTGATTACAGGGCACTTAATAAAAAGACTATCAAGAACAGGTATCCCATACCCAGGGTAGATGAACTTATTGATGAATTGCATGGGGCCATGTTTTTCTCAAAAATTGATTTAAGATCAGGATACCATCAAATCCGAGTTAAGGAAGAGGATATACATAAAACAACATTCAGATGTCACTTTGGACATTTTGAATTTCTGGTTATGCCATTTGGGTTAACAAATGCCCCTGCCACTTTTCAAGCAGCAATGAACCAGATTTTTAGGGATCATTTGAGAGATTTTGTATTGGTATTCTTTGATGATATTCTTGTATATAGCAGGTCATGGGAAGAACATCTAAAACACTTAGATATCATTTTGGGTATTCTTGAAAAACAGGAATTTTATGCAAAACAGTCTAAGTGTGAATTTGGGATGACAGAAATTTTATATCTGGGTCATGTAATCAGTCATGAAGGAGTGAAGGTAGACCAGGAAAAAATTGCAGCTATACAGAATTGGCCTGCACCAGTTAATTTGACCCAGTTGAGAGGATTTTTGGGACTATGTAGCTACTACAGAAGATTCATCAAAGGATTTTCAGCCTTAGCAGCCCCATTGACAGAGATGACCAAAAAGGGTGCATATGTTTGGAATGATGAAGCACAAGAGGCCTTTGAGAAACTAAAGGAGGTGATGACTACTTGCCCTGTATTGATTATTCCTGATTTCTCTCTTCCTTTTACTGTAAATTGTGATGCATCAGGAGTGGGCATAGGAGCTATTCTCATGCAAAAGGGTCACCCTATTGCTTTTGAGAGCAGGAAGCTCAAGCCTCATGAGACAAAGTACATCACCTATGACAAGGAAATGCTTGCCATTATGCATGCATTAACAAAATTCAAGCAATATCTCATCTGTGGTAAGTTCATTGTAAAAACTGATCATAACAGTTTGAGATATTTCCTTGGACAACAAAATGAATTGAATGAGAGGCAGCAAAAGTGGGTTGCAAAGCTACAAGCATTTGATTTTGACATTGAGTTTGTTAAAGGGAAAAAAAATACAGCTGCAGATGCTTTATCTAGGAATCCTTCTTTCTTTTCTCTTTCTGTCATTACTAATGAATTGAAAGTGGCATTGATGGCTGAGTATGCAAAAAGCACATTGGCTTCTAGCATATTGGATGGCAAATCAAATGATGACAGGTACAAAGTGCAAGAAGGACTGATTTACTACAAAGGGAGGATTTTTCTAGTTCCCAACTCCAAGTTGAAAGAGAAGATTATTGCAGCCATGCATGACGCCCCTATGGCTGGCCATCCAGGATTTTTCAAAACATACAGGCAAGTGCGTGAGAGATTCTCATGGAAGGGGTTGAAAAATGATATTCTTACTCATGTTATGGAGTGCACTACCTGCCAAGCTAACAAGGTAGAGCATAAATTGCCAGCTGGACTGCTTCAGCCTTTACCAATTCCTGATCAGAAATGGGAGAGCATATCCATGGATTTTATTACTGGTCTTCCAAAGGTGCAGGGTAAGGATTGCATTTTTGTTGTAGTGGACCGTTTGACCAAGTACGCACATTTCTATGCTATCTCTATTTCATATACAGCTGCTCAGGTGGCTGATTTATTCTTTAGAGAGATCTTTAGACTTCATGGGCTGCCCAAGAATATTGTTAGTGACAGGGATAGTAGATTTATGAGCCATTTTTGGCAAGAGCTGTTCAAATTATGTGGTACCATTTTGTCTCCAAGTACCAGCTACCATCCACAAACGGATGGGCAAACATAAATAGTTAACAAATGGGTGGAAGGGTACTTGAGAAACTATGTTTCAGAGTACCAAAATGCTTGGATTAAGTGGTTGCATTTAGGGGAATACTGCTACAACACCACTTATCACATGTCTATCAAGATGACTCCATTCACAGCTCTCTATGGGTATAATGCTCCTTCTCTTTCTGATTTGTTGATTGTGGACAACAGGGTACCAAAGGCAAAAGATTTTATACAGGAGCATCAAGATATTCTAAAATCTCTCAAAGAAAACATTCACATGGCTCAGAATAGGTAGAAGAATTTTGCTGATCAGCAGCGTACAGAACGCTCATTTGAGGTAGGGGACATGGTTTATCTCAGATTGCAGCCCTATAGACAGTCCTCATTGAAGAAAAGTGGTGCGGAGAAGCTTAAGCCACGTTTCTATGGCCCATACAAGGTAGTACGCAGAGTGGGAGAAGTGGCTTATGAACTTGAACTTCCTCATGACAGCAGATTACACAGTACTTTTCATGTTTCATGCCTTAAAAAGGCTGTTGGACAGCATGTTGATCCTTCTCTAGAGCTGCCCCCTCTTGATGATGAAGGAAAATTGGTGCTAGAACCTGAAACTATTCTTGAAACCAGGGAAAGGAAATTAAGGAGCAGAGTTATCAAAGAATACTTAATCAAATGGAAAAGCCTGCCAATGGAAGATGCTACATGGGAAGGGGCTGATATTTTGTCACATCCAGGTTTGCATTGCTTGAGGACAAGCAATGTGAGAGGGGAGGACCTGTAATGACCCTTTTATGAATAATAGGGTCATGTAAATATTTTTGATATAAATAATTTTGGCTTGGTGTGGGACGTCCTAGCTTAGGAGGTTTATTTTTATTATTTTGGTGTTAGGAGGATTAATAATATATTTTTATGGGGCAACATTACATAAGGATGTTTCTTTTATTATCACTTAAGTTATGGGGTCCACATAATGCAAAATTAGAAGATGGGGCTATAAAAGACATGGACGCCCAAGGAGACAGGAGGACTTGATGATTTTATGAAAATTGAGTGAGGGCAAAACCCTTCTCCGCTCTTGTGGCTTTTTGAGAGGTGCTCAGAGTTACAAGGGTTTCCAATCCAGTAGTTTGGGAGGTGCCCGGCTATTGAGGTTGAGGTGAAAATCCACTCAGGGTTTTCCTTTTGTGCTTCAGAGGACTTCCAACATTATCCAAATCTTTCTCTTCCAGGAGGACATTTCTCTTCCTGAGGGTTTGGGTGATAAAGAGAAGGTATAAGAGATCTATACTATCAGTCTAGTAGGGTTTCTGCATATTTTGTGAGTCTGATCAGTGTGGAGCAGCCTATAGCCACAAACGTCCCTGTGTGAAGGTGTTTTTGTGCATTTTCTTGAGCCATATCAGCCCTAGAGGGCCAACGTCCCTCCTTTGAGGGTTATTTCATCAGATTGAGGGGCCCATTTGGCCAAACGTCCCAGTCTTGGAGCAGTAATTCATCATTGAGGCGGGATATCTCTCTCATTGGCAGCAACGTCCCTCTATTGGAGCTCTCTACAGTCATATTTGAGGCTATTTTGGCTAGGATTTCTATTGTAAGCTATCTACTGCATTTAGAGGTGTTGATTTGGTTAGATCTTATCATTATCATTGTATTCCAGTTTGTGGGTATTGAAGAAAAAGCAATAAAAATTCCAAATTATTGCATATCTATATTTTGTGTCTGCAAATGTGTGTGTTCGGCATTTGTTTTCTGTTTTGGATCGTTACATCAACACGGGTGCAGACCTCTAGCCCAGGTGTGGCACAAGAAGGCACCTGATCCTATTGACAAAGGGAAACCAAAGGTAGACCCCATCCTGACAGATGATCCCAACCAGGTATGCACCCTCCCTAAACCCACCCCTGAATTTTATACAACCACCCTGAAGTGTCTCGAGGAACCTCCACATCAGCCTGTCGGGCTAGTTGATTTACCCTCTTCCCTGGTGGGTTCCCCAGATGTATCCTCTCCTCTCCATACCCCATCTATGGGGGACCTGATACCACCCCTAGAAAGCCTCCCAGAGCATCCCCCACCCCTCTCCCCTCGAGCCCCCCCTCCTCCTCTGGGACCTCAACCACGTTCCCCCTGACCATCCCCCTCCCCTCCCAGGCCTTCCCTGAAGCCAACTCAGAGACATCCGAGGATGAAGATGAAGGTAGTATGACATTCTTCCAGTCGATCCCAGAAGGGTTCAGTCCTAAATGGACTCACAACAAAATTTTTACAATGAACTTCAATAGTAAGAAGAAAAGAGGACGACCCATGCTCGGTGAACAGAGAAACAAAAAGCAGAGGATGAAATTTCTAGTGGCCTCTAGTCGACCCTCCTGTTTGAATCCCTTAACTTCCCAAAAGAAGAATCCCTAAGATCTAAACCTCTCACGCAGCAGGGGAAGGGAGGCAAGAAATCCCCCAAGGGTGCCAAATGAAGATCATCACCTGGACCTGATACCACCCCCAGAAAGCCTCCTAGAGCATCGCTCGCCCCCTTCCCCTCGAGTCCCCCCTCCTCCTCTAAGGCCCCAACCTCGTTCCCCCTGACCATCCTCCTCCCCTCCCAGGCCTTCCTCGAAGCCAACTCAGAGACATCCGAGGATGATGATGAAGGTAATACGACCTTCTTCCAATTGACCCCAGAAGGGTTCAGTCCTAAATGAAATTGCAGCAAAAAGTTTGCAACGAACTTCGATAGTAAGAAGAAAAGAGGGCGACCCACGCTTGATGAATAGAGAAATAAACAAGCAGAGGATGAAATTGCTAGTGGCCTCCAGTTGACCCTCCTGTTTGAATCCCTTAACCTCTTGAAAGAAGAATCCTTGAGATCCAAACCTCTCGCCTAGCAGGGGAAGGGAGGCAAGAAACCCCCCAAGGGTGCCAAATGAAGATCATCACCTGGAATGTTAGAGGGCTCAATGGATACCCCAAGAGGCGCATCCTAGCCCAGCTCTATAGGGATCACACACCGACTATCCTAATTCTCCAAGAAACCAAGATCGATGAGTTATCCTCCCCAAAAGTTTCCAAGGGAGTCTAGAACAATGACAACTCCCTCTTCACCTCGGTCCTAGGATCTGTCGAGGGTTTGATGTGCCTATGGGACCTGGGATCTATCAAAGGGAGGTTGATCTCATCCTCCCCCATAATCATCAACATCATGTTCCACTACTTGATGACCAGGCAGACCTGGATACTTTCCAACATCTATGCCCCCAATAAACCAATTGAAAGGGCCTCCTATGGGATGAAATAAGCCTCATGCGGGAAGTGTTCACACCCCTTCCATGGATCTTGGCTAGTTACTTCAACAAACCCCTATTTCCATCTAAAAAGTGTGGGGGTACCACCTCGATCACCAGAAGCATGACCAACTTCGGGGCTTTCATCGATGCCAATGAGCTCATGAATGTCCATTTGAAGGGTGCTAGCTTCACCTGGAGTAATAGAAGAGCAAGGGCCAACCTCATCCAAGTTAGGCTAGACAAAGTGTTCCTATCCAGGGAACCCATCCCTCTGTTTGTAGACTCAATCCTACTAGCACTTCCTAAAATTGGATCGGACCACGGTCCCCTCCTCTTTGAAGCAAGCATATACCCTCCTCACAAGTGCCCATTTCGATTCCAATCAATGTGGTTACACCATCCTGACTTCAAGGAGCAGGTGGGCAGATGGTGGAACTAACCAGTCAAGGGACCCCCGTCGGGCAAGTCTATTAGGAGCTAAGGGCCCTCAAGGATAACCTTAAGGTATGGAATAGAGAGGTGTTTGGCAATATATTTGAGAGTAAGGAAATTTTGAAGAACAAATTGGAAGTCCTAGAGCACAAATTTTAGGAAGGCTATCAGGATCCAGAGTCCAGGGAGGAGGAACGTAGACTCCCTATGGATTACCACAATGTCCTAGCTCGGGAGGAGATCTTTCAGAGGAAAAATTTGAGGGCCCTTTGGCTCAAGGACGGCGATGCCAACACCAAGTTTTTTCACACTTCCACCCTCAAAAATAGAAGCACCAATAGAATCCCAAAGCTCATTTGCAGTGATGGTAGGTCTACAAGGGATGAGGAAAAAATCAGATCAGAGACCACCAAATTCTACTAGGACCTTCTTGGAATTGCTTCCCAGTCATCCCCCTAAGTGGTCGAGGCTTTCCTCAAGCATATTCCCTCCTCCATCTCCCCAAAAACCAACAAGGTGCTCCTCAACCCACTTTTTGATGGGGAAATTAAAGCAACTCTATTCTCCATGAAAGCAGATGTTGCCTTGGGCCCGGATGGCTTCCCTCCCTGCTTCTTCTAGGATTTTTGGGATTTGGTGGGTTGTGAAGTGTGCATTGCTATCAGGGACCTCTAGTTTTCCAAGTCCATCCCTAGAGGTATCAATACCACATTCATTGCCTTGATCCCCAAAACCCAAGCGACCAAATCCCTATTCGGCTTCCACCCCATCAGTCTATGTAATTTCCTTTATAAAACTCCCTCCAAGGCCCTCGCAACTATACTCAAGGACATCCTCCCCCTAATCATTGACCCCTGCCAGGGGATCTCTGTCAAAGGTAGAGTCATCACAGACGAGATCATCATAATCCATGAGCTCTTGCACTTTGCATCCCTTGCCAAGAAACCAACGTTCCTTCTTAAACTGGATATGAACAAAGCCTTTAATAGGGTCAGCTGGGAGTTCCTCACTAATGTTCTCCTTAAATTTGGCTTCCACCCCTCTTGGGTTGATCTCATCAGATCTTGCGTGTCATCCCCATGGTTCTTTGTCCTGGTAAATGGATCCCCAACTGGTTTCTTCCTCAGTGCTAGAGGGCTGCGATAGGGGGACCCCTTATCCCTAATCCTGTTCATCATCCTAGCCAAAGCCTTGGGCCCATCATTTCTAGTGCTACCAAAAATGGGCTCATCTCAAGAATTAGTTTGGATTTAGGCCTAGGCTCGGTGTCTCACCAGTAGTTCGTGGACGACACCATCCTAGCCACCACCACCTCGGTAGCTCAAGCCAAAGTCATCAAACATATTCTTATCCTGTACGAGAATGCGGTCGAGAAGAAGATAAACCTCCTAAAGAGAAAAATTCACTTCATCCACACCCCCTTCGCGAGGCAGGCTAAGATAGCTCGGATCTTGGGCTGCACCTTGGATACCCTTCCCACCACCTATCTTGGGCTTCCCTTATTCGTGGGCTTTCCTTCCAAGGTCCTGTGGAGCAACCTGATTGAGCGAATTTAGAAGAAGTTAGCCTCTTGGAAGGGACACCTCCTCTCCCAAGCGGGCAAGGCTACCCTCACGTCCGCTTGTCTCCAAAGTATCCCGATGTATTTCATGTTAGTCTTCAGAATCTCAACTTCAATCAGATCCCGCATCAAGCAGATCCAGAAGCACTTATTGTAGTCTGGAAGTGAAGAGTGGAAAGGATTCCCCTGGTCTCTTGGCCCCTTGTTTGTCGACCCAAGAGTGAAGGAGGGGTCGGCCTTCGGAGGGTAGCCCCGATGAACATGACCCTCCTGGCCAAACATTCCTGAAATGTGGTCACCAACTTTCTGGTTGAGTGGGTCAGCATTGTTCGAAGGAAATACCTCTAGTAGCACCCATTCCTCAGTGATCATTAGACCTGAGATGAGTCTACCTTCTAGAAGTCCCTAACCCGAATGAAATACTTCATTCAAAAAGGGGCCAAGTGGACCCTTGGAAACAGGACCAATATTGACTTCTGGGATGGCAAGTGGATCCGAGATGAGGCCCTGAGAGAAGAAAGAGACCTCATGGTCCTCAGACCCCAGTTGGGAGGGAGGGAAGATAGGTTTATCTGGCACGACACTAGTAGTGGATCCTTCTCAATCAAATCTATATATGCCCTCTAAAGGGATCCTCAAGAGGCCCACTTCCTAGTCAAGCAAGTGTGGGCTAAAAAGCTAATCCCTTATTCACTTGGACTGCCATCCAAAACAAGATCCTCACCATTGAAAACTTGGCCATGAGAGGGTTCCAGATCCCAAACCGTTGCTACCTTTGCTGCTCTTCCTAGAAAGTGCCCAATAACCTCTTCTTAAGCTGTTCTTTCTCTTATATGACTCTTGGCCACCTCCTTCACCACTTCTCCATCCAGTGGCCCCCTAGATCCATCCTCGACCTCTTCATCCAGTGGCCCAAACCCTTATCCCAACCCACCATCTGTTCCCTCTGGACCTTCGACCTGCCTCACTTACTTTGGTAGCTTTGGCTTAAGCATAATAACAGAGCCTTCTCCTCCTGCCCCAAGGACCCCTTGGCGGTGGTAGTTAGAGCAATCACCTATGCTTCAGAGAACTCCCACATCCTCTCCCCATCCTGCTCTCCCCCAAATTTGAGTGAGCTCACCATCCTCGACTCCCTTGGAGTTCAGATGCATCCCATTGACCCCACCCCTCCCCCTCCTCTAGAGCCTTAATCAGGTGGTCGACCCCCATTTCGGGTGGGTCAAGCTCAATTTTGATGGAGCTTCCAAAGGCAATCTTGGGCCCTCAAGAGCTGGCGGAGTCATTCGCGACCATAGGAAGAGTTTGATCCTCGCTTACATGAAATTCATTAGTATCCAAACCAACAATTTCACTAAAGCATTGGCACTCCTCCACGGGTTGACCATTCTCCAAGAAGACCCCAGAAATGTGATCATCGAGGGAGACTTTTTAAAAATCATCAACTTCATGATAAGGCACCAGGAACTATCATGGAGAATATACAACATCATTCAAGAGGCTCGAGTCATCCTTCAGGGATTCCCCCAGACTGCCATTCGCCACATCTACAGGGAAGGTAACAAGCTGGTGGACTTCATGGCCAACTCAATGACCTCATCGGTAGGCATTCAAATCTAGAGAGATGACTTTATTGATTATCTATTAGGCGTTGCATCCCAATATATTTTCCATGGTCTCGATGCCCGCACAGAAGTTTAGAGATGACATTATTTGGGGCTTGTTGACTTGGTGCCCAAGGCCCCACTTTGCTTCCATATGGGCTGTTGACCCCAGCGTTGAGCTTTCCAATGCTACCATATTTGATATGGCTATCTACAATGGCCACCTTAATGCCCAATCGGGTTAGGGTAGGTCCCACTACTCTCATGTGGGCATCGGAACCCTTCCCAATCTTACCCCAACGCCAACTCAACTCGCCCACCTAGACATCCTCACCTTATCCCTCCATCATGACAAGGCTTGTGACCCATGTCCATCGCCCACCTGGCCCTCGTACAGTAAGCCACCTTAGCAGTCATGTTTCGAGGGGCTCACCATCCATGGCCATTTTTTTGTTAATTCCTGTGCCCGCCACCCTTCTCACTTTCACCACCATTGTTCGAGCATGCCTCTTGCCTCCCACATCGTAGAGTCCCGATGCATGCGGTTGTGTTGTGCCTCTTCTACTTCTCTTAAGCCTATTTCTTCCATCTAGAGCATGCCCATCCCATTTCCTCGCCTCCATCTCCCCCTTGGATGTCTTCTGAGAGTGTGGCCTATGCTTTCCACTTGCACTCCCAGCCACGTCCAGACGTCATCTGCCCCTTCCTCCACCATGCAGTCTATTTACGTTGAGCCCTCCACCCTGACTCTGAGCGAATCTGCTCATGTGTTCATGAAGGCCAAATCCCTCACCCCTTTCCTCTGCAAGTTCGTAGGCCCTGATGATGAAATCACCTAGAACTTTCTTGACACTTGGAACAATGGCGAGGTGATGGTCAAGGGCGTTCACTTTCGTGTCACCAAGGAGCTCATGTTTGAGGTTACAGGGCTCTACCATGAAGATAAAGGGAAGTACATTCAGTGGGACAGGCACAATTGGGAGGAGGAGCTCGCACGCTTCCCTGACCAGGGCAAAGCTTATGGCTGGGACAAAACGGCCCTCTTCAAACACCAATTGCTCAAACCCTTCAACGAGGCCATAGTTCCAATCATGCAATTCATTACTTGTGATGACCCAGATAAAAAGCTCTGTAGCTTTCACCTCAGCTTTGTAAACCACCTTCGTGATGCCACCCAACTGTGCACCCCCAGGTATCTGCTTTACTCGCTCACCTTGGTTGTTGAAAAGGCCCATAAATCCCACCTCAAGCTTATTCACCAAGGTCTCATGGTGGTCCTCTACCACCATGCGTTGGCCAACCAGCCTCCCCTCCAGGATATTCCCCCACCTCCTCCAAGCCCCCTATCAAGTCCTTGACCTCCTATGACTCTGATCCAAAATATAGGAAGGGAAACCCTAGTGTCCCTGACAATCTCCCTCTCCCAAAAAGCGTAACCCCATCAGGAAGCGACGGGTGTCGGACAAGTCCCTTGGCATGTCTAGTACCCTAGGCGACTCCACCCCTAGCGATCCCAACAGTAAGAGAGCTTCAGGGAGGCTTAAGAGACCGAAGTTGGAAAGGAAGGATACCCCAAAAATCATATCAGACTCCAATGTAGAGCTGAAGGACTTCCCAGACCATCTCCTCCTAGACATGGCGATCAATTCCATGACCTCCATAGCCAATGCGACTGCGTCATCTATACGCGTGTTCAAGGAGCTTCGACGTAGACTGGATTCTGGATCTGATGGGGATGGGAAGTAGTTGTGCCATCCCCTTTCAGCGAAAGCCCTGTACTGGGGCCGTTTGGTATTATGTTTTTGGTGGGACCCGACAGTGCGGGCTCGATGTTGGGGTTTGCGTATGGTTTTTTTTGTTTTTATGTAGGTCTTGGGCTACGATGGTAGTTTTCGATGGCATTCTGCCCCGTCCCTAGGACATATTTGTAAGGGTCTGCCAGGGATCTCGGATCCCTGTTTTTGGATATGTAGTCAATTTTGGTCTAGTTTTTCTACTTTTTTCGGCATGACAGTGCTACGACATTTAGTGTAATAAGGTTTTGGGTCCCTTTAAAAAAACCCTCTTTGTATATAAAATGTTACTTATCAAAAAAAAAAAGTAAATTGTTATAGAGGAGCATGAGGAGCATCCTTTCATTTTAAGGTTTCTAAGGCAACATAAAGAATAAAGTGCTTTTGAGGTTATTCCTTGCACTTCAAATCCTTAAAAGCAAGACAAGCCTATAGATGATAATTCTTAGTATGAACAACGTGAAAATTTAAAAATATTGATGAAGATGAAAGTGTTGGTGGAATGAAAAAGGAGAGGAAGACATAAGAAGTGAAAACAAAGAGAAAAGGAAACTTAGAGGGATATTGATATGGGAAAACAAAAGCAAATATTGTAAGTATTAACAAGAAGTTGGCCTAAACCCATAAATAAAAACAAAAAGTGATGATGAAAATAATAACTTCAAATATTAGGGGCATGAATTCTTGACCCCTAAAAAAAGAGATCCTAGGGAAATGATAGGTTGTTATAGACAACATACTTATAGATATTAAAACCACATAGTAAATATTTTAACCATTCACAATGTTGATTTTTATCTTGGAAAAATTCAAATTTTAGAAGGTAATTGGACGAGTGCAATTTTCTCTTAGTACAAATGATAAAAAGGAGTCCGAGGAAGATGACAATATCTTTGAAAGGCAAGTTGGATATGGTAACTTAATTAACCTAATAATAATGCAATGTCTTGTTATTTTAATGGAAGCGACCCTAAATAGAAGCCACACGTAGGTTATTATTATTTTTTAATGAATCATTGGTTCCAAAAATAGCAAATCACTACTACAAAAATTGAGAAAACTTTTAACCTTTGGGATGAGCGAATTGCTTCTCAAGAAAAAAGTGAATCATTTCTTCTTCACATAGTGAAATTTTGCTATCCAAAATTTGATAAATCACTTCTTGATACTAGCAAATTGTTGCTTTAGTCAAAAGATGAATTTTTCTTGGAATTTGGTAGTGAAGCGCTTCATGTAAATTAACCAATAACTAATCCCACACTTTCAAAAATTTTGAAACTTTTAACTCCCCAAATCTGTAGGAATCAAGATCAATCAAAGTTCTAACATGAGAACCTTAGTTTGATCTTTGATTCACCAATTTTTTTGTCTAAATTCATAATAAAGTTGTAATGTCCCTTTTTTAGGAACAACAAACCCTTACTACGAAAATGCAAAAATTAAGTACAACAAGGAAATAACTCAGAAATTGCTCATAAAATAACACAAGTATGAGGAGAAATCAACCAGTATCATATATTAAATATTGCCAAACCAATATAACAATTGGAATGGACAAATGGGTCCTCAAGGAACTCAAAATGCAGATACAAACTCCCACAAGTGGGACGAACTAACCCCAAGGCTGAAAAGATGCAAAAACTCCTCAAAAATGATCCCAAATACAAGCGTAGGGTTTGGGGCTGCCAATAGATCTGAAACACATGCACAAATGCTCCCAAAATTGCCACGAACTCCTCACAGATGCCTCTTTTTGTATTTTTGATATTTTAGGGCAATAACACCTGCAATGATATTGCCAAGACCCCAACCATGCACCTCCAATGCACTATGGGAATGAGCAAGACCTGCAATCTCAACTCATGGAACCTCTAAGGTTTAAATATTCAATTTTGATATCAACATAACATGCCCAAAATGGGATGTCTCACTCCCTTATATAGGGTGAGGTTCTAATTTGGAGTTGACATCTCTCAACCCTAAAATCACTTAAAGTGCCTTATTACAACATAAAAACATAAAACATAAATAAACACAACTTAAGTTATGTCTCCTAGTCACATGAACCCCTTTTTCACTTTTATAATTAAGTGTAGGAGACATTTAAAAAAAATATTTATTTTTGGGACATTACAAGTCCACCCTCCTCAAATTGCTTGTCCTCAAGCAAAGTCAAAGCTGGAGCATCTAAAATTTCTACACCTTCCCAAGTAGCATCCTCCATAGGCAAGTCCTTCCACTTCACAAGATATTCTTTGACAGTCCTACTCCTAAGCTTTCTCTCCCTTGTCTCAAGGATCAATTCAGGTTCAAGAATGAGCTTTCCTTCATCATCAAGGGGTGGCAAATCTAAAGATGGCTGAATATGTTGGCCCAAGGCCTTCTTCAAACAAGAAACATGGAAGACATTATGTATTTTACTTCCACTTGGAAGTTCCAAAGCATATGCAACCTGTCCAACCTTACTCAACACCTTGTAAGGTCCATATTTGAGTTTTTCTGCTCCACTTCTTTTCAATGTAGACTATTTTTAGGGCTACAACCTAACATAAACCAAGTTTCCCACCTCAAATGAGCACTCACTACGCTGCTGATATGCATACTTCTTCTGCTGATTTTGTGTCGTAAGAATATTGTCCTTCAAAGCATTAAGAATATCTTGATTTTATGCTGCAAAGTCTCTAGCTTTTTGGACCCTTGAATCACCAAAAGTTATATTTGAAAAGTTTGGGGCATCATAACCATAAAGTGCCTTGAATGGAGACATTTTTATGGACATATGATGAGTAGAATTGTAGCAATATTCACCAAGGTGCAGCCATTTAATCCATGCTTTTTGTTGACCTGAAACATAATTTCTCAAATATCCTTCAAGCCATTTGTTAACAATTTCAGTTTGCCCATCAGTTTGGGGATGGTAGCTAGTACTAGGAGTCAATTTAGTACCACACAACTTAAACAATTCTTGCCAAAACATGTTAAAAAATTTGTTGTCCCTATCACTCATAATGGATTTAGGCAAACCATGCAATATGAAAACTTCTTTAAAAAAAAAATCAGCAACTTGTATGGATGTACAAGTTGTTGAAATGGCATAGAAATGAGCAAATTTTGTCAATCTATCAACAACAAAAAATATGCAATCCTTCATGTATACCTTGGGCAAACCAGTAATGAAGTCCATGGAGATACTTTCCCATTTCTTGATTGGGAATAGGAAGTGGCTGAAGTAAACCAACTACAAATTCATGTTCCCCCTTGTTTTCTTGGCAAATAACACATTCCTGAACATGCAAGAAGACATCCCTTTTCAAACCCTTCCAATAGAATCTTTCTCTAACCTGTTTGTAAGTCTTATAGAAACCTAGATGGCCTACAAGTGGAGCATCATGCATGGATGTAATTAAAGCTTGTTTCAGCTTCGATTTAGGTACTAAAAACACTATTCCCTTGCAAAAAATCAGTCCTTATTTATGGCTGAACCTGTCATCTTCAACTTGCCCATTTATTAGTTTAGAACAAAAATCTTTCTTTGCATATTCAGCCATAATTTTCACCTTTCAATCAACATAAATAATGGAAAGAGAATGAAAAGTAGGGTGCCTAGAAAGTGCATCAGCAGCTGAATTCTTCTTACCCTTTACAAACTCAATTTCAAAATCATATGATTGCAACTTTGTTACCCATTTCTGTTGTCTTTCATTTAGTTCAACTTGCCCCAAGAAGTATTTCAAACTGTTATGATCAATTTTGACCACAAACTTGCCACACACTAAGTATTGCTTGAATTTGGTCAAGGCATGCATGATAGCTAGCATCTCTTTATCATAGATGCTGAAAGTTTTCTCCACATTTGAGAGCTTTATACTCTCATAAGCAATGGGGCGTCCTTGTTGCATAAGTACAGCTCCAACTCCAACACCTGAAGCATCACAAGAAATAGTAAAAGCAATAGAAAAATCAGGACTATCATGTAACGGAGTGGAAGTCATTACATCTTTTAGCTTTAGAAAAGCTAAAAGAGCTTCATTGGACCATGAAAAGGCCCCTTTCTTAGTTAATTCAGTAAGGGGGCAGCCAAAGAAGAAAACCCCTTAATGAACCTCTTGTAGTAACTGCATAAACCCACAAAACCCCTCAATTCCGTTAGGTTGGATGGTATAGGCCATATTTGTACAACTGAAACTTTAGTTTGATCAACCTTCACCCCATCTTTGCAAATAATGTGCCCACTCTCAAGTAAATCAGCAATGGTCTTTTCAATCTCATCTTTGAAAACCTTAGGATGCCTATAAGGTTTAATTATGACAGGTTTACTATTTTCTTCCAATTCAATAACACGCTGAAAACATATACCAGGTGGCAAACCTTTAAGTAGGTCAGAAAATACCTTAAGATGTTTTTGTAGTAAACCTTGAATTTGAGGATGATAGGTGGCTGATTTTTTCCCTTCCGAACTAAAAATTACAGCTGCCCACTCAACGTCCTTATGCCTTATCATCTTCTCCATTCTTTTGTATGAAACCTCCAAAATTTTGCAAGAATCTTTTGACCCATTTTCCTTGATTCCTTGCAACACCACATCTTTCCCTTCAAGCACAAATTTTAGTTCTAATTTTTGATAATTAGTAACATAATCACCAAGTGAATACAACCATTGCACACCCAAAACCATATGTGGAATACCTCCTAAGGGAAAAACAAAGAATTGCTCATCTACTTCCATGTTGCCAAAATTAATTTTTATGTTTCTTACCACTTTGTTGCATGTGATAAGATCACCATTGCCAATAGCAACACTAAAACCATGAATGATAGCTGTAGGAAGATTATTTATAGTGGCAAACTTTTCATCTACAAAATTGTAAGTAGCACCACCATCTATTAAAACAATAACCTTTTCATCAAAAGATCTACCTAGTACTTTAATAGTGCAAAACTGATTCAACCCACTTAAAGTGGCTAGGGAACCTTCAAGAACTTCCTCATACTCCATTTGTGCTTCCTCTTCGAAGGGTGTCTCATCTACCTCATAAAAATTAGGATTATCAAAATCAGAATCAGAATGTAATTCAATTATTTTCATACCTCCTTCTCTGCATTTATGACCTCTTTGCCAAGGAGACTTGCAAATGAAACACTTATTTTGTTTCCTTAGCTCATATTTCTCTTCTTGTGTCAAGTGTGGGCCATTTGGGAGCTTATTAGGTGGCTAAAAACTAGATCTGAAACCTTCTCCATGCGTGGGATTCTTGCCATAAAAATTTAACTCATTTCCACCTTGCTGCCCATACTACTGTCCAAAAATTGTTTTTCTGGATGCAAAAGGTGGTCTAGCAGGTGGATTATGTGCAAAATATTTCTGTCTAGGAGGTAAAATAGATTCTAAGCTTAAAGATCTTTTAATGGCATCTTCAAGAGTTGCTGGTTCAAAAGCTTTAACTAATCCCTTCACGGGTTTCAACAAACCATCCATAAAAAGAAAAATTACCCTCTTGGGTGAAATATTTTGTACTTGAAATGAAAGTTGTTCAAACTCCTCCACATAGGCATGAATGAATGAAGTTTGCTTCAAAGTGGCAAGCTCCTTGAAATACTCTTCCACATTCCTCCTTTCAAACCTGTTCAAAACCCTGGTACAAAATTCATCAAATGTATCAATATCACCATGCCCTTGGGTTACTAACCCATGATGCCACCATGAGTAAGCACTACCCTCAAGGTGGAGTGTAGCAATCCGAACTGCATCAGCTTCAGAAATAGGCTCCAAGGTAAAATAAGTCTGTAATTTTTGAAGCCATGCCCTAGCTGTAAGACCATCTTGACCATTAAATGAGGGAATGGTCACCTTTTGATGCAAAAGGGCTTCCTTTTCTCTTTTTTAGCCTCAAAAACAGATTTACCCATAATCTTCAAATATTTATCAAAAGAAACTACTGCCCTAAAACCCTCAGATTTATTACTATAAGCAGCAAACCATTCATCTAATTCATCAGTTACCTTATTTTCCTCCGGTGGAGGTGGTGGAACAAGGAACATAGGCTTGGATGGCCTAGGAAAGGGAGTGTGTGAGTTAGATGATGACTCATGCCCATTGTTGTTGCCTCCCCTTTCTCCTTCCCTCCTTGTGCCATTTGGGTTGCCCAAAGATGCCCTTAATTCTTACTGATTTGTCTCTTGTAAGGACACCATTCTTTGCAACATGTCAAGTAGGGCATCAAATTTTTGCTCAGTCTTATCAACTGGCCTTTGGGGCTCCTCAACCTCTTCCCTGTTTGACATTTCCAAAACGAGTCTGTTTCTCCTAGTAAAATACTGATGAATAGGAGGATGATGCATAAAACCCTATCAAACCCTAAAAATATGGAAATCTGAAATTCTAAAAATTTTGACCACCAATTTTTTTTTTGAAACCACAGAACTGCAAATTGGTCAAAAGGGTATCCAAATCTGCAATTTTTATTTTCTGAAAAAAATCCCTAAAAATCCGTGAATCCCCTAAAAATCTACGATTTTCACTAGGGCACAAATTTTCACCACAGAAACACACTTATCACCACGAATCACAGGCTGGCAAGATTCCAGCTCTGATACCACTTGTAATGTCCCTTTTTTAGGAACAACAAACCCTTACTACGAAAATGCAAAAATTAAGTACAACAAGGAAATAACTCAGAAATTGCTCATAAAATAACACAAGTATGAGGAGAAATCAGCCAATATCATATATTAAATATTGCCAAACCAATATAACAACTGGAATGGACAAATGGATCCTCAAGGAACTCAAAATGCAGATACAAACTCCCACAAGTGGGACGAACTAACCCCAAGGTTGAACAGATGCAAAAAATCCTCAAAAATGACCCCAAATACAAGCGTAGGGTTTGGGGCTGCCAACAGATCTGAAACACATGACACAAATGCTCCCAAAAATGCCACGAACTCCTTACAAATGCCTCTTTTTGCATTTTTGATATTTTAGGGCAATAACACCTGTAATGATATTGCCAAGACCCCAACCATGCACCTCCAATGCACTATGGGAATGAGCAAGACCTGCAATCTCAACTCATGGAACCTCTAGGGTTTCAATATTCAATTTCGATATCAACATAACATGCCCAAAATGGGACATCTCACTCCCTTATATAGGGTGAGGTTCTAATTTGGAGTTGACATCTCCCAACCCTAAAATCACTTAAAGTGCCTTATTACAACATAAAAATATAAAACATAAATAAACACAACTTAAGTTATGTCTCCTAGTCACATGAACCCCTTTTTCACTTTTATAATTAAGTGTAGGAGACATTTACAAAAAATATTTATTTTTGGGACATTACAGAAGTTGTGATTCTATGAAGATACCTGCAAATTCAAGGCCACAAAATAACATATTTAAGATTGAATTAGTATTTAGCGTAAATGAATGTAATGAACAAACCTCTTAAATGAAAATGCATAGATTTGATTTCTAAGGGGGAGACTAGGATTATTTTTGATGTGGAATTTATGATCTTGGTCCCACCAGGTATGCTAAAAAATTATTTAGTTGTAGAAAGGTCTTGTTGTGGCTGATCCACAACACACCCCAAAATTGGGGACCCACCTTTTTTGCAGGCTTTCAGAGAAAATCTCAGTGACCCAGATGCTAAAAATGAAGAAAAGGGGCAAAAATGCACAAGTGTAGAAAGTGTCGCGAAATCGCGACATGTCGCTCCATCACTGCCGAAAGAGGAGAGAGAAAAGGAAAATGAAAAAGTGTCACGAAATCGTGACATGTCGCTCCATCGTTGCCGAAAGAGGAGAGAGAAAAGAAAATGAAAAAGTGTCATGAAATCGTGACATGTCGCTCCATCGCTGCCGAAAGAGGAGAGAGAAAGGCAAAATGGAAAGGCGTAGTGATATCGCGACGCGTCGCAAAATCGTGGGTCAAACTGGTCAAATGACATGAAGTGAAAAACATCGTGAAATCGCGACAGGTTGCAGCCGAGAATGTACGGAAGTGAAAAACGTCGTGAAATCATGATAGATTGCGGGTGGAAGGCATGAAACGAAAAAACATCGCGAAATCGCGACAGAAGTGAGCCCAGTTGTACGGAACAAAAAGGCGTAGCGAAATCACGACAAAAATCAGCAAAGGTGCATGAAGCGAAAATGGTCAAAAAAGGGAGAGGGGATGAAGCGAAAAGGTGTCGTGAAATCACGACAGGTTGTGGTTTCGTGGCTCCAAAGCAGCGAAGTAGTATGGACAGAGGTAGCGTAGCGATTTCGCGACGAAAAATTGGCAAGTGTACGAAAGAGTAAAATGGTAGCGAAATCGTGACCGCATTGAGTGAAAATGCACAAGTGAAAAAAGCGTCGCGAAATCGTGACAAAATCGAGCAAAGAGGCATGAAGCACGAAAATGGTCACGAAATCGCGACAGAAAGCAGCCAAAGCATCGCCGAGTGAAAAACATCGTGAAATCGCGATAGGTTGTAGCTAAAGCGTACGGATGAAAAAAACGTCGCGATATCGCGATAGCATGCATCGAAGGTGCCCGAAGTGGAAAAGCGTTGCGATTTCATGACAGGTTGCGAGAAAACGGTTCAAAATAGAAAAAGTGTCGCGATTTCGTGACAGAAAGCCGCGGGATACTCCGAATGAAAAATCGTCACGATTTCGCGATAAGAAGCAGCCGAGGGCGTACGGACATGGAAAGCGTCGCGATTTCGTGACATGTCAGAAGACAGAAAGCGTCGCGATATCGCGACATGTCACGATTTCGTGACATGTCACGTTTTTGCGACTAGGAAGGCGAACAGGCTGCATGCTATTTTTTGTCATGATTTTCAGGAGGACGTTATAGAAGGCGTAAAAGCGTGAGACACGTGGCATACAGGTGTCGGAGTTGCAGAGGCGTTACATGCATCGACAGATTTCAAACGTTTCGACATCAAGCATGAAGTAAAAGCATCGAAAAGGCAGGAATTTGAAAAGACGCATTCTGGAAGGTGAAACGAAGCGACGCAGGTGAACCGAAGAGCCATGCCAGACAGTATAAAACTTGGAAGCACAGATTGAGCAGGGGTTGGAAATTGCTGCTAGCAGAGTTGCAGAGACAAGGGCTGCATGCCATTCTGGGCCTGCACTTGGAGCAATTTCCTTCATTTGTTCTGGATTTGTTATACCTGGAACATTCTGTAATTGTAATTGATACATCATTTTAATACAGAAATACAGAGAGTTGGCATCTCATTGATGAGAAAGAAGGAGTCATTTTTGCATGCATGATTTAAATGTCTTATCTTTCCCTTTCAGATTTCTAGGCTTTTAGGTGGAGTTTAATGCAAGTGTTCTTGGTTGCTTCATGCGAATGTCTAAATCTGAAATTACAGTAAAAACCCTAGAAACCCGCACCTAGCTTATCTGGATTGTGCGAATTTGCAGGTTCAATAGGTTAGGTTGCATGCAAAAACCTCATTATCTTCGGTTTTATCAATCAAGATGGTAGCATTCTGGACGTAGTTTAGTTGCATCTTCATTTGCATTTATTTTATTTTCAAACCCTTATTTCATTTTCTGCATTTTAATTACAGTCATTTAAATAAATAACTGAAAATCCATTAAAGCTCAGAGTCCATTGCAAATCCAAATTAAAGTAAACTACAGTGCCCCTTGTTAATATCCACTTGCAAACCCTAAGGTATTCCTAGCATTTCATTTGAACAACATCATTGGTAGACAAAGAATCAGCATAACAGGAACCTTGGAGAAATTAGTTTGTCATAATTTCTTTGCAAGCAGAGGATTTTGGGACTCAGATCCTACCGGAGAGTGTGCTTTCACAATTGGGTGAAAACACCACTCAACAGATTGGCGCTAGAAGGAGGGCCCGAATCGGTTTACTTTATTTTTGATTTCATACATGAGTAATATCTTTTGATTTAATTTTGAAATCATTTCTTAAAACTCACAAACAGCTAAACTGCAGCTTTTGCTTTCTTTTGTTGCAGGTTTTCGTTGAAATAATCGAGGGTTTCATCAGGCAGGCTGGACCCACCGCGTCGTATTGCGACCAGGTCCCAAACAACCGGAGAAACCATTTTTCATGACCTTACTGGTACTCCCAAGAATAAAACCAAGCAAGTCGTAAGCTCACCAGTCACAAAAGACCTATTTTCTCCAGGAACATCGAGTGGACCTACGCCCGTAATATCAGTTGCCACTAGTGTTCCTATTGTCAATAATATTTCTACTGCTATTGTAGGTTTGTCTTCATCAATTTTGAGTCAAATGGCTCAAGCTCCAGCAGCTCCTTGGTATGGAGCTAACAATACTCCTTTGAATATTGTTGGGGATATCCATGAAATCCCCAAGAACATTGAAATATTTCTGCCTAAATACAAACCAGATGGCCCAAGAACAGCAGAAGAACATATCCAAGCCTATAGGGATGTTTTAATTAGGCTGCAAGTTCAATATGAAGATGTGGCTTGCAGACTTTTTCCCATGAGCTTAGATCCAATAGCATATGAATGGTATATATGCTTACCAACTGGTTCAATCACTTCTTGGACACAAATGGAAAATGCCTTTGTTAATCAATTTAGGTCACCCTTGGATCCCGCAACCATTTACAATCGGTTTATTACATGCAAAAGGGGCAAGGGGGAACCGATCAGAATGTTTAATCAGAGATTCCAAAAGTGCTATAATAGAGCAATTAGGCATTTTGCCATCGATCCCGCAGTGGCTTTGCAGATATATTTTGGGGCATTGGACCCCATGACAGCCATGTTTGCGAGACGCAATCCTCAAGTCACCACGCTCGCTCTAGCCTATAATGAAGCCATGACTATCGAGCAACAAATGACACCACAAGGCTACGGGTTTACCCAGATGCCTATGATGGGACAGTATGCTCCATATGGTCAAGCTCCCTTGGCAAATCAGCTCATGGCACCACAAATGCCAAGCATGAATGCCTTCCCATATCAGCAGCCGTATCCACCAACACCCGCATATGCACCCATTCCAATCCAACCAATCACATCCATTCCACCTGTCCCCGCATTTTTGCAGAATAGTCAATCAACTATGCAAGGAACTAGCCAAGTCAATCCTCAGGCCATAGTTCCTTTTCCAAATCCAACCCCGATTCAAAGTGTCAATCCATACGGGAATCAAATTCCTCAGAACCCGACCCAAATGTTGAATCAAGACCCCATCAATTATGCGAATCCAACGGGGGTTAACAACAATGTGATTCCACCGAAGGAGATTTATTCAGAAGTCGAAGAGCTCAAGAAATTAGTTCATAAATTGAGCAATGACAGGGTTCAACAACAGAAGTATGAGTCCCATGCCCCTCACCCAAATCAAAATTTTAACAATAGAGGGAGGCACTGGAACACCAAGCCAAACAATGGGGGAGTTCCCGCTCCCATTGCTAATCAACTAGATACTTCTGCAGGACCTAGCCAATCCAATTCTCTTTTGAATCTTTCAGATTTGGCATGGGAAAGGGGGTGCAGGTTGCACAACACCAAAGAACACAATGAGAGGAATTGTCCTGAAATTGCTAGATACACTCATTGTCTTCAGGCACAAGTTGATGATTTGGAACCGGTATCAAATGAGGGTCCATCGCAACATCAAGATGATAATATTATGGTGATGGAAACTGTATATCATCAAGAAGGTGAGAGTGAGGAAGAAGAAGACGAAATTTTGGAACAGGAGGTGCAAGCTTTTCGAGATTTCAGAAAGGGGAATCATGGATACCATTTGAGAAGTAAATCTAAAGCCCCTAAAACCTCATCAACACCTCCAAACAACTCCATTCTTCCTCCTGATACTAAGGCAAATAATAATCCTCCTCCTCCACTCGTAAGAGAAATGTCTAATGACGTGCGTAAGACAAGTCAAATTCGAAAAACCAAACTATGACATAGTGGAGGATCTAAAGAAGTCCAAATCTAGCCTTTCATTTTTGGACGCGGCTAGATTACTTGGCCAAAAGGAGGCGTTGATAAAAGCTTTGAACTCACCTGATCAAATGTGGAAGGAAAAGGGAGTTGAGTCCCATATGATTTTGCGAAAGGAGAGAAGGGATGTCCCGCCATTCTTACTGACTCTGAGAATTGCGGGTAAGAATTTGCATAACTGTTTGGTGGACACAGGTGCCACGAGCAACCTCATGCCTTCAGAAATATGTAAAATGCTAGGTCTGCAACCTGTTTCATCCAAATGTACGGTCTTGCAATTGGACCGTTCAGAGGTAAATGTGGTAGGGACCTTATATGATGTCAAGATTCAATTAAATTCTGAACCCAGGGTCCAACAGGTTGTAGACATTCTGGTGGTTAATATCCCAAGTAGGTATGGAATGTTACTTGCGAGGGATTGGATGAAAACTTTGAATGGCTATTTTTCAACAGACTGCTCACATATGTGGCTACCATGGAAAGGAATTGCAAACCAAATCAGAGTGGAAAATGAACCGAGGCTCAAGGAGATTATAACATAATTTAACAAGCCGAATGAAGTTCAGTTTTCTGAGCCAGAACTGGGGGTTTATGCACTTGATGTTGAGGAAGCTACTGAAGAGCCTAAAGAGGAGGCATGTCATGGTGGCTCTTCTGAGGAAAATGATTGCACGTGGTTGCTCAGGTTCGATGGATCAAAATCTAGACAGGGAGCAGGAGCTGGAGTCGAGCTCACTGGCCCAGGAGGTAAACCATTATTGGCTGCCTACAGATTGCAATTTCCTTGCACGAACAATGTGGCAGAATACGAAGCATTGATCTTTGGTTTACGTCTAGCATTGAGCAAGCATGTTAAATGCTTGAAGGTTTTGGGAGATTCTCGAGTTGGTAGTCAAGCAAATCAAAGGACAAGTATACATGCCGTGACAGGAGACTAAGCCTTTATAGAACTAGGGTTATGGACCTCATGGAGGAGTTCGATGCGTTCAATATAGCCCTTATTTCTAGAAAAGGAAATCGAATAGCAGACTCTCTTGCAGTCACCACGGGCATGTTAAACCCGGTTGATATAAAAAGATGTAAAAAGTTTTCCATTGAATTGGTTCCTTGTCCATCAATACCCGATAATGTAAAGAATTTCTAGGTTTTTGAAAGTGACAGACACATTTTCAAATTTGTCACGAACTCGGGTATTTTTGAAAATCAGGTGATTGATGAGGAGCAAAGGTGGCAAGATGAAACAGAGAATGAAATTGAAACTGCGTATCAATCCAACAAAATACCTAAAGACGTGGTTTCATTGGAAAAAATGTTCGACATGGGATGCAAGCCCAAGAAAGGTAAAAGAGTCCCACTCCCCAAAGATGCATGTGATTCAATTAATCTAGGGAGTGCAGACAATCCAAAGGAGGTGTACATTGCAAAGGCATGTACAGATGAAGAAAGGAGCAACATAATGCAGGCATTGAAGCATTACATAGATTGTATTGCTTGGAATTACAATGAGTTGAAGACATACAACCAAGACATTATCACACATACCATCCCTTTGAAGCCAGACTCCAAGCCTTTTAGGCAAAGACAACGAGTTGTTAACCCGCTATTGGAGCCTTTGATCGAAAGGGAGGTCAAAATATTATTGGAAGCAAAAATCATTTTTCCTGTTAGGCACTCAACTTGGGTGGCTAACCTCGTTCCAATGAGGAAAAAGAGTGGAGAGATTAGGCTGTGCATAGATTTTTGAAATCTTAATAAAGCCTCTCAAAAGGATAATTATCCATTGCCTTCAATTGATGAAATTCTACAAACGGTAAATGGATCCAAAATGATGTCCTTTCTTGATGGGTATTCTGGATACAACCAAATTCTTATACATCCAAATGACAGGATGAAAACAGCCTTCACCACCAAGTGGGGGACATTTGCATATAAGAGAATGTCGTTCGGACTGTTGAATGCTGGTGCAACTTTTCAACGCGCCATGGATTATGCATTCAAAGGGCTCATAGGCAAATGTATCATCGTGTATGTGGATGATATCCCAGTTTTCTCGAAAAAGAGAGAGGACCATGTCAAAGATTTAAAGAAAGTGCTTCAAAGATGCAGAGAACATGGAATTTCCTTAAATCCCAAAAAGTGCATTTTCGGAGTTACAGAAGGAAAATTGCTTGGTCACATCATTTCAAAAGAGGGCATATCCATCGACCCAGAAAGGATACAAGCTATCCAAAACTTACCTCTCCCGAGTAGTAAAAAAGAATTGAGGTCTTTCTTTGGGCAGGTTAATTTTGTGAGGAAGTTTATCTCTAGCTTTGCTGAGATAGCCAAACCTCTGAACAAGATGCTCAAGAAAGATGTGGATGTAAAATGGAACGAGGAAAGTAGAGTGGCCTTCCAGAACATCAAAGATGCCATTTCCAGGGCCCCGGTCCTCATAAGTCCAGACTATTCCAAACCTTTCTACATTTATGCTTTTGCATCAAAACACTCCTTTGCGAGTGTCTTAACCCAAAAAGGCGAGGATAGTGCAGAAAAACCCATAGCATTTTTAAGTGCCCCCCTAAAAGATGCTCAATTAAGGTATTCAATCCTTGATAAGCAAATGTACGCACTTTTTAAAACGGTGAAAAAATTTAGGCATTACATTGTGCACAACAGAGTTATTGCCATCGTGCTCGACTCTCTGTTAAGACCATGTTTTTACAAAATGAACTAGGTGAGAAAAGAGGGAAATGGATTTCCACCATCCAAGAATTTGATCTCGAAATCCAACCTATGAAACTAGTTCGAGGACAGGGACTGGCGAAGGCGATCGCAGAAAATAATCCGCAAATAACATGCCAATACTCGAACACGTAATACATTGCTAAGGATGACTGGTATGTTGATATTGTGCAATTTTTATTGAATGGTAAGTGTCCTTCTAATCTGAATTCAACACGGAGAAGAGCTTTAAGGCTTAAGTCTGCCAATTATCTGATGAAATCTGGTGTTCTTTACAGGAAGAATCATGAAGGGATCTACCTGAGGTGCCTGAACAAAGAAGAAGTTGCCAGGGTGTTGCAGGAATTTCACGAGAAACATGGAACTGGTCATGGTGCGGCAAATGCTACAGCGCATCAAATCCTGAGAGCAGGATACTACTGGCCACATATTTTCAAAGATGCACATGCCCATGTACGATCTTGTCATATCTGTCAAGTGGCTGCCAATAGAGAAAGAAATGCAGCCATGCCGTTACAACCTGTAGTTGAAATGAGACCATTTGCACAGTGGGGACTAGATTTCATTGGGGTTATTAACCCAAATTCTTCTGATTCTCATAAATTCATATTGACAACTACATGACTATCGTACAAGGTGGACAGAAGCGATTCCTACTAAACATGCCACCACAGACGTTGTAATTAAATTCCTTGAGGACCATATTATAACAAGATTTGGAATGCCCGATTCTATTGTCAATGACAATGGTAAAGCGTTTATTTCTACACAATTTGCAGATTGGGCATATGATAACAAAGTGAGCTTAAAATTTGCATCCAATTATTATCCTCAAGGAAATGGGTTGGCCGAATCTTCAAATAAAAATTTGTTGAATACCATTAAGAAGTTGTTGGAAAAGAACCCTCGGGATTGGCACAGCCAATTGAAGTTTGCCCTTTGGGCAGATAGGACCAGAGTGAAAGAATCCATAGGGAATACTCCCTATCATTTGGTCTATGGGCAAGACCCGATATTTCCTGCAAATTTGAAGTTGCGACCTTGCATTTCATACAAGAGTACTTGGGGACAGATGATCAAGTTGAAGCCAGGTTAAGTCAGTTGTTGCACCTTGATGAAAAGAGAGAAGAGGCCATGAATCACATGAATAAACACCAGGAAGTTATCAAAAGATGGTTTGACAGAAGGGCCAAAGTTAAATCATTCAGAATTTCAGATTTGGTATTACTATGGGACAAAAGACATGAGGAAAAAGGGAATCATCAAAAGTTTGATTGTCTTTGGTTAGGCCCATATCAGATTTCGGAGATTCTTGGGAAGAATACCTTCAGGCTAAAAACTTTAGAAGGGAGAGATTTTATGCTACCGGTTAATGGGCAGATTTTAAAGCATTATTTTAGCCCTTAGGTTGTGAGATTTTGATATTATTCTTTCGGTTTTGGTGGGGATTTTCAGTTTTTGTTTTTATTGTTTAGGATTGTTAGTCTAGCTAGGATTTTGGTTGTGGATTTGATTTCAATTGACATGTTTTGTTTATTTTGATAAAAAAAAAATATATATATATATATAGGGAGATGTCAACTTATGCTTAAGGTTAGGGGAATATGAAATATTGGAATTGTCTTGTAAAAGCTCCACAAGTAACACAAACATCTTAAGTTATATTGTTTGATTTTGTGATGCATGAAAGAGTCAGTTTTGCATGACAAATCATTTCATTTGCAATTCAAGAGATAATGCATTCATGTTACATCTCACTTTACATATACATTTCATCTTAGTTGCATATGCATCTTAGGTACAAATCATTAAAGTATGTCAATCCCTCTTAGGGTTGTGTTATAACATAAACATAAGAATGAGTCCTAAGGTTGGAAACTGAGTCTTGAGATATCTAGAACCAAGCACGTCTCATACATTAAAAAGGATCTTGAGCAAAATGATCAAAACCTAACTTGGAAGAAAAGGTTGGGCGAAAGAAGTTTTCATGTCTATCCTATTTATGCAGCATGATCCTTAAACAGTGGTTTTGACCACTTCCATTAAGCTTAAAGTCTAAAATCAGAGTAGTAAGGATAGGGCTAAATCCTCATCGAACTTAGGTTGAGGATCCAATTCCCCAAAGCTTTGATTTGACCTACATGGAGTAGTAAGGATAGGGCATAAATTCTCATCTCACTTAGGTTGAGAATCTGATTCCCCAAAGCTCTTATGTCTCATTTCATAATAAATCTTGGATTGTAAGGATCGTACTATTTGTCCTCTCGCAAAGGATGGGTAGTCATCCCCAAGGTCTAAGCAACAAAATTAATATTTTCCATTTACATCTAAAGTTTGGATTGGAAGGATCGTACTACATGTCCCTAGCAAGGATGGGTAGTCATCCCCAAGGTCCAAGAAGTAAAAAATAAATTTTTCCCATCTCATCTTTATATTGGATTGTAAGGATCGTACTACTTGTCCTCTTGCAAAGGATGGGTAGTCATCCCCAAGGTCCAAAGAAATGAAGATAAGTTTTGGATTGTGGGGTTAGATATGCCCATGCATGGCAACATGTCTTGTCTAAAAAACAAGACCACTGATTGTCCAAAGGGTTAGACTAGCATGACCATTTCTTCCATAATTGGTTTAATTATTTTGCTCAAAGTGAGGTAATGAATTCTAAATCAGAATAGTAAGGATAGGGTTAAACTCTCATCTCGGTTGGTTGGGAGTCTGATTCCCCAAAGTTCTGATTTCACATTCACTTGCACATGGGTTCAAGATAGTAGGGACTCATAACCAACTTTGGGATATAATAAAACAATTCATTAGTGGATCCTAAGAGGGTTTGGCAATCTTGAATGTTTGTACATGATACTAGAAGAAAGATTATGCATTTTATAAAAGCGAGATCTCCTAGCATATTCATTAGGTTACACAAATCATTCACAATCTCATATATGCATTCATGCAAAACTGACAATGGAGTGTGGATCAATTTCAAACGATAGGGAAAGAAATTCATTGCACACACTGAGCTAATACTTGATGATTCTAATGATTCATGTACTTCTGATCTTTGGGCATTTGTTTTTATTGCTTATGTGTTAACACATATTTTTGAGTTTGTATATGTTTCAGGTTGGGTTCTCACTAAAATGCTCAAGAGCATTTGACAAAAGAGTCACCATTTGTTGTGGCTGATCCACAACACACCCCAAAATTGGGGACCCACCTTTTTTGCAGGCTTTCAGAGAAAATCTCAATGACCCAGATGCTAAAAATGAAGAAAAGGGGCAAAAATGCACAAGTGTAGAAAGTGTCACGAAATCGCGACATGTCGCTCCATCGCTGCCGAAAGAGGAGAGAGAAAAGGAAAATGAAAAAGTGTCACGAAATCGCGACATGTCGCTCCATCGCTGCCGAAAGAGGAGAGAGAAAAGGAAAATGAAAAGGTGTCACGAAATCGCGACATGTCGCTCCATCGCTGTCGAAAGAGGAGAGAGAAAGGCAAAATGGAAAGGCGTAGCGATATCGCGATGCGTCGCAAAATCATGGGTCAAACTGGTCAAACGACATGAAGTGAAAAACGTCGCGAAATCGCTACAGGTTGCGGCCGAGAATGTACGAAGTGAAAAACGGTGCAAAATCACAACAAATTGTAGGTGGAAGGCATGAAACGAAAAAACATCGCGAAATCACGACAGAAGCGAGCCTAGTTGTACGGAACATAAAGGCGTAGCGATATCGCGACAAAAATCAGCAAAGGGGCATGAAGTAAATCATGAAGATGGTCGTGAAATCAGTGAAAGAGGGGATGAAGCGAAAAGGCGTCGCGAAATCGTGATAGGTTGCGGTTTGCGGCTCCGAAGCAGCGAAGTAGTATGGACAGAGGTAGCGTAGCGATTTCGTGATGAAAAATTGGCAAGTGTATGAAAGAGTAAAATGGTAGCGAAATCGCGACCGCATTGAGTGAAAATGCACAAGTGAAAGAAGCATCGCGAAATCATGACAAAATCGAGCAAAGAGGCATGAAGCACGAAAATGGTCGCGAAATCGTGACAGAAAGCAGCCAAAGCATCGTCGAGTGAAAAACGTCGCGAAATCGCGACAGGTTGTAGCTAAAGCAGTACGGATGAAAAAACGTCGCGAAATCGCGACAACATGCAGCGAAGGTGTCCGAAGTGGAAAAGCGTCATGATTTCGCAATAGGTTGCAGGAAAACGGTACGAAACAAAAAAAGTGTCACGATTTCGCGATAAAAAGCCGCAGGATACTCCGAATGAAAAATCGTCGTGATTTCGCGACAAGAAGCAGCCGAGGGCGTACGGACATGGAAAGCGTCACGATTTCGCTGGGCGTGACGGCAAGAAAGGCTGTTGACAGGAAAGCATCGCGATATCGCGACATGTCACGATTTCGTGACATGTTGCGTTTTTGCGGATAGGAAGGCAAACAGTCGCATGCTATTTTTTGTCATGATTTTTAGGAGGACGTTACAGAAGGCACAGAAAGCGTGAGACACGTGGCATACAGGTGTCGGAGTTGCAGAGGCGTTACATGCATCGACAGATTTCAAACGTTTCGGCATCAAGCATGAAGTAAAAGCATCGAGAAGGCGGGAATTTGAAAAGACGCATTCTGGAAGGTGAAACGAAGCGACGCAGGTGAACCGAAGAGCCATGCCAGATAGTATAAAACTTGGAAGCGCAGATTGAGTAGGGGTTGGAAATTGCTACTAGCAGAGTTGCAGAGACAAGGGTTGCATGCCATTTTGGGCCTGCACTTGGAGCAATTTCCTTCATTTGTTCTGGATTTGTTATACCTGGAACATTCTGTAATTGTAATTGATACATCATTTTAATACAAAAATACAGAGAGTTGGCATCTCATTGATGAGAAAGAAGGAGTCATTTTTGCATGCATGATTTAAATGTCTTACATTTCCCTTTCAGATTTCTAGGCTTTTAGGTGGAGCTTAATGCAAGTGTTCTTGGTTGCTTCATGCGAATGTCTAAGTCTGAAATTACAGTAAAAACCCCAGAAACCCGCACCTAGCTTATCTGGATTGTGCGAATTTGCAGGTTCAATAGGTTAGGTTGCATGCGAAACCTCATTATCTTCGGTTTTATCAATCAAGATGGTAGCATTCTCGGACGTAGTTTAGTTGCATCTTCATTTGCATGTATTTTATTTTCAAACCCTTATTTCATTTTCTGCATTTTAATTACGAGTCATTTAGATAAATAACTGAAGACCCATTAAAGCTCAGAGTCCATTGCAAATCCAAATTAAAGTAAACTACAGTGCCCCTTGTTAACATCCACTTGCAAACCCTAAGGTATTCCTAGCATTTCATTTGAACAACATCATTGGTAGACAAAGAATCAGCATAACAGGAACCTTGGAGAAATTAGTTTGTCATAATTTCTTTGCAAGCAGAGGATTTTGGGACTCAGATCCTACCGGAGAGTGTGCTTTCACAATTGGGTGAAAACACCACTCAACAGGTCTGATTATAATTGTGCTCATAGTTTCATTTCCACAATTGGAAGGAGAGAAAATTATGTCCTTCCCAACCTTTAAATTTAGGTTGGTTCTCCTCTAATCATGCTAAACTAATCTCCTCTAAGTGCAAAAAAGTAAAATCTAGAGGTAAGGATGCGAGAGATTAAAATAAAATATGGTTGTAACCGTATCAAGATTATTCTGTAATCATTCAACATGCATGATGGAAATCAAATAACATCAAAGTGCTCCAATATGTATAAAATTAAAAATAATGGAAGAGTTGCCAAAAACAGAAGGGCAGTATCATAATCTATGTTTTTTCAAAATTGGTTTGAGAGTATAATATGGAGTCCACAAAGTGTAGCTTTGATTTCTTCAAATGGCCAAAGGATGTTTACAATGGAGCCTCTAGCTTCTATTTATAGGAAATTATTAACCTAAGGAGTTGTTGAAGGTAAATACTTTCTACTCCTAGTAAAAAAACTACTAATTTAGGGTCATATTTTAGTAAAATACACCACTAACTATTACATTCCTCCAAAATGCCTCCAAAGCTACTTAATAGGCTTCTAACTCCTCTTCAACACCATATAGTGGCAAAATGTCACTTTCTTGCTAAGTTGGGTCACATTTTGTCTTGTTTTTGTCTCGCTTAACCTTTAAAATGGTGGTTCACTTGTCCTAAAAGTAGTGTTTCACAAATTTGTAAAGTAATGATTCACTAATGTGAGACAATCACACCTCTCAACAACTTTTCCTTTTTGACTAACTGTTGTTTTGAGTTGATCACTCTTTTCACACTTAGCCAACTTTTTGTCATCTTTCAAAATTTAGGAGCCTATAATAATGTCCCCAAAGTTGCAAAATTTTATTTTCTTGTTCTTCATGGCTCCCAATTAGCATGAATTCGAAGGTAGTAGTTGAGCTACTACACCTCCCATGACTACAACCTCCTCATTAAGCAAAAACTTGAGTCCACAAGTAAGCTTCCAATGGAAGTTGCAATATAATTCTTTACCATCCCTATTGATCAGCTGGAAATAGGATCATAAGTTTAATGCATGTGGTGAACTATTAAAAAAATCTTTTCAATCACCACATTCACAAAGTTACAAGTATGAAGGTGACGACATAAATATGAGTGCCATTGAGCAAATTAGAAAATATAGGCACAAATAGAAAAGGATAAATAATAATTAAAAAATATAGGTACATTTAGAAAATGATAAATAACAATTGATCAAATATAATCATGGAAAATTAATATCTAGGTGTATTCAGTACAAACTAATATGAAAAGTGATAAATGGAGTAGTAGAGTATTGGTGGAGTCTTAGATACTAGCCAAAATGCAGAGTTAGTTATTTAAGCATTTGAAAGTAGGCTGATTAATACAATAATAGATGACGATAATAAAAACAACTTAGGCTAAGTGAAATAACTGAGGTTGACCGATGTAATAATAAACATTACAAAAATGATTTTTCAAAAGACAACATTTGAAGTTGAAAATAACAAATAATAAATTATGCTAGCATGTTTTGCATCAAACCTTGACGGGATAAATCCATAGACAAATTTATTTATTTATTTATTTTTGAAGATCTTTGGGTATTTAACCATATGTTGCATGAGTAAAATACTTTAATTCTTCTAAGATGCTAATAAAGAGATTTAACTTTTTATGTTATGTGTATGCTGGCTTAACAGTCAGTCTTCATTTCATCTCTATACACGTCTTCTACCATAATGAATTACGAAACTCTAATAAGCTAGAAAGCGGCCAAACAACCAAGTTATCAACTTCCCATTAACAATGAATAAAGGATTGACCATTGTTGTGTAGCTTAAATTTTTAATGATATGTTAAGAATTTCCAAGCAAAGGCCAAAAGCAAAATGACTTATAATGCACTGTAGGGACTTTATAGGAAAGTCTTTGAATTTCTTGCCCATATCAACCTTTTAAGTAATTTTACATGTAAAATTTGTCACAAGGGTTAAAATTAGTCTGAAAATTTCTATATAAAGTCATTTGTGAGTGTCGAATTTGATTAAAACGTAAAGGAAAATATTTCACCTACACCCATTAGAACGGTGGAATTTTGTGAATCAATATATTGCTCTGGAAGTTTTCCTTTGCATTCTATCAAAACGTGTTCAAGAGCTCATATGCGTCCAGGAAAAAATAAGGCAAATAATAGACAAATAACCAGCCAATCATTTGTTGAGCTAACAAATCTAATCTCATTCTAGTAGCCATAGAAATGGAAGTGTAAGCCACGCACTCCATTAAAAAAATTTACCACAAAAACATATCTAAAACGTGATCCAACTTGTTTAATTTTGTTGAAGGGGTTGCACTGGGACTGTCGTGCACGTTTATCTTGAGGCTGTAGTATGGACCTTGAAATAAAATCAATGGTCAATCCATATTCAAGCGCTTGTCCTTATTAGAAATCCTTGATTGCTATTATGGTGGTTGATGCTTACAATTGAAAATAACGTAGGATAGAGGGGCAAAATGGGCTTCTTCTAGTCTGAATTCGTTTGCAATGAGGAGCAATGTCCAGCGATTTGCCCGTGTGGTTACAGGTTCCCTTTCTTTAGTTCATGAATTTCCAAAGGCCTACAATATAGTCCAGGGGTTTCGCCCATGTGACCATGCAATAGACTAGAAACTTCAGAACAAATAAAAAGTTTGCTAATGCGATATGCCACATTCAAGAAAACACATAAGCTTTAGTAATCTTACATGAGCTTAAGCTTTTAGGGTCAACAGACGGAAAATTATGATAAGTTACCAGCCATAAGTAATTTCCTCGTTAGGGTTTCGAGTGGATTAGACAGAAATGATTTTCTCATTAGGATTTTGAGGAGCATGGAACGAGGGTTTGATTTTTAAACTTAGGTCTTGTATAAAGAATGACGGAGGAGGAAATCAAGCAGAGAAATTTTATCAAGCATAGTTGCTCCTATGGAGCAAAAATGTGGGCTTCACACTGATAGATAGGATCTGAGTCGAGCATGTGCTTCGTAGGATATGGGGACCATTGTCTCACAACATTTTTTACGTGCAAGAGGATCTTGGAAGGCTGTGTCATATGCAGTTGAGAGGTTCTCGTGCTTAGCAAAAATCTATAGTCTAACGATGCCTTGAATTCATCTTGGTCCTTGAGCAACTTTAGATTGTAGGCTCGTGGATCTGAAACTCTATTGTGACGCCCAAATATTTGTATGTTAAAATGCTCGCAAAAGGCAATCAAGCTGGTTGCAGTCCTTGCAGTCTCCGAAATTTGGTTTGTAATCTGGTTGGTCATGAGAGGGCCATGGCCAGGACCACGGCCACGGCCATCCACGAAGAAGAGGATCCTCGACATGTTGGCAACCCTCACAGAAATGTAAAGGAGCAAGGATAATGGCTATGGTGTGGTCGTTCTAGGATAGGAAACATAGCAGTATTTATGGAGATTGGTGGTGATGAACCAACCTTTTGAAAATCAAAATAAACATCAACTATTTTTCCTCGTTCCGGCAATACCTAATTTATATTTTTTAATTTTACAAACCTTTATAAGCCCATGCCAACCATACCTTATAATACTGTTATCTCATTCATTCAAACATACACCTTATAATACTGTTATCTCATTCATTCAAACACACACCTTATAATACTACTGTTATCTCATTCATTCAAACACATTTTTTTTCCAGTTATATAAAAGAGTTGGTCACAACTACGGTGTGGAATAAGCACAACCTACTTTAGAACAAACATAGTCTACTGTGATCTCATTCATTCAAACAAACACCATAGTGATTAGTTTGACAAGGATAGCCTACTAGTTAGGGTTTTGTCTTTTGTTTAAGGAGGTTCAAGGTTTAAACCTTGTATATGAAGATAGGTTAGATGGTCATGGTCAGGTGTTTATCGATTGGCTGCCCTAATTTGATGGTTAGGATTTTAGCTTTTCTTTGGGAAGGTTCAAGGTTAAAACCTCAGCATACGAGGATAGGTTGGATGGTAGTGGTCAGGTGTTTGTCGGTTGCCTATTCCATATCAATGGTTAAGGTTTTGGCTTTTTTTTTTTTTTTGGGGGAGAAGTCCAAGGTTCAAACCTCAGTTTATCGAAACAAAGATAGACCAAAATGTAATGACCAGGTATTTGCCTATTGGTTGTGTTAGATGATAGCAACCAGATATAGACCAGATGGTAACGACCATGTATTTGCCTCTTGGTTGTGTTAGATGATAGCAACCAGGTGTTAGCCGACTGGTTGCCCCAGTTTAATGCCCTGAAGGGTCTTGTTCGTTTCCCATGCCTTTGAGAATCTCATTGACTTCTTCTAACCCAATGAGCTAAGGTTTATAATGACAACACCCAATAATGTTATTTTTTTTTTTTTGTATGCTGAGGGTTGGGCATCCCCATCCCTAACCTCTCATAAGGAGAGAAGGAGAGAGCTAAGCTTATAAATAGGGAATTTAATATAGCCACACACTTCCCAGTATGGACCTTGGACCTCCCCAAGAAGAACCAAAGTCCAAACTGTTGGGACACTGTTGCGTTGTCCCAATGAGACTATTTCTTTTGGATTTGGTTAGTGTAAGGACGCCAAATTTTTAAAATAGAAATGGATATATATAAAAAAAAGAATATTATGATCACCTGGAATATTAATAGTAATTCTCTTTGACAATGAAATGATTGAAACTTAATTTTTTTAAATGTTACTTCCATATTTAAAAAAAATATTACGGAGCTGTTTCTTTTTAAGAAGTATTTATGGTGTTGCTTTAGGATAAGGGTATTATCTAAATGGTACACCCATATTGAAAGATATTATAAAGTTGTTACTAGTAAATTTATATTTAATTAAAATAAAAGCCTTTACAATTAAAAAAAAAGTGGTTGGGTTAACCTACCTCATGGTAAATCAAACTAACCTTCGTTGACAAGGGTTAGGAAATAACCTTAGAGTTGTTATTTTTTTAAGGAGTATTCTTGGTGTTTCTTTATCACAAAGTATTATCTATTGTCCCTTTTAAGTGGTCTTCTCTTAAAAAATATTATATAGTTGTTCTTTGATGATGTCGTTGTATTATAATAAAAATTTGTATCATATAAATTGTCACTATAAACATTATCTATCTTTGTCTTATATAAATTATTACTATAAACATTATCTATCTATCTTTGTCTTATTGGAGATTAGGAAACAACCCTAAAGTTGTTACTTTCTTTAAGGAGATTAGAAAACAACCTTAAAGTTGTTACTTTCTTTAAGGAGTACTGTTGGTGTTTATTTAACATAAAGGTATTATCTATTGCCCTTTTAAGTGGTGCTTTTGTTAAAAAATATTATGTAGTTGTTCTTTGATGATGTTGCTATGTTAAAATAAAAATTTGTATCATATAAATTGTCACTATCAACATTATCTATTTATGTCTCATTCTAAATTATTATATATTATTTATTTATATTTGAGTATGTAGACTATTGATTATTACTATAAATAATATTTATGAATGATTCAATATTTGTACGTTGACAGATAATTTTTTTTTTTTTAAAGAAAAATCTGTGTCAGGTACCGATATTTCTATGGCCCCCAACAGTATTTTAATTTTACCCCTTGGAATTGGGAAGCAGCAAGTACCGAGCATCTCGTCAGTCATGTAGTTGTGGAAGACGTGATACAAGACAACAGGATTATTCTGGTGCTATGTACCGACTACCCACTACACGGCCGAGGCCCACATACCAACCTATGCATAGGTTAAATAACCATTCGGATATTCCTATCATCAAGGTATTCGAATATTTCTATCTCCTATGAAGTAGTACCTAGGGGCGGGGCCTATTAATGGGGTTGGTATCTTTGCGGGCAACACTTGGACAATTGAAAACGGGTGGACGTGAAACGCGAGTGGCATTGGCAGGCCTTGGAGCCTGGAGAAAAGGCAGAGACAATTAAAGAAAAACAATAATCATAATCACAAATGGCGAGAATGAGTATGGGAGTGAGTTTGTGGGTGCTGTATCCGGCGAGACATCTGATGGCGGCGCTGATGTTTCATATTATGGCGGAGCAGATGTGTGTCTCGGTTTTGGTTGACATAACAACGGAAGCGCTATGCCCGGGGAGCAATTCCTGCAGCCTCGCCATTTATCTCACCGGCCTTACGCAGACGGTGCATCCATTCATATTCTTTTACATCTTATATTTCCTCTTACGTGCTCATTTTCCTTTAATTTTTGAAAAAACAGAAATTCAAGGCTAATGTGGAAGACAACGCTTTAAATTTGCTGTAGATAATACGTTGAAGTGCAAAGTTGTGTCAAAACACAAAATAGGATGCCTATTGCTTAAATTAAAGTTTATCGAAACATTATTACAGAGTTGACTTTTTAACTGTTGAGAAATGTGGCATTTATTTGTATAGGGGAGGCAAAGTCCTTAGAGACGGTGGGGGAAGTTGTAGAGGCATCGATATCGTCTCTTATAATTTTCCTTGGCTTGGCGTAATGCGTAGCTCATGCATCCCGTGGCCTTTATTTGAACTTATCAACTGCTACTGCAGCATAGGCCAATAATGTTAGGCTTAAAGTAGAATGTTTTTATGTATTGTAAGCAAACTTTCTATCCATGTCATTTTTCTAGTTAGAATTTCCTCCTTTTTAATATATTTTAATAAAAAGTGTAAATCATCTGTTTTAAACGATATCTTCCCTTATTTGCTTCTATTGGTGCTTTTCTACTATTTGCCTTCCAGGCAATAAAAGTTCCTTTTCTAATTTTTACTGTAGGTATATATCTTTGTTTCAGACTCACGTTGATGTTTGCGTCTTTAAATACATCCTTGCTGAGTATCATTTTTGTTCAGCCTCAAGTTCAAATTGGTTGCAGCACCCTGAACTGTTGTTCAGTTTGTTACTTCTGCATTTGCTGCCCTAAGCTGTTGTCTATTTTCTTCCATGCAAACCAGCATTCTCCTAGTAGATCCATTAAGTAGAGCACATTTTTCGTCTGTTTGTTTTCTACAAGTTACTTGTTTGGAGGATTCTGTTCTCATACTTATATAGTTCAAGCAACTCTACACTTAACTCTTATTTAATTCAATTTTTGACTTGAGTTGAACGAATGAGTTTCAGCTGAAACTCATGGATTAAATGGTAAATATGTTCCAACTTCTAATGGCACAGCAAGCTGTCAGTTCTCTTTCTTCGGTTGTCTCCATTGCCCAACCGGCCTTCAAATTGAACACCAAGACACACATTCCTCATTTTGATGGCACAACCAACGAGAATAAAGTGGATGCTTGGATTCACAGTTTAGACGTGTACTTCAATATGCAGCCCTAGTTCACAAAGAGACATAAAAGATCATGGTGGCAAAAATTCATATGGATGATCAAGCCCTCCCCCCATGTCAAGTTTCTGGAAGCTACTAAGCAACCGGAAATTTCTATGTGAAAAGAATTCCAAACCAGTCTGTGATGTGATGGCTTTCTATCCTTGGCCCCTATTCCAATAGTTCTTCCAACTCCACATTCAATCCATCATCAAAAGGAGCAAGACAAAACTTCTTTCTTTATACAGAATTTGGCAAACCTTCATGGAAAAGTTCAGGTTATTCTTCAGCATTCACAAACAACATTTAAGGCATTCACAAACAACATTTAAGGCATTTCATGACGGACTTTTGAGTACTAAATTTTTTCCAAGTTGGTGACCATGTTTGGCTTAAGTTGGACAAGCATAAGTCTCACAACCATGTCACTTGGAGGAGGAAATTTCTGTCACTCATCCTGAAGATCCAATTCCCAATTCATCAACCCTTGGTGGATGTTTTTTTGCTTGAAGTTTGGATTCCTCACCTATTGTAGAAGTTGGGGACATTGGACAACTTCCTATAAGCAAGTAGGAAATGATTAAATGATCATAATGTTGACTTTTTATAGTTGTACATTAGAATGTTTTTATGTTTTTTAGCATACTCTCTATCCATGTAAATTAACATCTTTCAAGTCAACTTCCTATCTTTCTAATTAGAACTTTCCAATTAGTATCTTTTGCATGTGCTTTGTTGTCTTATCCAACAAGCACATCTTTATTGTACATCTATTTAATACATTTCAATGAAGAGTGTAAATCATCAGTTTGGCTCATATCTTTTCTCATTTGCTCTTCGGTCTGTGTTTTTCTGTTGTTTGCACTGCTGTTTGCATTTCAGTATCCAGTTAGTGTAAATCATATCCTTTGACATATATCGTATGCAATCAAAAACTCCTTTGCATTGTCGTATAGCCTAGGAGAAACTTCCTTGCATTGTATCAAGTTCCATGTGTCGTCCTACTAAGCCCTCATAACCTTCCTTAGCACGTTGTGCATTTCTTCCTCCATGTTGTAGAAATGGAATACAACACACAATAATATATATATATATATATATATATATATATATATATATATATATATATATATATAAGCAAAAGTACACAATGGGAATAACTTACAGATAACTATGGATACATTGTGCACGTAGCATCTATCTTGTACAACAACTATCTGCAATACGTCATGGTCCTTGATGAATAACCCAACTACTAACATGCACACTCAACCAACAACTTCCCTTCACCAAGGTAGATGCATATATATAGGTATTACGAGACCGATGAGTGGTTGGCAACTGCTCAACTACCACCAAACTATTCATTTACATTAAACATTAAAATACATCATCAGGCTCCATTATTATTTCAAACACATATATTGCCATGTACACTCAAAACGCTACATGACAACACACACTTACAACAACTCTTATTTACACGTATCATTAACTTGTACACTGCATTCATGTGTGCATACATTTGTATGCTTGTACGAATATGCACTTATGCAAACATGCATTCCTATAGACGTCTCAAATTGTCTGTGTATATCTATCCCCTCCTTTGGACTTGTCAATGTCCTCGACGATAGACCAATTGAGCACTAGAAATAGAAGCATTGAATGCGATACTTGAATTTCTTGTCCTTCTGCTTCTTGCTATTCCATACGTCTTCTATAATTGGCTGCACTTCAAATTGTTGTCAACAAAATATTGCTCTTCAATTGCTTGCCTAATTCATGCAACTACCTGCATCACAAGTATGATGGGTAATGCCTATTGTTGCTTGTGTTAGGGGTCAAGGGGGGGCAGCCCCCTTGTAGGGTCAAGGGGTAGCCGGATAAAGGATTTCTTTACTGTCTAAATCAAATTTTTCCTAGCGATAACATTTTAATGGCCTTCGCTCGACTTACCTTTAACACTCAAATTGTTACTCAAACCTTCTGTAGACAGGAAAATTGATATGTCTGCACTTAGTGAATCAGTTTCGATATTATATGTTATTTTGTAATTTTATGCAAAGTGTTTGACGAAATGTGCATACATATATTTAATAATGTTATAAAGTGGCAATATAATATTGTACGTAATAATAAAGTGATGTTAAGTCATTTATGTCGACAAAATCATAAGTCATAAGCTAGTTTGTCCTGTAGTGGGAAATGTCATGTAAATGCAAGATTAAATGCATATGAAATGTAATGTAAGAAATGATGAGGTGTCAGGAAATGTCAAGAGCATTGGATTACAGTAGGTGAAGATGCCACAAATTTGTTTGTTGATGCAGACGAAGGGCGATCCAATGAAACATGCATAACAAACATGCAGATAGGATGCAAAATTGTAGATGAAGACTATAGATCAAGGATTTGTAGACACAAAAGCTTTAGTCATGAACATTGAAATTTTACTCATAGACGACAGGACCCGTCTGGATGACGAGTTAACTCGTCTAGACAGTAGCAGGACCCGTCTGGATGACGAGTTAACCCGTCTAGACAGTAGCAGGACCTGTCTGGATGACAAATTGATCCATATGGATGATGTTTAGCCAGAGTTGACCCATATGGACGATAATAGAACACGTATAGAAGACGTATCCACTGAACAAACATGTTTGGACGTTGGCAGAACCAGTTTGGATGTCGGCAAAACCAGTCTAGACGTGGGCAGGATTGATGGAACCGGTTTGGATGTCAGCAGGACTGATGGAACCAGTTTGGATGTCAGCAGGACTGATGGAACCAGTTTGGACGTCGACAAGACTAATGGCAAAAGCGCAGTTAGCCGTCAGGATGAAGGCAGAAGCACAATTAGCCATCAGAATGTCAACATAGGTAGACCATTCAGTTTTTAGGAAGACGACAGAACAAAAAGAGGAGCAGTCAATGAGAAGTTGCATGCTGACGTAGAATGTTTGGTGTTGAAGCAATTGCAATTTGTGGTGCACGATGATGAGCAGGACATGATTCCGACATCGATGCAAAATATAGATGACATGTACAACAGTGCATGCGATGGGAGTCCGACACTAGAGAAACTACAGATTCGTGTGCTCGATGGGGAGCGGGATGGGAGTTTGACATCAGAGCAACTGCAGGTTGGAATGTTTCATGATACGAACGAGAGTACTATGAAAGAGCAATTGCAAGGTGATGCGCATCAGGCTTCGCATAAGAGAGCACTATGCCACGAACCACTGTTGAGGTTATGCCAACCTATCAAACCGAAGGCCAATTTGGGCATACCGTGTAAGTGTCCACTATTTCATGGTGAATTGAGAGAAGACCTGTTGGTCAAAGATCTCCCTTAGGTGAGGATTTGGTTATTTAATGCGCCTTAGACCCGACCAACATTGAAAGGCCGAGAGGAAGAAATGCCTCCCGTGCCAATCTCCAGAGATGAGTTGGTTCCCTTGCTATTCTAACTAGGGGTTTTAAATATTAAGGAACTGAAAGGAATGGGAAATGACTGAAAGGGATGGGAAATATGGCCACAGGCCGGATAGAATAGGGGTGATGGGCTAACAACACGATAACTTAACTGCAGGTCAAATCAAATAGCCATTTAACATAAATGCTAACAAAAATTAAAACTAAACAACTAACATGCATAATCCCCAGTGCTACTCTAGAATTCACGTTTTACCAGAAGCTAAATCTAGATATTAGAATTTAAACCTACAGATAAACCAGAGAATTTAAATAGAAGATAAGCAATAGAAGACATACACATAACCAGAAGTCTAGAGTTAGAGCCAGACACTTTATATTTATAGCAGAATCCGAGTTACAACAAGCTTCTAGCAAACACCCATCCATTTTACAATAAGAAGGCAGGCTTATATAGAGAATTCTATCGCTTGAACATTAAATGCACACTAACAACTATGGCGGTGGCAGCCAAGATAAGAGTTACAAGAGAGTACAGTTATGAAATAGTTATTCGGGCATGGCTGGGACTGATGACTCCCCAAGAATGTAGTTGAGTCCCTTCAATATCTTGATAGGCTTGGCTTGTTGGCGCTGCCTCCTCACTCGCGGGGACCGCTTTCGTGGAAGATAAACTTGAAATCTCGGGACGTCTAGTTCGGAAGCTTCTCAGAATGACTACGCTCAGATAGATAAGGATGCACCTTAACTTTGCTGACGTGGAGAGCAATTGGAGATGACCGACGCCAGAGTTGACAGGCCCGAAAGTGAAGCGCAACCAGATAGTCCGGCGCACCTGAGGGAGTGCATCAGAGCCCGGCACACCTGATGGAGTGTGTCGAAGCCCGACGCACCTGAGGGAGTGCACTGAAGCCTGACGCACCTGAGGGAATCTATCGGTGGAACATTTCGGGCATCCGTTGAAATCTCTTTTAAAATAAAAATAAAATGGAAACACAAGAACTAAGAGGGCCCTACTTGTCCACAACACAAAGCTCAACAATAATATCATGTCTTCAAGGTGTTTGACTGGACTGCAACCACCAAAACTTCCAAATGGATGAAGGTAGCATTGCTTTTGAAGATGCTAACTATTGAGTAGAATGCATATTTACTGCCACAGTCTCTGCTTAAAATGGAATTCCAACAGGATCTCTGTAATAATATAGAGAAAACCATGAATTAAACTTCCACTCTATACTATTAAATTCTCCACCTATGAAAGAACTCTATAAAGATAGGCACCCATCATATACATTGTATCTAGTTAGAACTCAAAGCATGTGATACTTTTACGAAAGAAGGGTTTCAAAAAGTCATAAAACATTGCATGCATTACATGAATTATATAACTGCCCTTAAATAATATGCTTTCCTAATAAATGTTGTTATTAATTAAATAGGATAATTTATCCATAAGAGCACTCCCTTAAAGGTCTCAAAACAAAGTCCTTTCTAATATTTTAAGCCTATTCCCTCATTAGCAAAATAATTGGCAGTTCCATTATATTTTCTTCTTACATGAAGAAAACATATATAGCAGAATGAAATGATTTACAAAGGGAAATTATATTTGGACGACAGAGTTTATTCTCCAATTAGGGAATCTGTTTGTAGAAATTGCCTTCAGAATCTGCTTTAGTTGTCATCCACTGTGAGATTTAACCAATTGTGGGATTACTCACTCTAAATATTTTAGTTTTCCTGAATGTTTAGTCTTTACCTAACTTCATGTGGTGTATTGGCTGTAATTATCTCTAATGTTTTGTATTATACATCCACCTTTTGTTGGGGTTGGATTTCCTCTTTTTCCAATTCATCAAAAGTTATGTCTTTTGTTATGTAGAGGTCTCCAGTTGACAATATGCTTCTTAACCTTATTGATGCTAACACCATAAGGATAGGGAATATTCTCTTTCATGACATCCTAAATATGATGTGATTATTTTTTTGGAGTTAAAATTCCACTATTTTTGTCTTCCTTGGCAAGTTAGATAAATGGCAAAAATAGAATGTTCTTTATGGTGTATGTGGAAAATGAAGAGATCTATATGTGACATTTGCAGGTTGTTGGCATTGGTAAAATATTAACAATTCCGTTGATAGGACAGTTGTCAGATGAATATGGGTGTAAACCTCTAATCTTGCTGACACTTTTTGCATCAATTGTACCTTTTGGTGAGTACATTAATCTATTCATTTTATTTATATAGCTCATTAATATTCAAAACTAGTAGTGAGAATCGCACTTGGTCAAGACTTGTTTGGGTCATTTTTCACTTGGTAAAATCTCAACAAATAGATACTTAAAATGAAGCTACTTTCACATAAGTAAATGTATGTTTTTGCATCTTACATCTATAAAAATTTACTAACACACAAATTAAATCATCTAAACTTAAAAATAGAATAGTCATGCATGGAATTTAATAAAAGCTTCAAGTCTCAATTTTATATCAAAATTCAAAAAGCAGGTACTCAATACATGTCATAAATATAGCATCCAAATCTCTCAATTTAGTCTATAATATAAAATATCTAGTCGCCATCCTCAAAACACACAACAATGCCCACATCCTCCAAATCAACAAGTTCCTGCACAAGGCTTCAAATATACTCCTCCATTCCTAAATATGCAACCTCCTCCGAATCAAAAATGGCCATATCAAAATCCTTTGCCCCCTACTTTTCATATGTCGAATTCTAATTATCCTCTACCTTACTATGCTCCATGCTAGTATCCCCCATACCTACCTCAAGGTTATGTAGCATACCCATATCCACCACCACAACAACGGTACGGTCCACTTCCTCCATAGAATAATCCAACACCTCCATCTAGGCCTCATAATCAACTTTCGTATTGGACCTATCAAGGGCCATTGAACCTAGGAGCCTTCTCCCCTTATCCACCTGCCTTTATGAAAGCATTACCTACCTTTGATGGAAGTGGGAAAAAGATGGCATCGGATCACCTCAGTGAATTGTCTACACTTAAATCAATTCATCACATTTAGGAGGACATTGTGGTACATGTTGGCCACGGATCCGCCACCTGGGAAGGACTTGGTGTGTCAATGCGCCCTAGACCCACAGACCAACATTGAAATGCCGGGAGGAAGGGATGCCCCCAGTGCCGATCTCCGGAGAAGGCCGGCTCCTTTTCTAACCTACTTGGGGGTTTTAGATAAGGGTGCAAGAAAGAGATTAAAAAGGTGAAGGGAACTGGAAAGAGATTGAAAAAGATAAGGGAACAAGAAAGAGATGTAAATATCATGCGTCTCGGGTGGGGGGAGAACAAGCAGCACGATCGCAAATTTGCATCCGAACCAACAACAATTAAAACAAAGCATGTAACAAAAACTACAACTGTTATTCTACCCTATGTATCCTTCTGTTTAGTATTCCAGATCCAAATAATCACCAATGCCCAAATCTATAATTCAGACAGATAGAAATATAAATGGACATGAAGCAGAAACACTAGCAGAAGGCAGCATAAAAGACAGAGACAAGAAGCAGAGCCAAGGATGCTTTGAAATTAATTAGAAGGTGGTCCGTCACAGCAGAGTCCTCTAGCAATATGTCCCCTCTCCACCCTTCTACAATGAAATGAGGCTGCTATTTATAGCGCAATTTTCCCCCTCGATTACATTTTGGGCGCAGAATCCCAGACCTAACAAAAGCTACAAAAGCTGACAAAAGTGGCTAATGTTGACCTCTGCGGGTAAAGAATGTACTTGCAGCAAGGTCCTCCTAAAAATGTGGCAGCTCCGTGGAAATCCGATAGGTGGGAAGTTGAGTCAGTTTGAATGGGGGCAGATGTGGTACAATTTGTCAGTTCATGCTCATTTTTTCGGTACCCTGGCGACACACCTTCTGTCACATCTTTGACTTGAATCTCGAGGCTGGACACCTGTCGAAATCTGATAAGGGGAAAAATCTTCCTTAGGAGCTCATACTTTTTATGAGCGCAGTCGGGCGGATGAGCGTAGTCGGGAAGGCCTTCGTGCCTTTGAAAATTTTTGGGTAGGTTTCAACGTTCTTTGCCCGAGTGCAGACAGGTCAGTGAGCGAAGCCTGTCTTCGCTGTGAAGTCAGGCAGCCCCAGCACTTAGCCATTTTCTTCAAGTGAGCTGCCCAACTATGCACGAATTTGAGGGCGCAACCCGACTTCGCTGCGAAGTCGGGTTGCGCACCCAACACTTAGACTTTTTTGGGATGTCCTTCACTGACAATGCCCAGGTGCGAACAAAACTGAGAGCGCAACCCGACTTTGCTATGAAGTCGGGGTTCGCTCAATACTTAGTCAAATTTTGGGCTCAGCTCTCTGCACGTCAGCTCCCCAAGTGCGCACAAAATTAAGGGCGCAGTCGGACTTCGCTGCGAAGTCGGGTTGCAGCAACACTAACACTTAGAAAATTTTGGGCCTTTGTATGAGCGCAGTTGGGAGGATGAGCGCAGTCGGGAGGATGAGCGCAGTCTGGTGGGGCCCGACACTTAGTCAATTTTTTGGCCCGAAATTGAGCTTCCTGTTCCTGCTTTGCGGGGCCATAACTTTTGATCCGCTGACCCGATCGCCTATTATAATATATCGTCAAAAAGCTAGCGAAAAGATCTACAATGATAAAATATCCAAAGCTTATTTCATCCATTTTATCACCCTCGTTTATGGCCCGTGAAAACCTGAACACCTCCACATGCTGTTTGCCGCTTTAAAGCTCCATACTTAGGCCAAAGTTTATCAAAAAATTTAATGTGGCAAAATTGCCAACATTCCTAGCGGCTCGCGGGGCATTGAGCTCGCCTCAATGTTAGGACCCAGGCATTTATCCATTGGGCAACAAAGTCACCCTCACCGTCCTCTTGATATTCATTGCTGACAGCAACCTCTTTATCAAACCCTTGGCACCCATGGCCCTCTTGGAACACTAAAACAAACACTGCACAAACTAAAATAAGAAAACAACTAAAATTTTGCATACTAGCCGGCTTATTTATATTATTTACACAAAATTTTGCGGCATGATTGGCATGCCAACACAAATCTAGCTTTGGTTGCCTATCCGATGAACCTGCAGTGTCCAGACCAGATCTGATTGTACTTCAGTTGATATTTGAAGTCCGACTGGCCTCCCAAAGTTTTCCAGGTCGCGAACATGGTGCAACGTGGCAGGTTATCATTCATGCCGGTACCCATACAATTGATGAACAATGTGGCAAGGAGACTTGCCATACAGGAGCCCTCTTCGGGTACCGGTTGCGATGATGGTTGGAGCCAATACCACCACTCTAGAGAGTCCACCACCTTTGGGATTTCGAGCACGAGTCCCTCCAACTCCTTGATGCAATAGTAGGAGCTTTTTGGCAATAGGCCTTCTATCGGGGTCTCCTCAGGATCAGCCTCCTGGTGAGGCATGCTTATTGGGCTTTGGATGAATGCTTGTGTACTATGCCCTGGGACACAAAAAGGGTGCAAAAATGTGCCCTCTTTGTATTCAAAATTTGTCATTGGATTTTGTTCCTCCTCTTGGCCCGTCTCCTGATGGAAACTGCAAGAAACCATATTATTCATCATTTGGGCGGTATTTGCATATTCCCACTGGTGACTTTGGATGAGATCTGCCTCTCGAGCTCCATTGATATACCCCTTCGGAAATTACAAGAGACCAAGCGGCTTAGGCTGGTAAGCCTCCTGGGAGGAACGCTGCCATTCTAAACGGTGAGGAGTTGAGCACCTCAGACTATGTGCACTGGTGCTCCACTTGTAATGACCCGCATGGGGAGGACACTTGCATGGTGCACCAGAACTACGTTCAAATGTATGTAGGCAGCGTCCCAAGCGAGCAAATTAACATGATTCAAGAGGCGGACCATAACCTCATGATCCCCAAAGAAGAAAAAGTTTCGATTCTTACTAGAAATAGGAAGAAACCAATCGAGGTGGATGCAGTCCAGATGGAACCTCTGAAGGTGTACACCCGCTGCGAGAAGGAGAAGCCTCCAACAAAAGCTCTAGATAAAGTCCCTTTACCATCGTCGACGAAAGAAAAACCCCTGCCGACTGTGTTGCAACCTCAAGGTGAAACCAGGGAGCAAGCTAGGGAGAAGCTCAAGTACCCATCACTGACAAAGCGACAGAGGGTTGAAGCCACACAAAAGTACCGCACTAAGTATGAAGCCGTGAAAGATCCAGAAGTACCCACTGCATCGTCATACAACATAGTTGAGGAGCTAAAGAAAACTCCTGCCAAGATAAGTCTCTATGACGCTCTGCAACTTCCTAGGTAGGTTGACTTGTTACAGGAATCACTGAAATTTACCAAGGGAGGAAAGCCAACGCATCCTATGCTAGCTTAGACTCTGACCACCTCCACCACAGGGAAGAACAGGCCACCGCAATTTTGTCTCTTTGGATGGAAGGGTGGGTCGTGCACAATTGCATGATTGATTTCGATGCAGCAACCACCGTCATGTCAAGGGCAGTTTGCGAGGAGATGGGCATGGAATGTACGTGGAGCAGTCCAGGTGTTCTTCAACTGGATGGAACTCCTGTGAAGATAGTAGGCACCATTAAAGACATCCCCATCCAACTTCACAAGGTTCCTCAGATTGTTGTAATCCAAGAGGTTGTAGTTGTCGACTTGGAGCCGTATTTAAGCATGTGCCTCTCAAGGGAGTTCACTGCTAAGCTAGGGGGTTATCTCTCTGTGGACTACTTGCACATGGAGGTACCCTTCAAGGGAAGGAAAGTGAAGATCTACAATGAGAAACCCTCCACCTTCCTTATCGAGAAAATGGTCGAAGAGGGGCAGCAAGATGATTCAGTCCACCTGATGATGAAAGAACTGAAGGAGGTGGACCTGGTAGAAGAATCCCTGGAGGAGCTGTGGGTGGAGGATGAATTCTCCTTGACTGATTGTAATGCCATGATCGAGTCAGATATGGGATGTTATTCTATCACCAAGCCTAAGAAAGCGAAGGAAACAGTTATTGTAATCAACAATCATTTCATTGATGTAGTTGGGTATATAAAGTACATTGTGAAATTAGTTGAGTTTGGTATGAACCAACTCAACGGACTCAACCTCCCCAACCATACAATGCATATCCGATGCAATATAAAAATAATGTAATATTACAATAACCTAGAGTTTATAGTCTATAGTCTAACATCCCCATTTATTACATTATTTGGATATACAAAGTTGTTGGTGAAACAAGTCAAACTTGACACGTGCAAGAGCCTTGGTGAGAATATATGCAACTTGTTCACCAGTAGGAATGTACTGAAGTTGAATATGGTGCTTTGGAACCTCATCGTGAATGAAATGACATTGGGTGTCAATGTGCTTGGTTCTTTCATGAAACACGGGATTCTTGATCAGTTTCAAAACACCCTGATTGTCGCAAAACAAGTGAATTGGATGATCTCTTAAAGAAAAATGTTGAGTTCGTCTGGACTGAAGAAAGGAGAAAGGAATTTGAAGAGATTAAAGCCAGAATCGCCAAGGCTTTCGTGCTGATTAATCCAGATTACAGTAAGGATTTTATTCTTTACGCAGTCAGGGAGCCCGAGAGCTACGCGGGGGTCTTGACACAAAAAGGGGAAAATAGTGAGGAACGCCCAATCGCCTTCTTAAGTCAAATAATCCAGACTCACGAAGAGAGGTACAATTTTATAGAATGGCAAGTGCATGCAATCATGAAGTCGCTAAGGAAGTTTAGGCATTTTGTCTCTCAAATTAGAACCACAGTGTATGTTATTCACTCGGATGTGCGAAGCTTCATTATCCAAGGAGAAATGGGCAGCAAAAGAGCTGGTTGGGTGAATAAAATCTAGGAGTTTGATATCGAAATCCGACCCACCAAATTGGTTCACGGTCGAGCCTTGTGTCAGGAGCTAGCGAAGAGCATAGCTTCCGAAGTAATATCATGCCAATGGGACAATCCAGTGGTAGAAGACAACTTCGCTAATTAATCTACCGGCAAAGAAGATTGGACTAATGAAATCATCAGGTACTTCAACACTGGGAGATGTCTCGAGCACTTAAACACCTCACAATGAAGATGGTTCAGGATGCAATCCCTCTGTTATGTCTTATGCCCCGATGGACTATTCTTTAAAAATATTGATGGCATTCTTCTAAAATGCATCAGAGGAGATGATAAGGGAAAAGTCCTTGGCGAATTTCACTCTGGGTTTTCAGGAGGCCACTTCGCAGGAAGGTCGACAGCCTTAAAAATAATCAGGGCAGGCTACTATTGACCTACTCTCTTCGTCGATGCTTTCGCAGTTTGTCGAAAGTGTGAACAATGCCAAAGGTTCACCGTCCGAAGTAAAAATGCCCCAATGCCCTTACAACCATTACAAGTTGAAACACCTTTCCAGCAATGGGGGTTAGACTTCGTAGGGGTGATATCACCAAATTCATTAGCGGGACACAAGTTCATCTTGACTGCAACAGACTATTTCACCAAATGGGCCGAAGCAATACCCACGAAACATGCTGATCAAGAAATGGTCATTGCATTTCTAGAAGGTTTAATCACCCGCTTCAGGGTTCCAGAAGCAATTGAAAATCCAACAAAGCTCCACCCAAGGCAAGTCTGACGACAGCGGTCCTCCCAAGAAGCACACATTCCCAGGCTGGGTATTTATCCAAGGCATTGGTGCGACACATAAATGAAGTTTTTTCACCCCGAAAGACCCGGTATCTAGTTATCATAATAGGATGGGAAGTCTCAATTGCAGAAGATGGTCAACGCAATTTTTGGAGCCGCTTGAGCATCCTAACCAAAACAGGTCTATGGTTCATAAATGCGAATTTCCCCGCTTAACGCGACCCTGTATCTAGTTATGGTAATTGGATAAAGAGACAAAGGGAATTTTTTCAACGATGGAAGGTCTTCAAATGAAGACCGTTTACAGAAATTGGCAAAGTCTGGCCGGTTGTGTCCTTGAGGATAAAGGAGTTAGCTGAATTTACCTTTGCAATCTCGAATGGCCCATCCCAGAAAGCGTCTAGTTTATCATGATTGCCAGGCTTGGCCTTCCAAGAGTCCCACTTCCATACCAAGTCTCCTACTCTGAATGTTTGGGCAAAGGACTTTTTTTTGAACCAGCTTCGGGTGATTTGGGCATGTTTTGCAAGTTCTGGTAGGCCTTATCATGATCTTCCTCCAATTGTAGCAGTTGAGCTAGTCTATCCTCCATGGGACTAAATTCTTCTTCTTTGTCGTTCAACAACTGTAACGCAAGAATTTCTATATGGGTTGGTAAGATAGCCTCCTTGTCGTATACCAGGGTGTAAGGCGAGGTTTTGATCGACTTCTTGATAGATATCCGATCAGCCCACAGGGCTCGATCCAGGAGAAGGTTCCAAGCCCTTCTGTTCTTCTCTATGATCTTTCTCAGCAACCTTAACAAGGTCTTATTTGTTGATTCTGCCAATCCATTACCTTGTGGATAGTAATTGGAGGTGACCTTGCGGTATATCCCATATTTGTAGGTGAATTCGTTGATCTTGGCACCTATGAACCCAAGACCATTATCCGTAACTATTGCTTTCGGGATGCCGAACCGGGTGATCAAGCCCTCTAGGAACGCAATGACCGTTTCCTGGTCGACGTGTTTTGTGGGCATCGCTTCAGCCCACCTAGTGAAATAGTCAGTTGCAGTCAAGATGGACTTATGTCCTGCAGAGGATTTCGACAAGATAACTCCTACAAAATCTAATCCCCACTGTTGGAACGGTGATTCTACCTGTATTGGTTGGAGGGGCATGGGAGCATTTTTGCTTCGGCCAGCGAACTTCTGACATTGTTCGCATTTTTGGTAGACTGCAAAGGCATCAGCGAAGGGTGTAGGCCAATAGTAGCCCGCCTTAATTATCTTTAAAGTTGTTCTTCCTGCGAAGTGGCCCCCTGATAACCCAAAGTGAAATTCACCTAGGACCCTTTTCTTATCATCTTCTTTTATGCATCTTAGAAGAACACCATCAATATTTCTAAAGAATAGGCCTTCAGGACGTAATATGTATTGGAGGGACCACATCTTGAAGTGTCTTCGCTGCGAAGCATTCAAATGTGGAGGACATCTCCCAGTGTTGAAATATTCAACTATTTCACTGACCCAGTCCTTTTCATATTCTTCTTGATTCGCGAAGCACTCTTCTGCCATTAAGTCATACCATTGATAGGCGGTCACTTCGGCTGCAACACTTTTTGCAAGCTCTTGGCATAACGCGTGACCACGAACTAGTTTCGTGGGTCGAATTTCGATTTCAAACTCTTGTATTTTGTTGACCCAACCTGCTCTTTTGCTGCCCAACTCTCCCTGGATAATGAAATTCCACACGTCTGGGTGGATAACAAACACTGTAACCCAGATTTGGGAGACAAAATGCTTGAATTTCCTTAGGGATTTCATGACAGCATGCACTTGTCGTTCTATGAAGTTGTATTTCTCTTCATGGGGCTGTATTACCTAACTTGAAAATGCGATGGGACGCTCTTTGCCATTTTCCCCTTTTTGCGTTAGGACCATGACATAGCTCTCAGGTTCCCCTACAACATACAGAATGAAGTCCTTACTATAGTCAGGGTTAGTTAGAATAGGTGCCTGAGCAATTCGGGCCTTGATCTCTTCAAATGCTTTTCTTCTATCATCTGTCCAGGTGTATTCAACATCCTTTTTCAAGAGCTCAGACATCAGCTTAATGACTTGAGTGAAGTCTGGAACAAACTTTCTTACGAAATTAATTTGGCCTAAAAATGACTGCAACCCTTTCTTATGCGCCGGGAGTGGGAGCTTTAAGAGAGCCTCAACTCTGTCAGGGTCTACGACGAGCCCCTTCTCTGATATAACATGTCCCAGTAATTTTCCTTCATTCACTACGAATATGGACTTCTTCGGGTTAATTGAGATGCCAAATTCTCTACATTTTTCAAATATCTGCTGCAAGTGTGAAGGATGGTCTTCCCTTTTTCGAGAGAAGATGGTCATGTCATCCAAATAAATGACAATGACCTCATTTAATAGTTCGTCGAATGCTAAATCCATAGCCCTCTGGAAAGTGGCTCCTGCGTTTGAAAGGCCGAATGGCATTCGCTGATAAGCGAATGTTCCCCATTTAGTAGTGAATGTCATTTTGTGTTGGTCCTCATCTCTAACCCAAATCTAGTTATATCCTGAAAAACCATCAAGTAGGGAGAAACGTTGGGCTCCATCTACTGAGTGCAAGATTTGATCAATCTGTGGGAGAGGGTAGTGGTCTTTTAGCGAAACCTGATTTAGATTGTGAAAGTCTACACAGTCGAATGTCCCAATTTTTCTTCCTGACGGGAACTAGATTCGCTACCCAAGAGGAATGCTTTATGGGGTAAATAATCTTAGCTTCAAGTATTTTCAGAAGTTCGGCCTTCATCATGATTTCGATCTTCGGGTTAACAGGCCTTTGCCTCTGTCGGAAAGGTTTGAATCCTTCCTGCAACTCAATTGTATGTTGAACCAATTGTCGATCATAGCCTTTCAGGTCTTGATAAGACCATGCCACTATGTTAGGATACCTTCTACACAAAGATCGGATCTGTTCTAGCTCTGTCGGGGTACAATCTGTCCCGAATTTTATCACTTTCCCAGATTCGAGCTCCAGATCCTGATATTGCTTAGCGTCGACTTTGATTCTGTGGGAAACCGCTTGATCATTTTGATCAAAAAGGCTTTCTAGAGTGATCAACCCTTTTGGAACATGGTTGTTTTTTAACTGGACCAGCCCTACATATTCTTCATATTTTGGACTTCTCCCTTCAACAGTAGCTACTTCTTGGATTAAGAAATTGATGATCTGTTCATCATTGTCGAAGACTTGTCAGTGCATGTCTCTATCTGGTACGAAAGGCCTATAAATCATTCTCATAGCTTTGGGCTTGTGTACCATGTCATCGGCTAGAGAATATCTAGCTGCAATGGAGGCTAGGACATCAACGTGTCTATTTTTTTCTCGTGGGATGGACTGCAGATTAAGTGATTCAAACTGTTCGAACAGGTCCCACACTATGTTGCGGTATGCTTTAAGATAATGCTTTTTGGAGATGCACTTGTTGGTGACCTGATTACATACCAATTCAAAATCTTCAAAAATTTGGAGATGCTTTACGCCCAACTTTTCTGCTTTCTTTAGTCCTAGGTATAGGGCTTCATACTCCACTATGTTGTTGGTGCAACTCCAAACCAACCGGTAGCAATATTCTCTTTGCTCGCCAGACGGTGATACTAAAAGTATTCCTGCCTCGATGCCATTTTTGCATCGGGCGCCGTCAAAGAACAATCTAAATAATTCTCCCTGTGTAGATATATTATTCTCCAGCTTAGTGTGCTTCTCTGGTTCGGTGATAGTATAGCATCCTATTTCTGTCTCTATCATGGCATTGACATCTGTCAGTGAAAACTCGTCTTCAAAATTCAACTGCGCAAGATATTCTTCAACTAGGTCCACCTGCTCTATCCCCTCCGCTATTGCATGTATGGGATCACCACTTTCCTCCTCGGACATCTTTTGTACGAGGAATGTAGAAGGTTTCTCATTGTAGATTTTAACCTTCTTTCCCTTGAATGGAACTTCTAAATGTGAGTAGTCCATGGACAGGTATCCTCCTAACTTTGTTGTGAATTCCTTTGAAAGGCACATACTAAAATATGGCTCCAGGTCAACGACTACCACCTCCTATATTACCATAATTTGGGGCACCTTGTGCAGTCGAATAGGTATATCTTTAATTACGCCAACTATCTTTACAGGAGCACCATCCAGATGGAGTACGCCGTGGCTGCTTCGCATGTACTCCTTTCCTATTTCCCCGTAGACCGCCTTAGGCATGACTGTCGTTGCGGCCTCGAAATCAATCATACAATTGTGGACAATATACCCTTCCATTTGTAAGGACAGGTAGAACGGAGGAGGCCTGTTCTCTCCTGTATTGGATGTGGATAAGGTTTGCACTAGGGCAAGTGGTGCTAACTTTCCTACCTTTGCTGTCTTCAAGGACTCCTGCAACAAGTCCACTTGTCCAGGTAGTTGTAATGCGTCGTATAGACTAATCTTGGCAGGTGTTTTCTTTAGCTCGTCCACGATGTTGTATATTAGGGAGTTGTGTATTTCGGGTTCTTTTTTAGCTTCATATTTCGTGCGATACTGCTCCGTGGCTTCGACTCTTTGTCGTTTAGTCAGCGAAGGGAATTTAAGATTTTCCCTAGCCTGTTCTTTGGTTTTAGCCTGAAGCGGGGTTACGAAGGCCTGTTGGGTCTTCTCTTTTGCTGGCTCAGGATGAGAAACTTCGTCTGGGGCCTTGGAAGGTTTTTGCCCCTTCTCGTGGCGAGTATACACCTTTAAGGGGGCCATTTGAGCCGCATCTACCTCCATTGGTCTTTTTCCTTCCCTAGTAAGAACTGAAACTTGCTCTTCTTCATCAATTACTAGGTTCTGATCTGTTTGCATGTAATGTTGATGCAGCATGCAAGTATTTTCTTCATGTGGGTCATTACATGTGGAGCACCAATGTACGTAGTTAGAAGTGCTCGGCACTTCGTCAATCATGACATTCCTTGCCAAAGACCTTCCCTGCTGTAACACTTGGACTTTAGTGAGCGCTGGTGGGGGATAAGACCTTCTTGGAAGAAACTCCTGCTATGCCTACTTTTTCATGATGGTCATGTCATTAGACAAGGTCTGTACCATGGAGTTTAGAGATTGAACCTCCTGCAGTATTTTAGCTTGCATATCTTCAGCTTTGGGGGTAGGTGGCAATGGAGCCATCGTTGGTATTGGAGGTAGGGCAGGGTATTGGGGTGCTGCTAGTAACACGGGAAATGCAAAAGGGACAATGGGCGGTGGTGCCAAAAATGTATTTGTGGAGTAGTGACTTGGGACACAATGGGGTTCAGGTTCCATGATGAGATTGGATACGTAGGGGTTGCGAAGATTTGTGAAGTAGCCGCACTTGTATACTGTGACTGAGGGAATTCTAGAAGTATGGGCATCGACATCCTTTAAGGAAGTTTACCCACAACTATCAAATCCATTTCCGCTTTTTGGGCCAATTCATACAGTTCAGGGAAGGTATTAATATTCAAATATCTTACCATCACGGTGATGTCAGGGTTAAAGGCCCTGAGGTAATAATACATCACAGCTTCGCTGGTTGGTCGGAGTCCAGTTGGTACCCTTTGCCAAGTTCGAGTGAAATTTACGTTGAAATCAACAATCTCCTCCTGCGGGTGTCTCTGAATCGTCGTAAACTGGTGCAAGAGAGAAGATGGATCGACAGATTCATTGAAACCCCTCATTAATTGTTCGGCTAACTGGTCCCATCCCGTTATAGTGCCAGGTGGTAGGGATCTATACCAGTAGAGGAGATTTAATCTGAGAGACAGAACCAAAAGCTTTACCATAACTCTTTCTTCTGTAATGTCATGAATTGCCGCCAGAGAAACAATATCTTGGATATTTTCCAGAGCTGTCTTCCCTGTTCCTCGAATGTGGGGATTTTCTTCATAGCAGCAGGCGGAACCTGCCCTTGTACCGCTAGATTTAATGGTCCAGAAGAATTCCATGTCAGGAACAATCTGCGCAGCGGTTGTTGTTGCTGGTGTGCCATGCTTGCGCCTAGATTCAAAAAAATAGGAGTTCCCGAAGTTCCTTGTTGATTGCTAGTTGGATTACTAACTGGAATAGAGGCACTTGGATGATCTGGTGAGTTAGGAGGGTTAGGAGGAAGACTAGTCGCTGTGCTATCTGAAGTTGGACCTTGTTCGTCAAAGGTAGCCTCTTGCGAGGACGTTCCACGTAAAAGTGATTCAGGGGTGACTAACCTGGAGCGTTCCCCAAAGGCGTCAATATCGAGTTCAAAGAACTCAGTTTCTTCTCCACTATTACTAACTCTCCATCTCGTTTGCATGAAGGCACAGATACTTTAGTACCGATCTCTATGACTTTAAGATTCTAAGGTTGAACAGAGTCGCCAGATGCTAGAGTCTTTTGGCAATGAGAAAAGCATCGATTCTCATTACCACTCACAAGGTGAGACTGACCAGGTCCCACCGGGCGTGCCAGACACTGTTGGCCACAAATCTACCATAGTAAAGGATTTTGCAATGTATACGCGCCCTAGACCTAGACCAACATTGAAAGGCCTAGGGGAAGAGATGCCCTCCGTGCCAATCTTCGGAGAAGGCTGGCTTGTTTACTAAAATACTAGGGTTTTAAGCTAAGAGTGCAGGAAAGAAATAAAAGGGAGTAAGGGAAGAAATGTAATTGATTCAATGGGAAAGAACCAATTAGCACGATTACTATCTAATACCTTGAAATAGCAACAATAAATACAAAGAACAAAACTTAAATGAACACCGTGCCAACTTCCTTATGTATCCTTTGGAAGAGTTCTAGGACCCAGTTATCTTCCTATGCCTAAATCTAGATTGCAGAATTACAACACTTAAGAAAATAGATGAACATTACCGAAACCATTAACCACAGGCAGCATAAAAAGAATATCGCACGGTATTTTCTCCCCTATGTATCTTTCAGGAGAATTCCAAAACCCAACCCCTAATCGCACACCTAAACTCAGGATACAGAATTACTGTATGCAAATGAAAAAATAGGATGACAAAAATTATCACAGAAGGCAGCATACAAAAGAGAAATGGAGCTCCGAAGTCTTTAATATCTATAGCAGAAAATCAAGTTACAATAGCTTTCTAGCAAAAGTTCTCCCCCTTTTTCATTACATTTCATGGGTTTTTATAGAGGACCTGACCCTTTGAGCCATTAATGCACTTAATTTGGAGGTACGCTCTCGGTAACCTGGAAAATCTGCTTCTACTCCTACAACTGAGTTTTCACATCCTTTTCCACATTTACCCATTACGGCCGCATTAGCCGGGGAAACCTGCATTTATGGGTTGTTTGAATTGTCCTGGATTTTCCTGTGTGTGGGGCTCGAGTGGGTCTTCGAGTCCCTCTGGCTCTCCTTCGCGACTGATATTTCTTTTCCTGTTGCTACAAATGGGTATCGGGTCTTTCGAGCTAGTAAAGGTGCATTTATGAAATACTCGATTGCCTTGGAAAAATGCCCGGCCTAGGAGTGTGTGCCTTTGAGAAAAGTGCCCTGGAAGGAGCTTCGCCAAACTGACATTTGGAGCTTCGCTTCGCAATGGACGTGGGCCGAAGTGGGAACGATCACCTTTCAAAACGTGGCTCCTACTTTTTTATTACTTCGCCGAAAAGACAATTTGGATGCCGCTTCACAGGGGGTTTTGTCCAAAGTGGCATATAATTGCCAATGGGCCACAAAATGCTTCATTGCGAACCCCCTTCAAGACAGTCGTTCGGGAGGTTTTTGGCCGAAGCGCATTCTTGCCTTAGAATATCGCTTTGACTTTTGAAGGGCAACTAATGCTTTGAATGAGGGAGCTTCGCACAAAATTTGGTCGAAGTGGATGCTTCGTAGCGGCCTAAGGCGAAGTAGATTATTTTTGGAAAAGTGGTTCGCCAGGAGAGGGGTCTGAAGCGGATGCTTCGCTTAAATTTTAGCGAAGTACTCTCTCAACACTTAGAAATTTTTGCATTTTTTGCTTCGCAAGGTTTTCACCCAAAGCGACTGTTTAGGTTGCTTCGCTAGCGAATCTTCTTCCATGCCTTAGAAAATCTTGGGCTACGATCTAAGCTCTCTTGTTTTCTTTTCTTGGCGAAGCTATCTTTCTTTTTCCTGCGAAGCTCCTAAACCTAGTTTGCTTTGTGGCGAAGCTCTTACACATACAGTTTTATGTACAAGGGGATAAAAATGAAAGACAAAATTGCTGCAGTACTTAAAAATGTTCAAAACCAAGGGAACAAATTCATGAAAACTTAGAAAATACTTTACAAAATTTTGATTTCCATTACCCCTCCAAGCAATGTGACAAAATTTTCAACAGTAACCAAGGAGTCAAGCAGCCGCAGTTGACCAATTCAGGGTTACAGTGCATCATGAATGTGTTAATGGCCCGATTGTCCGACGAATAGTGTAGCTCAGATCTCCCAAATTTGGTTGATTTCGTACTTGCAGGGGATTGAGCAAGGAGTGGATTACGACTGGGTAGCCTACTTGGCACTTCACATGCAAAATTTTCTGATGCCAACTGTAGACAACAGTTCTAAGCAAGACAAACCATGAAGAACTGGCTGACGACAATGTCCAAACAATTTTGATTGTAAATAGCAATTTTGGAATGCTATGTTGATTATGTTGTTGTCTTATGAAAATTGTAAAATCAGCCAATGAATTTTGAAGGCTTTATTAAGTACATAGAGCACTAAAGGACAAAAACAGTCATCATTGTGTTAGTCAGCTAACTAGGCAAGACATCTAGGATTAGACGTCTAGTGTCAAGATGTCTAGTTAGTGTTAAGATGTCTAGTTAGTCAAAGACGTCTAACAAGTCATTAAGGCAAATGGTTGGGCGGTTGGGAGCGAAGTAGTTGCAGTAACTACTTCGCTTTCCTATTTATACCCCCCATTCAAACTTGTATGGATCATCATCATCATTTTGCTCATAATGCCAATGCTCTTGTACGAAATACTTGTTTTGTGTGTGTGGTGATTTTGTGAGGGTAATTGCAGGTTGTGTTGCAGATAGCACTAATTGGCAATGTTGCAGGGTTATTTTGATGCTTGAGTGCAAGTTAGATGCAGCAACAAGGACGAGAACCAAGTGTTGTATTTGTAGGTACGAAGGACTGGGAAATTGCAGATTATAGACGTTTGGACCTTGACGTCTGAACCATCCGTCAGACGGTTAGCCGTCTAGCCTCAACACTAGATGTCTAACCTTGCCTTAGAAGTTTTGTCATGTTCCATAGACGTCTAAAATCCCATCCTTGACGTCTAGACGTCTAACCCTCAACCTGTGACGTCTAACCCTCATCCTGTGACGTCTAACTCTCAGTCTGTGACGTCTAAATCCTAGCTTGTGATGTCTAACCCTATGACATCTAAACCCTAGACGTCTACCCCAAGTTCCCAGATGTCTAGCCTGATGGTTAGCCCATGACGTCTAGCCTGTGAAGGCTAGTGTGTGATGTCTACCCCTAGACGTCTAGGCAGTACACTCAGATGTTTGATCCATTGACGTTTAGACTTGACTTAGTAAAGAATATATTTTCTAAGGTCTGTAAGTAGTCATTCTGACTGTCATCATCCCTTACCCTGGGAATGTACTCATCCCTATCTACATTTGGCGTCGTTGCCTAATTGAACTCAGAGTCTAGAGATGCAAGTGATAGGATTAAGAGGTGAATGACTAATTTCAGGTTGCAAACAAGGAGTCAAATACCGGTAAGAAGAAGTGCACGACTGGCAAACTTAAGGACACACGAGGCAACAAAAGCCTCTCATATAGAAGTGGAGAGTCTGGAACCCTAAAGACGAAGATAATCCAAGCATTGAAACATTGTTGGTGACTGCAAAAAACGAGGAAGAGCCAATAGCCGAGGAAGAGCCCATCATTGAGAACTGGACGGCAACACTAGAACCAGCGAGGAAGAGTTGGCCAGAGGATATGGAAGGAGGGAACCTTGTATCAGGGCAACTACGTGAGGGTTCATGGGGAGGGAGGCCAGAGCCACGTTTGGTGTATTCACGGAGGAGGTCGCGAAGTAGAGAATTATTAGAGTTGGGCAGAAGGCTATTTGGGTATAATTTTGCACCATCAACAACATACAGACAACCTAATCGAACTCCACAATCATCGACACCAGGGAGTCTGACCAACATAACAAATACTATGGCAAATCCCGCCAATAGAACAATAAAACAAAAATGCCCACCTTTTTCAGGTGAAGGGAAGGAAGACCCGTCACGGCATGTGGGAACTTGCATTACCATTTGGGGAGCAAATGGGGTCACCCAAGACACACAATGGCTGTAATTATTCCCAGCCACATTGGGAGGTATGGTGATAGACTGGTACTTAAAAAGACAAAGTACACAAGCTTTTACACAATGGGAGGATTGAAGACTGCATTCATTGAATAATTTCGACCATTGAGAGATGACACTGACATCATCACAGAAATCTATGTCACCAAGCAAAAACCAGACGAGGATGTCAAGAATTACAATAGAAGATTGAAACAATTGACAAATAAAATGGAGATGACACCTGCCGATGGCATGATAAAGAGGTGGTTTTTGGATGGGCTACTATCGAAATTCAAGAAGAAGATGAAGGCAGTACTGTTGTCACATTTTTCACGGGGTGCAATGTTTTCAATTTTTGTAAGAGAGCTGCTCTTCCCTTTCCCTCTTCCTCTCTTTCCCCTTCCTCTTCTCCCTCTTTCTCTCTCTTCCCTACATTCTCATTCTTCCCTCTTTCTCTTGAGCCCCTAAGTCAAATCTCAAAATGACAGCAGTTGCCCTAAAAAATGGCTAAGTGTCAGGGCGCAATCCGACTTCATAGCGAAGTTGGAGTGCGCCCTCCAGTTGGAGCGCATCAGGAGTGCAAAGTGCGCAGTGTGACAAAATCAGCCAGAAGAACAAGTGTTCAGGGCGCAATCCGACTTCGTAGCGAAGTCGGAGTGCGCCCTGCTTTCTGGGCGCACTTGGTAAGCAGGCTGGTAGGAAAAACAACTAAGTGCTGGGGCACAACCCAACTTCACAGCGAAGTCAGAGTGCGCCCCCTTTCCAGGGTGAAGTTTGTACGGTAGTAGGAATCAACTTTCACCTGTGCGCAACCCGACTCCGCAGCGAAGTCGAAGTGCACCCTTTAACAGGTGCGCATTAGGGGAACAAACTCAGAAAAGTACCCAAGGCATGAAGGCCTTCTTGACTGCGTTGTTTTCTACTTGCACAACCTGACAGTGCTCTGATCCTGGGTGAAGTTGGATAAACTGCCTTTCAAGGCAGACACATGTCAAGCAGCATCATCTGAAAAGTGTCCAACTTTGGGATCCGAGTCGAAACGTGTCAAGCACAAGGACAAGCATGGGATGCACTACTTATGCTAGCTACCGCCTTTAAAGCTGATTGGAGGTTCTACCTGCTTCAGCTACCCATAGTCCTACCGATGAGAAGTTCTACCTAACGCGCTACCACGTATATGTACATCCTTCAAGGATACCATGCTGCAAGTACAGTCCTGCCCGACAAAGGTCAGCATCAGCAGTTTCGCGACTGCTTTTGTCAGTTAATGTTTGACTGGGACTTTGTGCCCATAAATGTAATCGGGGGTTTCTCGAGCTATAAATACCCACCACATTTTCATTGTAAGGTGGTGGAAGGGGAATGTATGTTAGGGAACCATTGTAGTTGTGCTTCTGCATTTTAATATAATACATACACTTGGTGTTGTTTTACTATTTTTATTTTGTATGCTGCCTCTCCTGGACATTTTTGCCTTACATTTTCCTGTGTCATGGCTTGTTGATTCATTTTAGCATTTGGTGGTCAGGTATGCCTAAGGTGCATAAATTAGAGGATATATAGGGCAAAAGTCGGTGGTAGTTTTTTGGTTATGTTTTGTGTTATAGTGTTGTTAGTAGTGGTGATTGATGCGTTACCGTACTGTTAGTTCCTTGGGGGGAATTTCTGTTAGGGAACCATTGTAGCTGTGCTTCTGGATCTTAACACAAAACATATACCTGGCTCTGTTTTACTGGCGAGTGACAGCATCAATAGTGGTGTGTTATGGTTATATTGGTGTTAGTAGTGGTGATTGATGCGTTGCCGTACTGTTAGTTCCCCCCACCCAACTCCAATCTAATTTGGATTTCTTTCTGTACTTTTTATCTCTTTCCTTGCACTCTTATCTTGAACCTCAAAACCCCATAGGAAGCCGGCCTTCTTCGAAGATTGGCACGGAAGGCATTCCTTCCTTCCGGCCTTTCAATGTTGGTTTGCGGGTCCTAGGGCGCAATAACGACAAATCCTTTCCTCATGGCAGATTCGTAACCAACAGTTTCTGGCACGCCCGGTGGGACAAGGAAGTTTCCCACCCACAAACAGAATTGAAGCACCAGTGTTCGCTTCATTGTTGTTCAAAATCAGAACACCTGACGACTCTGCATGAACATATCCTTTGAGTCTGAAAGACCGGTCCTAGCACCTTCATGCAAACACGAAGGTGGCAAGCAAGAGATCCGAGAAACTCGCCTACCTTTTACGAACTAGACATCAACGCTCGAGGCAAAATTGCCAGGCTAGCTGATTAGCAAGCTCGTGTCGATGAAGCCAAGGCTAAAATCCAAGAAGAAACTGAAGCCAAAGTCGAAGGAGCTGAGAATGAAATAGAAGAGGCCGAGGAAGAAGAGGAATCTACATCCTCGGAAGGTACCGAAACTGAGAACCGACGGAGGAGAAGAAGAAGAAATGGCTGCCCAATAGTAGAATGATGATGATCTCTTCTCGACGGTGGACTCTACGGGGCCCTTGGCCCTGGTCGGACAGCAAGCTGTGCCCCATGCTGCCTTAAAATCCATCCCTACATACGACGACTATGACAAGACGACGTACGAGCACATCCAGGACATCCTTGCCTTGGCTGCATTGCACTCCATTACTGACGAAAGTGTGAAGACCCGTCTGCTGGCCCTTTCCCTAAGGGGAAAGCTTCTCTACTGGTGGAGATTGCTGCCAGAGGGATCTATCACAGGGTGGCCCCAGCTCGCCAAAAAGCTCATGAAAGGATGAAACGATTCTGCTGACCCCACTTCTTTGCTGCATCAGTTCCAAAGTATCCAGAGACACCCCCAAGAGGAGGTGTCTGACTTTAACATCAGGTTTGTGAGATCCTAGAAATGGGTACTTCATGAACTTCGGCCTTCAGCTAGCATGGCTGCTCACTACTACCTGAGATCCTTCAACTCAGACATATGCCTGCTGCTGAAGATTGCCAGGATAGACTCATTTCCTGCTCTGTACGATGCTGCCCAGCAAGCTAAAGCGGATATCATTTCCATTGGCAGACTCCCATCCAGGGTGCAGGAACCCATTCATCCTAACTTTCCCAGATCCCAATATCCATCAGCTTTTGGTGATGCGTCGTCCACATCAGGGCAGCAACCCCAGCAGCAATGGAATTCGATGTCGATCGTAACCCCTTACGGCCTGCCGCAAATGCATTATCCTCACCCGCCTCCTCCTGCTCCACATTTTCTAGCACTCCCTACTCCCCCGCAATACGCACCTTATTCCAATCCTCTTCCATTAGCCGCATTGCCTCCACCGGCACAATTGCCGCCTCCTGACAATAACATTCATAATACAATCCTCCAGGAGGTACGGGCTTTGGCCTCAGGTTATCATGCCATGTCCAATGACATGATCGCTCTAAAGAAGAAGCAGGCCCAGATGGACCTCGCTCCTAGGAGGCCATATCCGCCCTCGACGTTGACAAAAGACAGGCCTCAAGAATAAAAACTACAGAGGCGTTCGCCTCTGAGAAATGCTGCTATAGAAGACCAACCTGGTCCTTCTGACCAGGTCAACTGGTGCACTACGTTCAACGACCCGCATTCGGAGGAAGACTGCACACTACACTAGCACTACATCCAGACTTTGGCTGGCAGTTCCATAGAGGACGATGAACTCTACATGATCTTGGATGGTGAAGCCAACTTTGCCCTCCTAGAGGAAAATCTAGTACCGCCCGCCAAGGAAGAAAAGAAAACTACAAATGCTGCCAAACCTCTGAAGGTATACACCAGAAGAGAAAAACCGCAACCTGGCAGGCTGCCACCGTACAAGCGGCTGTGGCCCTACACAGCCCAGGAGAAGGCATCCAAAGACAAAGTTCTGACCAAGCCTCCTTCGGTAAAGGCAGCCCCTATTCTAGCCAAGCCTCCTATAGCAAAAGTTCCAGTTTCGGCTAAAACTCCACAACCTCAGCCTCCAGCTGAAACCAAAGAACAAGCCCAAGAGAAGCTGAAGTACCCATTTCTGACCAAGAGATAGAGAGTTGAGGCCACCCAGTAGTACCGGACGAAGTATGAGCCAACAAAAGAAGTAGAAGGAGCTAGCACCTCGGGCTACAACATAGTAGACGAGTTAAAAAGAACACCCGCTAGAATCAGCATGTACGATGCTCTTTTGCTCCTAGGCTAGGTGGATCTGTTGTAGGAATCTCTAAAAAACATGAATAACGACAAGCAGATACAGCCCGCTATCCTGGTTCAACCTCTGACAGTCTCAGCCACTGGGAATAATAGACCGCCTCCCTTTTATATGTCTTTACGGATGCAAGGGCACATAGTACACAACTGCATGGTGGACTCTGGCGCTTCCACGACTGTTATGCCGAAAGTCGTTTGTGACGAGATCGAGATGGAGTACACAAGGAGCAGCCAAGGCGTGCTACAATTAGACGGCACCCCTGTAAATACAGTTGGTGTCATAAAGGACGTCCCTATTCGACTGCATAAGGCTCTCGACATCATGCTCATCCAAGAAGACATGGTTGTTGACCTGGCTCCCTACTTCGGCATGTGTCTCTCTCGAGATTTCACGGTGAAGCTGGGCGGGTACCTGTCTCTAGACTACTCACACATGGAAGTGCCCTTCAAAGGAAGAAGAGTGAGAATCTTTAATGAGAAGCCTTCTACCTTCCTAGTAGAGAAGATACCCGGAGAAGATTTGGACTACATGGTCCAGCTGTCTAAGGAAGAGCTGGTGACGGTAGAGCTGACGGAGCAAGCCCTCGAAGTGCTATAGCTCGAAGATGAGTTCTCTTTGCGGGATTTCAATGTCGTAATTGAGACACAGTAGGGCTGTTACACCATTGTACAGCCCGAGAGGCTTGACAAGTCAGTTGAAAAGGAAGTGGGACTTGCACCCGAGAAGCTGTGGAAGCTTTTCTTTGATGATGCTCGATGCAAAAATGGCACCGATGTAGGGGTGCTTCTGGTTTCTCCAACCGATATCCAGAAGGACTATACCTACAGGCTGGCCTGGAGTTGCACTAACAACTCGACGGAGTATGAAGCCCTATGCTTGGGTTTGCGAAAGGCGGAGAGGCTGGGGATTAAACACCTGTAGATCTTTGGAGATTCAGAGCTGGTGTGTCACCAGGTTACGAACAAGTGTGCCTCCAAAAAGAACTATCTCAAGGCATACCACAACCGAGTGTGGGACCTAATGGAGTCGTTTGACTCGTTGAATGTCAAGGCGATATCGCATGAGAAAAATAAACACGCTGACATTCTGGCGTTTGTTGGAGCCAGGTACATTTCGATTGACGACGTTGTCCAGAAACCAAAGCCGATTTGCACTATTTACAAGCCTTCTGTTCCTGACAAGGACACCCACTGGTAGGTGTTCGATTGTGACGAGGAGATCGTCACATTTTTTGTAAATGAAGCATGTTCAATCGAGAGTAGAGACCCTGATGACGAGCAATATGAGGGGTTGATACAGTTGAAAAACAATCATGTCCCAAAAGGACTGATTACATTGGAGAGTCTATTTGATCATAATGACAGAGCTATATCTCACAGGATCAAAGTAGACCCGAAGCAGTATGCCGACCTGGAACTCGAACCTGGTAAAACCATCAAGGTCGAGATAGACTGCACTTTGGAGGAACTTGAGCGGATTAGATTACTGTGCCAAGAGTTCCCCGACATAATGGCCTGGTGCTACGAGGATTTGAAGGGGTATGACAGAGATGTGATCCAGCATACCATTGAGCTAGAGGATGGCGCCAAGCCATTATGGCAGAAGCAGAGGGCCGTAAATCCAAAAATCGAGGCCATGATGAAAGTCGAGTTCTTAAAGATGCTCAAGGCCAAAATCATCTACCCCATCAAACATTCATCCTGGGTTGCGAATTTGGTACCTATGAGGAAGAATAATGGCGACATCCGTCTCTGTGTCGATTTCAAAAACCTGAATCAGGCCTCCCTTAAGGACCATTATCCGCTTCCCCAAATTGATCAAATTCTACACATCGTTGCTGGAGCCCAGAGATTCTCACTTCTAGATGGATTTTTCGGCTACAACCAGATTTGGGTCAGGGATGAGGACCAGCATAAAACGACGTTCACCACCAAATGGGGGACGTTCGCCTATCAGCGCATGCCTTTCAGCTTATCCAATGTTGGTGCTACATTCCAAAGGGCCATGGACCTGGCCTTCCTAGAGCTGCTCAATAAGATCATTGTCATCTACCTTGATGACATGACTGTTTTATCTCACCAAAGAGGGGATCATGTTTCCCACCTGCAGCAAATATTTGAGAGGTGTCGAGAATTCGACATTTCCATAAACCTGAAGAAGTCTGTCTTCATGGTAAAAGAAGGTAAGCTGTTAGGACACGTCATCTCAGAGAAAGGCCTCACCATTGACCCTGACAGAGCAGAAGCCCTCCTTCGCTTGTCAGCCCCAATTGATAAAAAAGGGCTGCAGTCCTTCTTCGGCCAGATTAACTTCGTGCGGAAGTTCATCTCGGACTTCGCACAGGTGATCAAGCCTATGGCCGAACTGCTAAAAAAAGATACAATTTACGAATGGACTGATGAGAGAGAGCAAGCCTTCGAGGAAATCAAGGCTCGAATTGCGCAAGCTCCGGTGTTGATTAACCCGGACTACTCCAAGGACTTCATCCTCTACGCGGTGGGAGAACCGAAAAGTTACGTCGTAGTCCTGACTCAAAAAGGAGACGATGGCGAGGAGCGCCCCATAGCATTCCTGAGCCAAGTGATTCAACCGCATGAAGAAAAGTACAACTTTATAGAGCGGCAAGTTCATGCTGTCATGAAATCACTCCGAAAGTTCAGGCACTTTGTCTCCCAGAGCAAAACGACTATCTTTGTGATTCACCCGGACATTCGAAGCTTCATCATACAAGGGGAGTTGGGTCACAAGAGAGCAGGATGGATTGCAAAAATCCAGGAGTTCGACATCGAAGTGTGGCCCACCAAGCTTATCAGAGGCCGAGCCTTGTGTCAAGAGCTGGCCCGAAGCGCTATAGCCGACATCTCCGCCTGTAAGTGGGAGGACACAACAACAAGCATCAACCTGGCCAACTCCTTATCAGAGGGGAGTGACTGGACAGATGAACTGGTAAGATATTTCTGCACCGAAAGATGTCTAGATCACCTGAACGCCTCACAACGAAGGATATTTTGGCTAGGTGCACTCAAGTACACTCTTCGCCTCGAGGGGCTTACTCCAAAAACATTGACGGCATCCTGTTGCGGTGCATCAGGAAATCAGACTAGTCCAGGGTCCTCGAAGATTTTCATTTTGGGATGCCTGGAGGTCATCATTCTGCAAGGCCTATGGCCTTGAAAATAATTAGAGTCAGGTACTATTGGCCCACTCTATTTATAAACGCTTATGTGGTCTATTCCAAGTGTGATCAATGCCAGAGGTTTGCTAGCAGAAATAGAAAAGCACCCCTTCCCCTTCAACCGATTCAGGCCGAGACTCCATTCCAGCAATGGGGTCTAGACTTCATTGGGGTGATTTCGCCTAATTCCTCTGCCAAACACAAGTTTATTCTTATAACCACCGATTACTTCACACGGTGGGCAGAGGCGATCCCGACCAAAAATGTGGACCAAGAAACGGTCATCGGGTTCCTTGAGAGCCTGATTACCCGCTTTGGGGTTCCAGAGTCAATTGTAACGGATAATGGTCCGGGGTTCGCAGGCGCCATACTCACGGAGTACACTGGCAAACTTGGCATTTATCACAAAATGTCTTCTAATTACTACCCGCAGGGAATGGCCTTGCTGAGTCTACTAACAAGAACCTCCTGAAGATCATCAGGACCATTGAAAGGAACAAGCAGACTTGGCATTCACTTCTGAACCGGGCACTGTGGGCGAACAGAGTTTCGTTCAAGACATCCATTAAAACGTCCCCCTATGCGCTCGTCTATGGCAAAGAGGCTGTCATTCCATCTCACATTGAAATCCCCGCTCTTTGGATGTTGGACGAAGAGAGACGCAACGGAGACCCAGTGGATGACAGACTGTGCCCACTCCTGCAGTTGGAGGAAGATAGGGAAAAAGCATACCAGGCCTTCACCAAGCATGTCGAATCCACTCAAGGCTGGTTTGCGAAAGGCACTACTGCCCAAGTTTTTGAAATTAGGGACCTGGTGCTGAAGTGGGACTCATTAAAGGCGAATCCGGGCAACCACAAAAAATTCGATGCCCTCTAGGAGGGCCCTTATCATATCGCCCGGGTGAACCAGCTCAACGCTTACATACTTTGGGATATGGAGGGTCAGCTCCTGCCTATTCCCGTTAATGGGTTCCATTTGAAAATATATCGCTGTTGAAGGTGTCCTAACGGGACCTTCCTTGTAACATATTTCCCTTATGCTTTTTTAAAAATTTCAGTATGTACAGTTTTTAGCTTTTAGCTTTTCTAGTTTAAATAAGCCCAAGTCGGACAAAAGGGAGAAGACACAGACTTCGCAGCGAAGTCTGGTGTCGCCCCTCAGAAAGAGCGAGGTTCGTAAAAGGAGACTGCCCAAGAAAAATAGTGAAAATCTGCTAAGTCCGGGTGCGCAACCCGACTTCGCAGCGAAGTCCGGGTGCGCAACCCGACTTCGCAGCGAAGTCGGGCTACGCACCACCCAAAGGGCGCAGTTGGAGAAGGAGCCTCAAAAGGAAGTTAACTGTTCGGACTGTGCTCGCTTTCAAGGCGAAGTCTAACTTCGTGCCCGAAGTTTGGGCGAGGTTCGTAAAAGGAGACTGCCCAAGAAAAATAGTGAAAATTTGCTAAGTCCGGGTGCGCAACCCGACTTCGCAGCGAAGTCCGGGTGCGCAACCCGAATTCGCAGCGAAGTCGGGCTACGCACCACCCAAATGGCGCAGTTGGAGAAGGAGCCTCAAAAGGAAGTTAACTGTTCGGACTGCGCTCACTTTCAAGGCGAAGTCTGACTTCATGCCCGAAGTTTGGGTGAGCCCAGGTTTCGTGCGAAGTATGAGATGCGCCCCGTTTTTCGGGCGCAGCTCGGGTGGTTCACCAAAGAAAAGAGTAAAGGCTGCAGAAGGGCTAGGTGTGAGTTCGAACTGCGCCCGGTTTGCGGGCGAAGTTCGAGCTGCGCCCATCCAAGGGGCGCAGCTGGGAAGTGAAGGCAGCAAAGAAAATAAACAAGTGTTGATTCGACTGCACCCAATTTTGGGGCGAAGTCCGATTGGGCAGGCGAATTCGGACTGCGCGTAATTTTGGGGCGAAGTCCGATTGCGCCCTGTTTCCTAGGCGCAACTTGGATGGTTTATAAAAAATAAAAAAAAATTAATACCCCAAGTGTGGGCCCAGGGCGCATAACGGCTGTGTAAGATGGGTTTCCGAACCAAAAGGGTTTTTCCTTGAGCAGTGTGCCCGGATTGTGGTAGTGACGTCAGCCATGGCACAGCGTTCAAAGTCAGAATTAATGATTGTGCAACCTTCAAGGAAAATGCAATCAAGGAGGCATGGCATAGTAATCAGGGTACATCTTTCAAGACATTCTCCTGCGCAGGCACCTAAAAACATAACTTCTTCACTAACCGGTCGACCTACCCCCTCCTGTGCACCATTAATGACGATGTCATTATCATTTAAAGGAGGTCTGGTGTGCCCAGACATGCCAAATCGTGCAGATTATTCCTGTGACTACGAAATCTTCTGCAGACGTCCAGAGGTCATAATTATTTTTGTTTCAAAGGAATGGACAAAGGAAAGTTGCCAATGCCAGCTCAATCCAGCGAAGGGCGCGAAAGTGGAGATTCCTCGTAGTCAAATGTTTTCAGGAGTGAGACGCCGCGGGATCAAAATTCAAAATCCCGAACAAAGAAAGTACAGCATGGGCAAGCCCCACCGCCATCGGTTAATTACCTATCCGGGTACAAGGACGGCTCGTTTTCCATGAGCCTTACTAAACTGCGGATAAATGTGGAAAATTGGGCGGATAAAGTTTTGCCCTCTCACCATTTTGGGGCTGCTTACAAGTCGAACCTTCATCAGTTTTTATGCCCTCTTGTCCACCTATGCCCGGAGCTGGTCGACATCATTGTCAGACATTACAGGCCAGCTACCCGACAAATTTGCAACTGCAGCGAAAAACCCTTGTTCGCACTTCGTAAAGAGACCGTCCAGTCGGCCTTCGCCCTGGGGTTGCAATAAGACTCCAGCGTGATTGTTAAAAGGATAAATCTTGGCAAGCAAGCGGGGCGCATTAGACATACAAAAAATATGAGGGATTTCCTCAACTCAAAGTTGAATGCCCCGCTCGCAGCTGGACAATGGCCAACCGGCCCCATACCCCTAGAAAGGTTTCAAAGCAAATACATATACACCATCCTGGCATGGGTCCTCGGCTGTGACTCTGACGAGCTGGTACGACCATACCAGCTAGCACTGGCAGAATGTCTCCTATGCGGAGAATCTTATGAACCAGCAGCGTAGAAAGCTGGGAAGTGCTCGATCTTCTTCGACTGGGCGGACTGGCTTGCATACGCCATTCACTTCAGCCTGGTGAAGCTACGAAAGCAGTCAACTGAATTTCGATTCAGTTCCTTCTTGGCTTGGCTTTGTTTGTATCACTTGCACTCCCGTATGCCGATCCCTAACCTGAAGAAGGTAAATGAGAAGGGAGAGTTTTTGGTTACGAATCTTCCATGAGGAAAGGATTTTGTGTTAATGCACCCAGATTTGCCCACCAGCTTGAAAGGCCGGAAGGAAGGAATGCATTCCGTGCCAATCTTCGGAGAAGGCCGGCTCCTATGGGTTTTTATGGTTTGAGATGAGGATGCAGGAAAGAGATAAAAATGCGAAAAGAATTTACAAATGAGGTTGGATTTGGGTGGGGGGAACTAACAGTACAACAACACATCAATCATCGCTACTTACTGCATTATGAATACAAAGCATAACCAGGAACTACAAACCCTAAGTATACTTTCTATATAAAGTAAGGTATGCACAGCTACAATGGCTCCCTAGCAAACATTCTCCCTACAAGGAGAACTAACAACACGACATCGCATCAATCACCACTACATACAACAACAAAAAGCAACCAATAGATGTCAGATCCGAGTATGTGTGTGTTGTGGCTGATCCACAACACACCCCAAAATTGGGGACCCATATTTTTTGCATGCTTTCAAAAGGAATCTCAGTGACCCAGATGCTAAAATTCAAGAAAAAGGGGCAAAAATGCACAAGTGTAGAAAGTGTCACGAAATCACGACATGTCGCAAAATCGCAACATGTCACGCCATCGCTACCAAAAATGAAAAAGCATCGTGAAATCATGACATGTTGCTCCGTCACAGCCAAAAGCAGAAAAGCATAGCGAAATCGCAACATGTAGCTCCGTCGCGGCCCAGAGAGGAGAGAGAAAGGGAAAACGAAAAAGTGTCTCGAAATTGCGACCTGTTGCTCCGTTGTGGTCGAAAGAGGAGAGAGAAAAAGAAAACGAAAAGTGTCACGAAATCGTGACATGTTGCTCCGTCGCGGTCAAAAGAGGAGAGAGAAAGGCAAACTGGAAAGGCGTAGCAAAATTGTGACATGTTGCAAAATCGCGGGTCAAACCAGTCAAACAGGGCAAAGCAGAAAAAAGGTCGCGAAATCACGACAAGAAGCGGCAAACGGGGCACGAAGCAGAAAGGCGTAGCGAAATCGCGACGCATCACAAAATCACGGTCAACACAGTCAACGGCAGCAGGTGAGCGAAACCGTCGTGAAATCATGACGTGTTTGATTTTTGCGGCTGGCAAGCGGGCGGAAGGCATGAAATAGAAAATGGTAGCGAAATCGTGACAAAAACGAGCCAAAGGCAACAAGGCGCAGCAGTGTAGCGAAATCATGACAAAAACGAGCCAAAGGCTACAAGGCCCGGTAGTGTAGCGAAATCGCGACAAAAACCGACACAAAGCTCATAAGCCAAAAATGGTAGCGAAATCGTGCAACTTTTGAGAAAGCATGCCCACCAGACAAAAATGTCACAAAATCGTGACAAAAAGTAGCGAAAGAGCAAGAAGTGCAAAAACGTCACAAAATCATGACATAATCGAGCGAAAAGGCATGAAGTGTAAAATGGTCGCAAAATCGCGACAAAATCGAGCAAAATGGCACGAAGCACAAAAACGTCGTGAAATCGTGCGAAAGGGCACGAAGCGAAGAAGCGTAGCGATTTCGCGATAGGTTGTGGCAAAAGGCGTACCAAGAAAAAATGCGTCGCGATTTCGTGACAGGTTGCGACCGAGAGTGTACGGAACAGAAAAGCGTCGCGATTTTGCGACATGTCGCGATTTCGCGACATGTCGCGATTTCGCGACATGTCACGTTTTCGCTGGGCAAAAATGCAAGGAGGCTATTGGCCAAAAAATGTCACAATATCGTGACCTGTATCATTTTCGCTGTGCTGGCAGAGGAACAAACTGCATGCATAAAAATGTCGCAATTTACATGGGGCCATTACAGAATGTGTAGAAAGCGTGAAACACGTGGCATGCAGGTGTCAGAGTTGCAAAAGCGTTATATGTAACAGAATATTTTGAATGTTTCGGCATCGAACATGAATTAAAAGCATCAAAAAGGCGATAATTTGAAATGACGCATTTCGGGAGGTGAAACAAAGCGACGCAGGGTGAATCGAAGAGCCGTATCAGTTAGTATAAAATCAGAAGCGCAGATCGATATAGGGGTTGGAAATTGCTGCTGGCTGAGTTGCAGAGACAAAGGCTGCAAGCCATTCTAGACCTGCACTTGGAGCAATTTCCTTCATTTGTTCTGGACTTGTTAAACTTGGAACATTATGTCATTGTAATTGATATATCATTTTGAGGCAGAAATACAGAGAGTTGACATCTTATTGATAAGAAAGAAGGAGTTATTATGCATGCAAGATTTAGTGTTTTATCTTCCCTTTTAGATTTCTAGGCTTCTAGGTGAAGTTTAATGCAAATGTTTTTGGTTGCTTCATGCGAATGCCTAAAATCTGGAATTACAGTAAAAAACCCCAGAAACCCGCACCTATCTTATCTAGACTATGCGAATTTGCAGGTTCAATAGGTTGGGTTGCATGCAGAAACCTCATTATTTTTGTTTTTTCAATTGGGATGGTCGCACTCTGGATGTAGTTTATTTTCATTCCATTTGCATTTCTTTTATTTTCAACCCCTTATTTTATTTTTTGCATTTTAATTACTGTCATTCAAATAAATAACTAAAAGCCCATCAAAGCTCGAGATCAAAACCGATTCAGTTCTTAGATTTATTAACTTTGAGTCCATTGTAAATTCAAATTAAAGCAAACCATAGTGCCCCTTGTTAACATCCCCTTGCAACCCTAAGGTATTCCCAGCATTTAAATTAAAACAGCATTAGTGATACACAAAGAGTTAGCATAAAAGGAACGTTGGAGAAATTATCTGTTGTAATTTCTTTGCAAGCAAAGGATTTTGGGACTCGAATCCTACCGGAGAGTGTGATTTCACAATCGGGTGAAAACACCACTCAATAGATTGGCGCTAGAAGGAGGGCCTGATTGGTTTACTTTATTTTGATTTTCATGCATAAGTAATATCTGTTTGATTCGATTTTGAAATTGTATCTTAAATCTCACAAACGGCTAACTACAGCATTTGTTTTTATTTCTGTTGCAGGAGATAGCCAAGGGTTTCATCAGGCAGGCTGGACCCATCGCGTCGTATTGCGACTAGGTCCCAAGCAACCGGGGAAACCATTTTTCATGACCTTACGCTCACTGGTACTCCCAAGAATAAAACCAAGCAAGTCGTAAGCTTACCAGTCACAAAAGACCTATTTTCTCCAGGAACATCAAGTGGATCTACACCAGTAATATCAGTTGCCACTAGTGTTCCTATTGTCAATAATATTTCCACTGCTCTTGTAGGGTTGTCTTCATCGATTCTGAGTCAAATGGCTCAACCTCCAGCAGCTCCTTAGTATGGAGCCAATAATATTCCTTTGAACATTGTTGGGGATATCAATGAAATACCTAAGAACATTGAAATATTTTTGCCTAAATACAAACCAGATGGCCCAAGAACAGTAGAAGAACATATCCAAGCCTATAGGGATGTTTTAATTAGATTGCAAGTCCAACATGAAGATGTGGCTTGTAGACTTTTCCCCATGAGCTTAGATCCAATAGCATATGAATGGTACATATGCTTACCAACTGGTTCAATCACTTCATAGACGCAAATGGAGAAGGCTTTTGTCAATCAGTTCAAATCACCCTTGGATCCCACAACCATTTACAATCAGTTTATTACATGCAAAAGGGGCCAGGGGGAACCAATTAGAACATTTAATCAGAAATTCCAAAAGTGCTATAATAGAGCAGTTTGGCATTTTTCCATCGATCTCGCAGTGGCTTTGCAGATATATTTTGGGGCATTGGACCCCATAACAGCCATGTTTGCAAGATGAAATCCTCAAGTCACCACGCTCGCTCTAGCCTATAATTAATCCATGACCATCGAGCAACAAATGACACCACAGGGCTATGGATTTCCCCAGATGCCTATGATGGGACAATATGCTCCATATGGTCAAGCTCCCTTGGCAAATTAGATCATGGCACCTCAAATGCCAAGCATGAACGCATTCCCATATTAGTAGCCGTATCCACCAGCACCTGTGTATGCACCCATTCCAATCCAACCAATCACATCCATTCCACCTGTTCCCGTATTTTTGCAGAATAATCAATCGACTATGCAAGGAACCAGCCAAGTTAATTCTTAGGCTATAGTTCCTTTCCCAAATCCAAATCCGATTCAAAGTGTCAATCCATACGGGAATCAAATTCCTCAAAACCCGACCCAAATGTTGAATCAAGACCCCACCAATTACGCAAATCCAACGGGGGTTAACAACAATGTGATTCCACCGAAGGAAATTTATTCAGAGGTCGAAGAGCTCAAGAAAATAGTTCATAAGCTGAGCAATGACATGGTTCAGAAGCAGAAGTATGAATCCCATGCCCCTCACTCAAATCAAAATTTTAACAATAGAGGGAGGCATTGGAACACAAAGCCAAACAATGGAGGAGTACCCGCTCCCATTGCTAATCAACTAGATACTTCTGTAGGACCTAGTCAATCCAATTCCCTTTTGAATCTTTCATATTTGGCTTGGGAAATGGGGTGTAGGTTACACAACACAAAAGAACACAATGAGAGGAATTGTCCTAAAATTGCTAGATACACTCATTGTCTTCAGGCACAAGTTGATGATTTGGAACTGGTATCAAATGAGGGTCCATTGCAACATCAAGATGATAACATTATGGTGATGGAAACTGTATATCATCAAGAAGGTGAGAGTGAGGAAGAAGAAGATGAAATTTTGGAATAGGAGGTGCAAGATTTTCGAGATTTTAGAAAGGGGAATCATGGATACCATTTGAGAAGTAAATCTAAAGCCCCTAAAACCTCATCAACACCTCCAAAAAACTCTATTCTTCCTTCGGATACTAAGGCAAATAATAATCCTCCTCCTCCACTCAGAAGAGAAATGTCTAACGACGTGCAGAAGACAGTCAAATTTGAAAAACCAAACTATGACATAGTGGAGGATCTGAAGAAGTTCAAATCTAGCCTTTTGTTCTTGGACGCAGCTAGATTGCCTGGCCAAAATGAGGCATTGATAAAAGCCCTAAACTCACCTGATCAAATGTGGAAGGGAAAAGGAGTTGAGTCCCATCTGATTTTACAAAAGGAGAGATGGGATGTCCCGCCATTCTTATTGACTCTAAGAATTGCGGGTAAGAATTTTCATAACTGTTTGGTGGACACGGGTGCCACGAGCAACCTCATGCCTTCGGAGATATGTCAAATGCTAGGTCTGCAACCTGTTTCATCCAAATGCAAGGTCTTGCAATTGGACCGATCAGAAGTAAATTTGGTAGGGACCCTATATGATGTCAAAATTCAATTAAATTTTGAACCCAGGGTCCAATGAGGTTGTCGACATTCTGGTTGTTAATATCCCAAGTATATATGGAATTCTACTTGCGAGGGATTGGATGAAAACTCTGAATGGCTATTTTTCAACAAACTGCTCACATATGTGGCTACCATGGAAAGGAATTGCAAACCAAATCAGAGTGGAAAATGAATCGAGGCTTAAAGAAATCATAACAAAATTTAACAAGCCAAATGAAGTTCAGTTTTTTGAGCCAGAACTGGGGGTTTATGCACTTGATGTTGAGGAAGCTACTGAAGAGCCTAAAGAGGAAACATGTCATGGCGGCTCTTCTGAGGAAAATGATTGCACGTGGTTGCTCAGGTTCGATGGATCAAAATCTAGACAGGGAGCAGGAGCTGGAGTCGAGCTCACTAGTCCAGGAGGTAAACCATTATTGGCTGCTTATAGACTGCAATTTCCTTGCACGAACAATGTGGATGAATACGAAGCATTGATCTTTGGTTTACGTCTAGCATTGAGAAAGCAAGTTAAATGCTTGAAGGTTTTGGGAGATTCTGAGCTGGTAGTCAAGCAGATCAAAGGACAGTATACATGTCGTGACAGGAGACTAAGCCTTTATAGAACTAGGGTTATGGACCTCATTGAGGAATTCGACGCGTTCAATATAGCACTTATTTCTAGAAAAGGAAATCGAATAGCAGACTCTCTTGTAGTCGTCGCGGGCATGTTAAACCCGGTTGATATAAAAAGGTGTAAAAATTTCTCCATTGAATTGGTTCCTTGTCCATCAATACTCGATAATGTCAAGAATTTCCAGGTTTTTGAAAATGACAGACATATCTTCAAATTTGTCACGAACTCGGGTATTTTTGAAAATCAGGTGATTGATGAGGAACAAAGGTGGCAAGATGAAACAGAAAATGAAATTGAAACTGCGTATCAATCCAAAAAAATACCTAAAGACGTGGTTTCATTGGAAAAAATGTTCGACATGGGATGCAAGACCAAGAAAGGAAAAAGGGTCCCACTCCCTAAATATGCGTGTGATCTAATTAATCTAGGGAGTGCAGACAATCCAAAGGAGGTGTACATTGCAAAGGCATGTATAGATGAAGAAAGGAGCAACATAATGCAGGCATTGAAGCATTACATAGATTGCATTGCTTGGAATTATAATGAGCTGAAAACATACAACCAAGACATTATCACACATACCATCCCTTTGAAGCCAGATTCCAAGCCTTTTAGGCAAAGACAGCGAGTTGTTAACCCGCTATTGGAGCCTTTGATCGAAAAGGAGGTCAAAATATTATTGGAAGCGAAAATCATATTTATTGTTAGGCACTCAACCTGGGTTGCTAACCTCGTTCCAGTAAGAAAATAGAGTGGAGAGATTAGGCTGTGCATAGATTTTCAAAATCTTAATAAAGCCTCTCAAAAGGATAATTATCCATTGCCTTTAATTGATGAAATTCTACAAACGGTAAATGGATCTAAAATGATGTCCTTTCTTGATGGGTATTCTGGATACAACCAAATTCTTATACATCCACATGACAGGATGAAAACAACCTTCACCACCAAGTGGGGGACATTTGCATATAAGAGAATGTCGTTCGGACTATTAAATGTTGGTGCAACTTTTCAATGTGCCATGGATTATGCATTCAAAGGACTCATAGGAAAATGTATCATCGTGTATGTGGATGATATTCCAGTATTCTCGAAGAAGAGGGAGGACCATGTCAAATATTTAAAGAAAGTTCTTCAAAGATGCAGAGAACATGGAATTTCTTTAAATCCCAAAAAGTGCATTTTCGAAGTAACAGAAGGAAAATTGCTTGGTCACATCATTTCAAAAGAGGTCATATCCATCGACATGGAAAGGATACAAGCTATCCAAAACTTACCTCTCCCAGGTAGTAAAAAAGAATTGAGATCTTTCTTTGGGCAGGTTAATTTTGTGAGGAAGTTTATCTCAAGCTTTGCTGAGATAGCCAAACCTCTGAACAAGATGCTCAAGAAGGATGTAGAGGTCAAGTGGAATGACGAGAGTAGAGTAGCCTTTCAGAACATCAAAGATGCCATTTCCAGAGCCCCAGTCCTCATAAGCCCAGACTATTCCAAACCTTTCTATATTTATGCTTTCGCATCAAAACACTCTTTCGCGAGTGTCTTAACCCAGAAGGGCGAGGATAGTGCAGAAAAAACCATAGCGTTTTTAAGTGCCCCCCTAAAATATGCTCAATTAAGGTATTCAATCCTTGATAAGCAAATGTACGCACTTTTTAAAACGGTAAAAAAATTTAGACATTACATTGTGCACAGCAGAGTTATTGCCATCGTGCCTGACTCTGTTGTTAAGACCATGGTTTTACAGAACGAACTAGGTGAGAAAAGAGGGAAATGGATTTCCACCATCCAAGAATTCGATCTCGAAATCCAACCTATGAAACTAGTTCGAGGACAGGGACTGGTGAAGGCGATCGCTGAAAATAATCCGCAAATAACATGCCAATACTCGAATACATAATACATTGCTAAGGATGACTGGTATGTTGATATTGTGCAATTTTTATTGAATGGTAAGTGTCCTTCTAATCTGAATTCAACTCAAAGAAGAGCTTTAAGGCTTAAGTCCATCAATTATCTGATGAAATCTGGTGTTCTTTACAGGAAGAATCATGAAGGGATCTACCTGAGGTGCCTGAACAAGGAAGAAGCTGCCAGGGTGTTGCAATAATTTCATGGGAAACATGGAACTGGTCATGGTGCGACAAATGCTATAGCGCATCAAATACTGAGAGCAGGATACTATTGGCCACACATTTTCAAAGATGCACATGCCCATGTACGATCTTGTCATATCTGTCAAGTGGTTGCCAATAGAGAAAGAAATGCAACCATGTCATTACAACCTATAGTTGAAATGAGACCATTTGCACGAGTGGGGACTAGATTTCATTGGGGTTATTAACCCAAATTCTTTTGATTCTCATAAATTCATATTGACGACTACGGACTACTTGTACAAGGTGGACAGAAGCGATTCCTACTAAACATGCCACCACAGACGTTGTAATAAAATTCCTTGAGGACCATATTATAACAAAATTTGGAATGCCCGATTCTATTGTCAGTGACAATGGTAAAGCGTTTATTTCTACACAATTTGCAGATTGGGCATATGACAACAAAGTGAGCTTAAAATTTGCATCCAATTATTATCCTCAAGGAAAAGGTTTGGCCAAATCTTCAAATAAAAATTTGTTGAATGCCATTAAGAAGTTGCTGGAAAAGAACCCTCGGGATTGGCACGACCAATTGAAGTTTGCCCTTTGGGCGAGATAGGACCAGAGTAAAAGAATCCATAGGGAATACTCCCTATCATTTGGTCTATGGGCAAGACCCGATATTTTCTACAAATTTGAAGTTGCAGACCTTGCATTTCATACAAGAGTACTTGGGGACAGATGATCAAGTTGAATCCAGGTCAAGTCATTTGCTGCACCTTGATGAAAAGAGAGAAGAAGCCATGAATCACATGAATAAACACCAGGAAGTTATCAAAAGATGGTTTGACAAAAGGGCCAAAGTTAAGTCATTTAGAATTTCATATTTGGTATTACTATGGGACAAAAGACATGAGGAAAAAGGGAATCATCAAAAGTTTGATTGTCTTTGGTTAGGCCCCTATCAGATTTCAAAGATTCTTGGGAAAAATATCTTCAGGCTAAAAACTTTAGAAGGGAGAGATTTTATGCTACCGGTTAATGGGCAAATTTTAAAGCATTATTTTAGCCCTTAGGTTGTGAGATTTTGATGTTATTCTTTTCGGTTTTGGTGGGGATTTTCAGATTTTGTTTTTGTTTAGGATTGTTAGCCTAGTTAGGATTTTGGTTGTGGGTTTGATTTCAATTGACATGTTTTGTTTATTTTGATTAAAAATAATAATAATAATAATAATAATAATAATAAAATTGAGATGTCAACTTATGCTTAAGATTAGGAGAATATGAAATATTGGAATTGTCTTGTAAAAGCTCCACAAGTCACACAAACATTTTAAGTTATATCGTTTGAAATTTGTGATGCATGAAGGAGTCAGTTTTGTATGGCAAATATTTCATTTGCAATTCAAGAGATAAATGCATTCATGTTACATCTCACTTTACATATACATTCCATCTTAGTTGCATATGCATCTTAGGTACAAATCATTAAAGTATGTCAAATCCTCTTAGGGTTGTGTTATAACATAAATGTAAGAAAAATCCTAAGGTTGGAAACTGAGTCTTGAGATATCTAGAACCAAGCACGTCTTATACATTAAAAAGGATCTTGAGAAAAATGATCAAAACCTAACTTGGAATAAAAGGTTGGGCGAAAGAGGTTTTTCATGTCTATCCTATTATGCAACATGATCCTTAAAACAGTGGTTTTGACCACTTCCATAAAACTTAAAGCCTAAAATCAGAGTAGTAAGGATAGGGTTAAATCCTCATCGAACTTAGGTTGAGGATCCAACTCCCCAAAGCTTTGATTTGACCTACATGGAGTAGTAAGGATAGGGCCTAAATTCTCATCTCGCTTAGGTTGAGAATCTGATTCCCCAAAGCTCTTATGTCTCATTTCATAATAAGTCTTGGATTGGAAGGATCGTACTACTTGTCCTCTGCAAAGGATGGGTAGTCATCCCCAAGGTCTAAGTAATAAATTAATGTTTTCCATTTTTATCCAAAGCTTGGATTGGAAGGATAGTACAACATGTCCCTAGCAAGGATGGGTAGTCATCCCTAAGGTCCAAGAAGTAAAAAAAAAATTAATTTTTCCCACCTCATCTTTATTTTGGATTGGAAGGATCGTACTACTTGTCCTCTGCAAAGGATGGGTAGTCATCCCCAAGGTCCAAAGAAATGAAGATAAGTTTTGGATTGTGGGGTTAAGTATGTCCATGCATGGCAACATGTCTTGTCTAAAAAACCAGGACCACTGATTGTCCAAAGGGTTAGACTAGCATGACCATTTCTTCCATAATTGGTTAAATTATTTTGCTCAAAGTGAGGTAATGAACTCTAAATCAAAATAGTAAGGATAGGGTTAAACTCCCATCTTGGTTAGGTTGGGAGTCTGATTCCCCAAAGTTCCGATTTCACATTCACTTGCACATGGGTTCAAGATAGTAGGGACTCATAACCAACTTTGGGATATAATAAAGCAATTAATTAGTGGATCCTAAGAGGGTTTGGCAATCTTGAATGTTTTTACATAATACTAGAAGAAGGACTATGCCTTTTATAAAAGCAAAATCTCCTAGTATATTCATTAGGTTACACAAATCATTCACAATCTCACATATGCATTTATGCAAAGCTGACAATGGAATGTTGATCAATTTCAAGTGATAGGGAAAGAAATTCATTGCACACACTGAGCTAATACTTAATGATTATGATGATTCATGTACTTCTGATCTTTGGGCATTTGTTTATATTGCTTATGTGCTAACAAATGTTTTCGAGTTTGTATATGTTTCAGGTTGGGTTCTCACTAAAATGCTCAAGAGCATTTGACAACAGAGTCGCCATTTGTTGTGGCTGATCCACAACACACCCCAAAATTGGGGACCCATCTTTTTTGCATGCTTTCAAAAGGAATCTCAGTGACCCAGATGCTAAAATTCAAGAAAATGGGCAAAAATGCACAAGTGTAGAAAGTGTTGTGAAATCGCGACATGTCGCGAAATTGCGACATGTCGCGCCATCGCTGCCGAAAATAAAAAAGCATCACGAAATCGTGACATGTTGCTCCGTCGCAGCCAAAAGTAGAAAAGCGTAGCGAAATCGAAACATGTAGCTCCGTCGCGGCCCAGAGAGGAGAGAGAAAGGGAAAATGAAAAAGTGTCACGAAATCGCGACATGTTACTCCATCACGGCCGAAAGAGGAGAGAGAAAAAGAAAACGAAAAGTATCACAAAATCGTGACATGTTGTTCCGTCACGGTCGAAAGAGGAGAGAGAAAGGCAAAATGGAAAGGCGTAGCGAAATCGTGACATGTCGCAAAATCGCGGGTCAAACCAGTCAAACAGGGCAAAGCAAAAAAAATGTCACGAAATCGCGACAGGAAGCGGCAAACAAGGCACGAAGCAGAAAGGCATAGCAAAATCATGACGCATCGCAAAATCGCGGTCAACGTAGTCAGCGGCAGCAGGTGGGTGGAACCGTCGTGAAATCATGACATGTTTGATTTTCGCGGCTGGCAAGCGGGCAGAAGGCATGAAATAGAAAATGGTAGCGAAATCACGACAAAAAAGAGCCAAAGGAAACAAGGCGCAACAGTGTAGCGAAATCGCAACAAAAACGAGCCAAAGGCTACAAGGCCCGGTAGTGTAGCGAAATCACGACGAAAACCGACACAAAGCTCATAAGCCAAAAATGGTAGCGAAATCGCGCAACTTTTGAGAAAGCGTGCCCACCAGACAAAAACGTCGTGAAATCATGACAAAAAGTAGTGAAAGAGCAAGAAGTGCAAAAACGTCGTGAAATCACGACAGAATCGAGCGAAAAGGCATGAAGTGTAAAATGGTCGTGAAATCGTGACAAAATCGAGTGAAAGGGCATGAAGCACAAAAACGTGGCGAAATCGCACAAAAGGGCACGAAGCGAAGAAGCGTAGCGATTTCGCGATAGGTTGCGGCAAAAGGCATACCAAGCAAAAAGGCGTCGCGATTTTGCGACAGGTTGCGGTCGAGAGTGTACGGAATAGAAAAGCGTCACGATTTCGGACATGTCGTGATTGCGTGACATGTCGCGTTTTCGCTGGGCAAAAAGGCAAGGAGGCTGTTGGTCGAAAAACGTCGCGATATCGCGACCTGTCTCATTTTCACTGTGCTGGTAGAGGAACAAGCTGCATGCATAAAAACGTTGCGATTTACATGGGGCCGTTATAGAATGTGTAGAAAGCATGAAACACGTGGCATGCAGGTATCAGAGTTGCAGAAGCGTTATATGTAATAGAAGATTTCAAATGTTTCGACATCGAGCATGAATTAAAAGCATCAAAAAGGTGAGAATTTGAAACGATGCATTCTAGGAGGTGAAACGAAGCGACGCAGGGTGAATCGAAGAGCTGTATCAGTTAGTATAAAATCAAAAGCGTAGATCGATACAAGGGTTGGAAATTGTTGCTGGCAAAGTTGCAGAGACAAAGGCTGCAAGCCATTCTGGACCTGCACTTGGAGCAATTTCCTTCATTTGTTCTGGATTTGTTAAACCTGGAACATTCTGTCATTGTAATTGATATATCATTTTAAGGCAAAAATACAGAGAGTTGACATCTTATTGATAAGAAAGGAGTTATTATGCATGCAAGATTTAATGTTTTATCTTCCCTTTCAGATTTCTAGGCTTCTAGGTGAAGTTTAATGCAAATGTTTTTGGTTACTTCATACGAATGCCTAAAATCTGGAATTACAGTAAAAAACCCCAGAAACCCGCACCTAGCTTATCTAGACTGTGCGAATTTGTAGGTTCAATAGGTTGGGTTGCATGCAGAAACCTCATTATTTCGGTTTTGTCAATTGGGATGGTCGCACTCTGGATGTAGTTTATTTTCATTCCATTTGCATTTCTTTTATTTTTAACCCCTTATTTTATTTTTTGCATTTTAATTACTGTCATTCAAATAAATAACTGAAAGCCCATCAAAGCTCGAGATCAAATTCAGTTCTTAGATTTATTCACTTTGAGTCCATTGTAAATTCAAATTAAAGCAAACCATAGTGCCCCTTGTTAACATCCCCTTGCAACCCTAAGGTATTCCCAGCATTTAAATTAAAACAACATTAGTGATACACAAAGAGTTAGCATAAAAGGAACCTTGGAGAAATTATCTGTTGTAATTTCTTTGCAAGCAGAGGATTTTGGGACTCGAATCCTACCGGAGAGTGTGATTTCACAATCGGGTGAAAACACCACTCAATAGTGTGTTATGCAGAGAATTTGTATGCATAGCTACAATGGTCCCCTAGCAAACATTCTCCCTAAAAGGAGAACTAACAGCATGACAATGCATCAATCACCACTACGTACAACAACACAAACATAACACACAAACTGAAGGAACTGATACCACATTTATTCTATGTATCCTCTAATCAATTAAGTTCAAGGGTGCTCGACCACCAAATGCTGAAATGAATCAACAAGACATGACACAAGCAATGCCTCAGGTATTCCTGACCACCAAATGCTGAAACGAATCAACGAGCCGTGACACAGGAAAATGTAAAGCAGAAATGTAAAGGAGAGGCAGCATAAAAAATAAAAGCAGTAGAACAGAGCCAGGCATATACTTTATATTTATAAGCGAAAGCACAATTACAATGGTTCCCTAACAAACATTCCCCTTCCATCGCCTTACAATGAAAATGCGGTAGGTATTTATAGCCCGAGTCCCTCTCGTTACATCAATGGGCACAAAGTCCCAGTCAAACACTAGCTGACAAAAGCGGCGACAGAGCTGCTAATGCTGACCTTTGTCGGATAGGACTGTACCCGCAGCATGGTTCCCTTGAAGACCAGACAGCTATGTGGCAGGGCATTGGGTAGAACTTCTCATCGATCGAAATGTGGGCAGCTGGAGTAGGTAGAACCTCTAATCAGCCTTAAATGAGGCAGCTGGCATAAGTGATGCGACCCATGCTTGTCCTTTTGCTTGGCATGTCTTGGCTCAGATCCCGAAGCTGGACACTTGTCGAATGATGTTGTTTGACACGTTCTTGCCTTGAAAAGTAGTTTATCCAACTTCTCCCAGGATATGAGCGCCATCGGGTTGCGCAGGAAGAAAACAACGCAGTTGGGAAGGTCTTCATGCCTTGGTCAAATTTTGAGTTTGTTTCCCTACTGCGCACCTTTCAAAGGGCACACTCTGAATTCGCTGCGAAGTCGGGTTGCGCACAGGTGAAAGCTGATTTTTGCTGCTGAACAGACTTCGCCCTGGAAAGGTGGAGTAGTCCGACTTCACTGCGAAGTCGAACTTTGCCCCAAAACTTAGTCATTTTTCCTGCCAGCCTGTTACAAGGTGCACCCAGAAAGAAGGGAGAAGTCGGACTTCGCACCAAAACTGGGAGAAGTCGGACTTTGCACCAACACTTAGCCATTTTTCAGGGCAACTGCTGTCAAATTTGGGATCTGACTAAGGGGCTCCAAGAAAAAGGGGGGAAGAAAGAGAATGTAGGGAAGAGAGAGAAAGGGAGAGAAGAAGAAAGGGAAAGGGAGGAAGAGGAAAAAGGAAGAGCAACACTGCTACAAAACTAAAAACACTGCACCCCGTGCAAAATGTGGCAACATTTCTGGCGGCTCGCGGGGTGTCGACCTCGCCTCGGCGCAAAGAATCCATGCCTTCATCCATTGGGCATAGAGGAAATTGCTTCCTCTGCCTTCTACTGCTCTAGCCATTCTTGTGGCAACTGTTCTTTAGATTCACTTCCGACAGTCGCCACCTTAGAATCATCTTCTTAATGCTCTCCAGCTCTGGCTTTTGCCTTGTAGATGCGGTTGATGCTGGAAGGGTTTCAAGCGGCTGAGGCGATGGATGCGACGGTGAACGTGCGGCCTCAGCACTAACCACGGGTGAAGGGTTTAGGGTTTGACTCAGGGATAGAGAGTCGTTGGGGTCCTGAGCAAACTGGTTGAAAGAATGATGGCCGCTAGAAGGCTGTGGAGATGGGGAGGAAGACACAACCATGACTTGCTCGGATTGAGCGGGAGATGGAGTCAGAGTAGGACCAAATGGAACTTGAGGGAGCATGGCAGCGGACGTACCTACAGGCTCTGCCTAAGCCAATGCTAGATGGATGTCTGCAGTTCTAGTTTCAGTGGCTGGCTCAGGATCATCCATAGAAACAACCTCTAGAGCGGCTGGATGCGACTGCGGCTCTACGACTGACTTCTGCATCGTTAGGCTAGGTCACCTGATCCTATCGACCCTCTTCCTCTTCTCTTCTGGAACAATGGCTGGTTCAGGAAGAGAGGAAGTAGGTGCAGCGGGCGCTGATGTTCCCATTTTTGCATCGCACGTCATCAAAGAAAAGCTTCCAGAACTTCTCAGGTGTAGGTCCCACTTCCTTTGCAGCTAACTTGTCAAGCCTCTCGGGCTATACAACGGTGTAACAGCCCTGCTCTGTCTCAATTACGACATTGAAATCCCGTAAAGAGAACTCATCTTCAAGTTGTAGCACTTCGAGGGCTTGCTTTGTCAGCTCTACTATCACCAGTTCTTCCTCTGATAGCTGGACCATGCAATCCGACTCTTCTCTTGGTATCTTCTCTACTAGGAAGGTGGATGGCTTTTCATTAAATATTTTCAGTCTCGTTCCTTTGAAGGGCTCTTCCATGTGTGAGTAGTCTAGAGACAGGTACCTGCCCAACTTTGCGGTGAACTCCCGACAGAGACACATGCCGAAGTAGGGAGCTATGTCGACAACTACGACCTCTTGGATGACCACGATGTCGAGAGCCTTATGCAGTTGAATAGGGATTTCCTTTATGACACCAACTATCTTGACAGGGGTGCCGTCTAATTGTAGCATGCCTTGGCTGCTCCTTGTGTATTCCATCCCGATCTCATCGCAGACGGCTTTTGGCATAACAGTCATGGAAGCGCCAGAGTCCACCATGCAGTTGTGAACTATGTGTCCTTGCATCCGTAAAGACAAATAGAAGGGAGGCGATCTATTCTTACTCATGGCTGAGACAGTTAAAGGCTGAACCAGGACAGCAGGCTGTATTTGCTTGGCGTTCTTCATGTTTTTTAGAGTTTCTTGCAGCAGATCTACCTGGCCTGGGAGCATAAGAGCATCGTACATGCTGATTCTAGCGGGTGTTCTTTTCAACTCGTCTACTATGTTGTAGCCCGAGGTGCTAGCTCCTTCTGCTTATTTTGTCGGCTCATACTTCGTCTGGTACTGCTGGGTGGCCTCAACTCTTTGTCTCTTGGTCAGAGACGGGTATTTCAGCTTCTCCTATGCTTGTTCTTTGGTTTTAGCTGGAGGCTGAGGTACGGGAGCTTTAGCCGAAATTGGAGGTTTTGCTATAGGAGGCTTGGTTGGAACAGGGGCAGCCTTTGTCGAAGGAGGCTTGGCTAGAGCTTTGTCTTTGGATGACTTCTCCTGGGCTGTGTAGGGCCACAGTCGCTTGTATGGTGGCAGCCCACCGGGCTACGCCTTTTCTCTTCTGGCATAGACTTGCAAAGGCTTGGCAGCATCTACAGTTTTATTTTCTTCCTTGGCGGGCGGCACTAGATTCTCCTCTGGGAGGGCAAAGTTGGCTTCACCGTCTAGGATCATGTAGAGTTCATCATCCTCTATGGCGCTGCCGGCCAAAGTCTGAATGTAGTGCTAGTGTAGAGTGCAGTCTTCCTCCAAATGCGGTTCATTGCATGTAGTGCACCAGTTAACCTGGTCAAAGGGACCAGGTTGGTCTTCTATAGCAGCATTTCTCAGAGGCGGACACCTCTGCAACTGGTGCTCTGGGGGTTTGTCTTTTGTCAGCACCGGGGATGGATATGGCCTCCTAGGAGCGAGGTCCATCTGGGCCTGCTTCTTCTTCAAAGCGGTCATGTCATTGGACATGGCATGATAACCTGAGCCCAAAGCCCGTACCTCTTGAAGGATTGTATTCTAAATGTTATTGTTAGGAGGCGACAACTGTGCTGGTGGAGGCAATGCAGCTAATGGAGGAGGGTTGGAATAAGGTGCATACTACGGGGGAGCAGGGAGTGCTGGGAAATGCGGAGCGAGAGGAGGCGGGTGAGGATAATGCATTTGCGACAGGCCATAAGGAGTTACGATCGGTGCTAGATTCCATTGTTGTTGGGGTTGCTGTCCTGATGTGGACGGCGCATCACCAGAAGCTGATGGATACTGGAACCTGGGAAAGTCGGGACGAATGGGTTCCTGCACCCTGGACGGGAGTCTGTCGATAGAAATGATATCAACTTCAGCTTGCTGGGCAGCCTCGTACAAAGCAGGAAACTCATCTATTCTGGAAATCTTCAACAATAGGCATATGTTTGAGTTGAAGGATCTCAGGTAATAGTGAGCAGCCATGCCAGTTGAAGACCGAAGCTCGCGAGGTACCCGTTTCCAGGATCTCATGAACCTGATGTTAAAGTCAGACACCTCCTCTTGAGGGTGTCTCTGGATGCTTTGGAACTGATGTAGTAGAGAACTAGGATCAGCAGACTCGTTGCATCCTTTCACAAGCCTTCTGGCAAGCAGGGGCCATCTTGTGATGGATCCCTCTGGCAGCGATCTCCACCAGTAGAGAATCTTTCCCCTCAGGGAAAGGGCCAACAAACGGGTCTTCACACTCTCGTCAGTAATGGAATGCAATGCAGCCAGGGCAAGGATGTCCTAGATTTTCTTGTACATCGTCTTGCCATAGCCGTCATACGTAGGGATGGACTTTAAAGCAGCAGGGGGAACAACTTGTTGTCCGACCAGGGCCAAGGGCCCTGTAGAGTAAACCTTCGGGAAGAGATCATCGTCATTTTGCTACAGGGCAGCCATTTCTTCTTCTTCTCCTTCGTCGGTTGTATACTTAGTGTCGGTACCTTCCGAGGACATAGATTCCTCTTCTTCCTCAGCCTCTTCTATGTCGTACTCAGCTCCTCTGACCTCGGCATTGGCTTCTTCTTGAATTTTGGCCTCGACTTCGTCAACACGAGCCTACGGATCAGCCAACCTAGCAATTTTGCCTCGAGCGTTGATGTCCAGTTCATAAAATTCAGGCGAGTTTCTCGGATCCCTTGCTCGCCACCTTCTTGTTTGCATGAAGGTGCTGGGACCGGTCTCTTGGACTCAGAGGATTTTTTCGTGCAGAGTCGCCAAGTGTTCTGATTTTGAACAACAATGAAGTGAACACCAGTGCTTCGATTCTATTTGGGGGTGGGAAATGTTGGTCATGAATCCGCCATGAGGAAAGGATTTGTCGTTATTGCGCCCTGGACCCGCAAACCAACATTGAAAGGCCGAAAGGAAGGGATGCCTTCAGGGCCAATCTCCGGAGAAGGCCGGCTTCCTGTGGGGTTTTATGGTTTAATATGAGAGTGCAGGAAAGAGATAAAAATGCGAAAAGAATTTACAGATGTGATTGGAGTTGGGTGGGGGGAACTAACAGTACGAAAACACATCAATCACCACTACTTACTGCATCATAAATACAAAGCATAGCCAGAAACTGCAAAATCTAAGTATACCTTTTATATAAAGAAATGTACGCACAGCTACAATGGCTCCCTAACAGACATTCCCTACAAGGAACTAACAGTACGACAGTGCATCAATCACCACTACGGACAGTAACTTGAATAAAAAGTAACCAAGAAATGCCAGGTCCAAGTATGTGTGTTATACAGAGAATTTGTACGCACAGCTACAATGACTCCCTAACAGACATTCCCTACAAGGAACTAACAGTACGGTAGTGCATCAATCACCACTACGGACAGCAACATAAACATAACACACAAACTGAAGGAACTGCTACCAAATCTATTCTATGTATCCTATGATCTATGAAGTCCAGGAGTACCTAGCCACCAAATGCTGAAATGAATCAACAAGCCATGACACAAGCAGTACCTCAGGAATACCTGACCATCAAATGCCGAAGTAAATCAACAAGCCATGACACAGGAAAACGTAAGGCAAAAATATTAAGTAGAGGCAGCATACAAAATAAAAGCAGTAGAACAGAGCCAGGCATATACTTTATATTGATAAGCAGAAGCACAGTTACAATGGTTCCCTAATAGACATTCCCATTCCACCACCTTACAATGAAAATGTGGTGGGTATTTATAGCCCGAAGTCCCCCCGTTACAATCCATAGGCACAAGGTCCCAGACAAACATTGGCTGACAAGAGTGGCGATGGAGCTGCTCAGGCTAACCTTTGTCGGATGAAACTGTACCTACAGCATGGTCTCCCTGAAGGCTGTACAGATGTGTTAGTGTGCTGAGTAGAACTCCACTAACAGCAGAACTACAGGTAGCTGAAACAGGTAGGGTCTTTAATTATCTTCAAAAGTGGCAGCTGGTATAAAATAGTGCGTCCCATGCTTTTCCATGTGCTCGACATGTTTTGGCACAAATATCGAAGTTGGACACCTATCAGATGATGCTGCCTAACGCGTGTTTGCCCTGAAAGGTAGTCTGTCCAACTTTGCCCAGAATCATGGCGCAGTCCGACTTCGCCCTGAAAAAGGGGCGCTCCCCGACTTCGCCCTGAAACTCTCCGACTTCGCCCTGGAAAGGGGCGCAGTCCGACTTTGCCCTGAAAGAGGGTGCAGTCCAACTTCGCCCTGAAAGGGGGCGCAACCCGACTTCGCCCTGACACTTAGAATTTTTTCAGGGTAACTGCTATCATTTTGGAGATCTGACTGAAGGGCTTAAGGGAAAGAGGGAAGAATAAAAATGGAGGGAAGAGAGAGAAAGGGAGAACTGAAGAAATGGAAAGAGAGAAAAAGGGAAATATAAGAGCAGCTCTCTTACAAAAATTGAAAACATTGCACCTCGTGCAAAATGTGACAACAGGAAACTTCATTGGCCCATCGAGTGCTCAGAAACTATTGCGCCAGGTGGGGACTGATCAAAAAATCTCTCTTCAAACGTGGGACCTTGGTCCCACCGGGCATGCCAGAGAAACTGTTGGTTACGAATCTGCCATGAGGAAAGGATTTTGTGTTAATGCGCCCAGATTCGCCCACCAGCTTGAAAGGCCGGAAGGAAGGAATGCCTTCCGTGCCAATCTCCGAAGAAGGCCGGCTCCTGTGGGTTTTTATGGTTTGAGATGAGGGTGCAGGAAAGAGATAAAAATGCGAAAAGAATTTACAAATGAGGTTGGAGTTGGGTGGGGGGAACTAACAGTACAACAACACATCAATCACCGCTACTTACTACATTATGAATACAAAGCATAACCAGGAACTGCAAACCCTAAGTATACTTTCTATATAAAGCAGGGTATGCACAGCTACAATGGCTCCCTAGCAAACATTCTCCCTACAAGGAGAACTAACAGCACGGCAGCGCATCAATAACCACTACGGATAGAAACAAAAATCAACCAAGAGATGTCAGATCCGAGTATGTGTGTTATGCAGAGAATTTGTACACACAGCTACAATGGCCCCCTAGCAAACATTCTCCCTACAAGGAGAAGTAACAGCATGACAATGCATCAATCACCACTACGTATAGCAACACAAACATAACACACAAACTGAAGGAACTGCTACCACATTTATTCTATGTATCCTCTAATCAATTAAGTTCAAGGGTGCTCGACCACCAAATGCTGAAATGAATCAACAAGCCATGACATAAGCAATGCCTTAGGTATTCCTGACCACCAAATGCTGAAATGAATCAACGAGCCATGACATAGGAAAACGTAAAGCAAAAATGTAAAGGAGAGGCAGCATAAAAAATAAAAGCAGTAGAACAGAGCCAGGCATATACTTTATATTTATAAGCAGAAGCACAATTACAATGGTTCCCTAACAAACATTCCCCTTCGACCACCTTACAATGAAAATGCGGTGGGTATTTATAGCCCGAGTCCCTCCCGTTACATCAATGGGCACAAAGTCCCAGTCAAAAACTAGCTGACAAAAGGGACGATGGAGCTGCTAATGCTGACCTTTGTCGGACAGGACTGTACCCGCAGCATGGTTTCCCTGAAGACCGGACAGCTACGTGGCAGGGCGTTGGGTAGAACTTCTCATCGGCCGAAATGCGGGCAGCTGGAGCAGGTAGAACCTCCAATCAGCCTTAAATGAGGTAGCTGGCATAAGTGATGCGACCCATGCTTTTCCTTTTGCTCTGCATGTCTTGGCTCAGATCCTGAAGTTGGACACTTGTCGGATGATGTTGTTTGACACGTGCTTGCCTTGAAAGGCAGTTTATCCAACTTCTCCCAGGATATGAGCACCATCAGGTTGCGTAGGTAGAAAACAACGCAGTTGGGAAGGTCTTCATGCCTTGGTCAAATTCTGAGTTTGTTTCCGTACTGTGCACCTGTCAAAGGGCGCACTCCGACTTCGCTGCGAAGTCGGGTTACGCACAGGTGAAAGCTGATTTCTGCTATCGAACGGACTTCACCCTGGAAAGGGGGAGTAGTCCGAATTTGCTGTGAAGTCGAACTTCGCCCCAACACTTAGTCATTTTTCCTGCCAGCCTGTTACAAGGTTAGCCCAGAAAGAAGGGAGAAGTCGGACTTCGCACCAAAACTGGGAGAAGTCGGACTTCGCACCAAAACTGGGAGAAGTCGGACTTCGCACCAACACTTAGCCATTTTTCAGGGCAACTTCTGTCAAATTTGGGATCTGACTGAGGGGCTCCAAGAAAAAGGGGGGAAGAAAGAGAATGTAGGGAAGAGAGAGAAAGGGAGATAAGAAGAAAGGGAAAGGTAGGAAGAGGAAAAAGGAAGAGCAGCACTGCTACAAAACTAAAAACATTGCACCCTGTGCAAAATGTGGCAACATTTCTGCAGTCTTCCTCCGAATGCGGGTCATTGCATGTAGTGCACCAGTACTACATTCAGACTTTGGCCGACAGTGCCATAGAGGACGATGAACTCTACATGATCCTGGACAACGAAGCCAAATTTGCCCTCCCATAGGAGAATCTAGTGCCGCTTGCCAAGGAAGAAAAGAAAACTGCAGATGCTGCCAAGCCTTTGCAAGTCTATGCCATAAGAGAAAAGGCACAGCCCGATGGGCTGCCACCATACAAGTGGCTGTGGCCCTACACAGCCAATCCTCCTCTGATAAAGGCTTCCCCTGTTCCAGCCACGCCTCCTATAGCAAAACCTCCAGTTTCGGCTAAAGCTCCCATACCTCAGCCTCCAGCTGAAACCAAAGAACAAGCACATGAGAAGCTGAAATACCCATCTTTGACCAAGAGACAGAGATTTGAGGCCACCCAGAAGTACTAGATGAAGTATGAGCCGACAAAAGAAGCAGAAGGAGTTAGCACCTCGGGCTACAGCATAGTAGACGAGTTGAAAAGAACACCCGCTAGAATCAGCATGTACGATGCTCTTCTGCTCCCAGGCCAGGTAGATTTGCTGCAAGAATCTCTGAAAAACATGAAGAACACCAAGCAGATACAGCCCGCTGTCCTAGTTCAGCCTTTAACAGTCTCAGCCACTGGGAAGAACAGACCGCCTCCCTTCTATCTGTCTTTACGGATGCAAGGGCACAGTTCACAACTGCATGGTGGACTCTGGCGCTTCCATGACTGTTATGCCAAAATTCGTCTGCGATGAGATCGGGATGGAATACACAAGGAGCAGCCAAGGCGTGCTGCAATTAGACGGCACCCCTATCAAGACAGTTGGTGTCATAAAGGACATACCTATTCGGCTGCATAAGGCTCTCGACATCGTGGTCATCCAAGAGGTCGTAGTTGTCGACCTAGCTCCCTACTTCGGCATGATAAACTGCCTTTCAAGGCAGACACGTGTCAAACAGCATCATCCGACAAGTGTCTAATTTTGGGATCTGAGCTAAGACGTGCCGAGAAAAAGGACAAGCATGGGCTGCACTACCTATGCCAGTTGCCTCATTTAATGCTGATGTGAGTTTCCACCTACCTCAGCTACCCGCATTCCTGTCAATATAAAGTTCTACCCAACACGCTACCACGTGGTTGTTCAACCTTCAGGGAGACCATGTCGAGAGTACATTCCATCTTGACAGTACTCAGCACCAGCAGTTTCGCTCTCATTTGTAAATTCTTTCTGCTTTTTTATCTCTTTCCTGCACTCTCATCTTACTAACCCCCGCAAGGAGCCGGCCTTCTCCGGAGATTGGCTCGAAAGGCATTCCTTCCTTTCGGCCTTTCAATGTTGGTTTGCGGGTCTAGGGCGCAATAACAAAAAATCCTTTCCTCATGGCAGATTCGTGACCAACAGGACCTGCACCTGAGAAGCTGTGGAAGCTTTTCTTTGACGACGCGCGATGCAAAAATGGCATCGATGCAGGGGTGCTTCTGGTTTCTTCGATCGGGATCCAGAAGGACTATACCTACAGGTTGGCCTGGAGCTGCACTAATAACTCAGTGGAGTACGAAGCCCTATTCTTGGGTTTGCGAAAGGCGAAGAGGCTGGGAATCAAACACCTGTAGATCTTTGGAGATTCAGAGCTGGTATGCCACCAGGTTACGAACAAGTGCGCCTCCAAACATCACTATCTGAAGGCATACCGCAACCGGGTGTGGGACCTGATGGAGTCGTTTGACTCGTTGAATGTCAAGGCGATATCACGTGAGAAAAACAAACATGTTGACATTCTGGCGTCTGTTGGAGCCAGGTACGTTTCGACTGATGACGTTGTCCAAAAATTAAAGTCGGTTCGCACTATTTATAGGCCTTCTGTGCCTGATAAGGACACCCACTGGCAGGTGTTTGATTGTGACGAGGAGATCGTCACATTTTTGGTCAACGAAGTTGGTTCAATCGAAGGTAGAGACCCTGATGACGAGCAATATGAGGGGTTGATACAGTTAAAAAATAATCATGTCCAAAAAGGACTGATTACGTTGGAGAGTCTATTTGATCAGAATGACAGAGCAATATCTCATAGGATCAATGTAGACCCAAAGCAGTATGCCGACCTGGAACTTGAACCTGGTAAAACTATCAAGGTTGGGACAGACTGCACGTCGGAGGAACTTGAGCAGATCAGATCACTGTGCCGAGAGTTCCCTGATATCGTGGCCTGGTGCTACGAGGATTTGAAGGGGTATGATAGAAATGTGATCCAGCATACCATTGAGCTAGAGGATGGTGCTAAGCCATTCCGTCAAAAGCAGAGGGCCGTAAATCCGAAAATTGAGGCCATGATGAAAGCAGAGCTCTTGAATATGCTCAAGGCCAAAATCATCTATCCCATCAAACATTCATCTTGGGTCACGAATTTGGTGCCTGTGAGGAAAAAGAATGGCGACATTCGTCTCTGTGTCGACTTCAGAAACATGAATCAGGCTTCCCTAAAGGATCACTATCCGCTTCCCCAAATTGACCAGATTCTACACATCGTTGCTGGAGCCCAGAGATTCTCACTTTTAGATGGATTTTTTGGCTACAACCAGATTTGGGTCAGGGATGAGGACCAGCATAAGACGACGTTCACCACCAAATGGGGGACGTTCGCCTATCAGCGCATGCCTTTTGGCTTATCCAATGCTGGTGCCACATTCCAAAGGGCCATGGACCTGGCCTTCCGAGAGCTGCTCAATAAGATCATTGTCATCTACCTTGATGACATGACTGTTTTCTCTCACCAAAGAGGGGATCATGTTTCCCACCTGCGGCAAATATTTGAGAGGTTTCGAGAATTTGGCATTTCTATAAACCCGAAGAAATCTGTCTTCGCGGTAAAAGAAGGTAGGCTGTTGGGACATGTCATCTCTGAGAAAGGCCTCGCCATTGACCCTGACAGAGCAGAAGCCCTCCTTCGCTTGCCAGCCCCAATTGATAAAAAAGGGCTGCAGTCCTTCTTTGGCCAGATTAAATTCGTGCGGAAGTTCATCCCGAACTTTGCACAGGTGATCAAGCCTATGGTTGAACTACTGAAAAAAGATACAATTTACGAATGGACTGATGAGAGAGGGCAAGCTTTCAAGGAAATCAAGGCTCGCATCGCGCAAGCTCTGGTGTTGATAAACCCGGACTACTCCAAGGACTTCATCCTGTATACAGTGGGAGAACCAAAAAGTTATGTCGTAGTCCTAACTCAGAAGGGAGACGATGGTGAGGAGTGCCCCATAGCGTTCCTGAGCCAAGTGATTCAGCCGCATGAGGAAAAGTACAACTTTATAGAGCGACAGGTTCACGCTGTCATGAAATCCCTCCGAAAGTTCAGGCATTTTGTCTCCTAGAGCAAAACGACTGTCTTCGTGATTCACCCGGACGTTCGAAGCTTCATCATACAAGGAGAACCGGGTCACAAGGGAGCAGGATGGATTGCAAAAATCTAGGAGTTCGACATCGAAGTGCGGCCCACCAAGATTATCAGAGGCCGAGCCTTGTGTCAGGAGCTGGCCCGAAGCGCTGTAGTCGGCATCTCCGCCTGTAAGTGGGAGGACACAGCGACAAGCATCTACCTAGCCAACTCCTTATCGGAGGAGAGTGATTGGACTGATGAACTGGTGAGATATTTCTACACCGAAAGATGTCCCGATCACCTGAACGCCTCACAACGAAGGAGATTTTGGCTAGCTGCACTCAAGTACACTCTTCGCCCAGAGGGGCTTTACTTCAAAAATATTGACGGCATCCTATTGCGGTGCGTCATAAAATTCGATCAGCCCAGGGTCCTCGGAGAATTTCATTTTGAGATGTCTGAAGGTCATCATTCTGCAAGTCCTACGACCTTAAAAATAATTAGAGCCAGGTACTATTGGCCCACTCTATTTACGAACGCTTATGTGGTCTGTTCTAAGTGTGATCAATGCCAGAGGTTTTCTGGAAAAAATAGAAAAGCACCCCTGTCCCTTCAACCGATTCAGGTCGAGACTTCGTTCCAGCAATGGGGTCTAGACTTCATTGGGGTGATCTCGCCTAATTCCTCTGTCGGACACAAGTTTATTCTTACAGCCACCGACTACTTCACACGATGGGCAGAGGCGATCCCAACCAAAAATGTAGACCAAGAAACAGTCATCAGGTTCCTGGAGAGCCTGATTACCCGCTTTGGGGTTCTAGAGTCGATTGTGATAGACAATGGTCCGAGATTCACAGGCGCTGTACTCACGGAGTACACTGGCAAACTTGGCATTTATCACAAAATTTCTTCTAATTACTACCCGTAGGGGAATGGCCTCATCGAGTCTACTAACAAGAACCTCCTAAAAATCATCAGGACCATTGACAAGAACAAGTGGACTTGGCATTTACTCCTGAACCGGGCACTGTGGGCAGACATAGTTTCATTCAAGAAATCCATCAGAACGTCCCCCTATGCACTCGTCTATGGCAAAGAGGTTGTCATGCCAACACACATTGAAATCCCTGCCCTATGGATGTTGGACGAAGACAGGAGCAGTAGAGACTCGGTGGATGATAGACTGTGCCAACTCCTGCAGTTGGAAGAAGACAAAGAAGAAGCATACCAGGCCTTCACCAAGCATATTGCAGCCACTCAAGGCTGGTTTGCAAAGGCACCACTACTCGAGTTTTTAAAATCGAGGACTTGGTGCTGAAGTGGGACTCATACAAGGCGAAGCCAGGCAACCACGGGAAGTTTGATGCCCTCTGGGAGGGCCCTTATTAGATTGCCTAGGTGAACCAGTTCAATGCTTACGTACTTTAGGATATGGAGGGTCAGCTCCTACCTATCCCCGTTAACAGGTTCCACTTAAAAATCTATCGCTACTGAAGGTGCCTGAGGGGCCCTTCTTTGTAAAAATTTCCTTGATTCTTTTTTTATAATTTTCAGCATGTACAGTTTTCCAGCTTTTAGTTTTCCATTTGTTTGAGGTAAAACAGGACAAAGGGAGAAAGCACAGACTTCGTAGCGAAGTCTGTTGTTGCCCCTCAGAAGGAGTGAAGTTCGTAGAAGGGAGCTGCTTGTAAAAACAGAAAACGGCTAAGTGGCAGTGCACTGCCCGACTTCACAATGAAGTTGGGCTGCGCACAGACCAAAGGGCGCAATTTGAAAGAGGGAAGCTGCAAAGGAGTATGTTCGGACTGCGCTCAATTTTTTAGCAAAGTCTGACTTCGCGCGCGAAGTTTGTATACACTCGACTTTCGCGCGAAGTTCGAACTATGCTCAGCTTTTGTGCGAAGTGCGAACTTCGCACAAACTTCAGGCGAAGTCCGAGCGCGCTCCATCACAAGGCAACAAAAATTCGAAGCCTCATTCAAAAGTTGCAAAGGTTGAACTGTGCCCGATCCTCGGCATAGTTGAAAAGAAAGGCAAGTCTTAACACAATCGAAGTTTGAACTACGCCCAGCTTGCGCATGCAATTCGGACTGCGCTCGATTTTTGGGCGAAGTCGGATCGCGCCCAACCTTGGGGTGAAGTCCGATTCGCCCTGTCTATTGGGCCAGCTCGGACAGTTTAAAAAAAAAATGAATAAAAAATTCCAAGTATGGGCCCAGAGGCGCAATGCGTTAGTAAGAAGTGGGTTTCCGCACCAAAAAGGTTTTTCTTGAGCAGTGTGCCCGGATTGCGGCAGTGACGTCAGCCATGGCGCAGCGTTCAAAGGTAAATTTAATGATTGCGCAATCTTCAAAGAAAGCTCAATCAAATAAGCATGGCACGGTAGCCGGGGTACATCTTTCAAGACATTCCCTTGTGTGACCACCCAGAAATCATAACGCCTTCATTTGCCAGCCGACCTACCCCCTCTTGCATGACATTAATGATGCTGTCATTGTCTAGAAAAGGGGTCTGATGCATCCAGACATGCCAAATTGTGCAGATTATTCCTGTGACTGCGAAATCTGGTGCAGACGTCCAGAATTCGTAATTATTGTTGTTTCGGAGGGATGGACAAGGGAAAATTGCCAGTACAAGCTCAGTCTAGCGAGGGGCGCGAAAGTGGAGATTTCCCGCAAACGGGTGGTTCCAAGGGTGAGATGTTGCAGGAGCAAAAGTCAAAATCCTGGCCAAAGAAAGTATAGCGTGGGCAAGCCCCACCACCATCGGTTAATTACCTGTCGGGATACAAGGACGACTCGTTTTCTATGAGCCTGACTAAGCTGTGGATAAACGTGGAGAGTTGGGCTGACAAAGTTTCGCCCTCTCACCATTTCGGAGCTGCGTATAAGTCGAACCTTTTTCGGTTCTTGTGCCATCCTATCCATCAATGCCCGGAGCTGGTAGACCTAATTGTCAGACATTACAGACCAGCTACCCAGCAAATTTGCAGCTCCAATGGTAAACCCTTGTTCGCGCTGCACAAAGAGACTGTTCAGCCAGCTTTCACCCTAGGGTTGGAGTATGACTCCAGCATGATTGTCAGGAAAATAAATCTGGGCAAGCAAGCGGGATGCTTCACGCATACAAAAAGGATGAGGGATTTCCTTAATTCAGAGCTGAACGCCCCGCTCACAGCTGGACAATGGCCAACCGGCCCCATACCCCTGAGCAGGTTTTAGAGCAAGTACATATACACCATTCTGGTGTGGGTCCTTAGCTGCGACTCTGACGAGCTGGTATAGCCGTACCATCTAGCACTGGCAGAATGTCTCCTGTGCAGAGAATCCTATGAACCAGCAGCGCAGAGAAGTGGAAAGCGCCCCATATTTTTCGACTAGGTAGACTAGCTTGCATACGCCATTCACTCCAGCCTGGTGAAGCTCCAGAAAAAGCAGTCAACTGAATTTCGGTTTAGTTCCTTTTTGGCTTGGATTTTTTTTTATCATTTGCACTCCCGAATGCAGATCCCTAACCTGAAGAAGGTGAATGAGAGGGGAGAATCACAACCCGTTTATGACTGGACGGATGACCTATACCAGAAAGGGTCTTACTACAAGTTCAACTTCAACTTTCTGGGATTGGTCATGTTAGTCTTCAGCGATGGCGAGATCCCTCGCCCCCCGTAAGAAATGACGAACTATTTGCTAAATCAGAAGATCGGGGACATTTTTAGACTGACGCAGGGGATTGTGGTCAAAATCTACGAATTCAAGGGCAAACCTCATCTGCTGCCCTACTGGTGCACGGATCATCACTTTGGGATGGAGGTTGCACGACATATGGATTACGTTGAGGAAGATTTCGACCAGGGAAAGAGAAAGGGCCAGATCTTTCAATATCCTCTTTCCTAGGCGAACGTTGAGATTTTTTAGGTAGGACAGCATGCCTATCTTGAGCGGGAGCTTTTTGACATTGGTCTGATTCTGTTGCCACAGCGCTGGAAATACGACCCATATGGGATAAGGGGAAATTTTGTACATATCTGCCCCCGGGAAGATATAATCGAAGACAGATGCAATGTGGTCCATGTTGACCTCGACTGGGAGATTGACTCGATGGAAGCATGGCCTCTGTGGTAGGATTTTTACTGCGAGGAGGTAGCATATGACCCCGAGCGAAACCCGGACCACAAGTTCTCTTCTCCAAGATTTAAAAAATTCATCTCCAAGCTAGCAGGCCTTAACTGGTCAAAATAAAAAGTTACTGAATTCTGGAAGATGAGGTGCCACACGCAGCACGATAAATACATCAGGAAGAATCTGGTCGTTGATGATGACTTTTCAACTCTATATGACCAGCACATTGCCAGCTGGCGGCCTTTCGCATTTTGAGATTACGTTCCCCGAGGTCCCTTTGAAGGTTATAAAGGAGGGTCTTCCTCCCAATAGTTGTACACTTTTACAACTGCCAATGTAGGCCCAGCAGATATCCAAGTGGACCTAATGCAACCTGTTGTTTCCAAGGTGGCGCCTGAAAAGGCAAAATAATCAGTCAAGTCAATGCCCGAGGTGACTCCTCAGGCACAAAAGACGTCGGTGCCACTAGCAAGCGGACCGGTAGCGGCGAACCTTTTGCAAGTCAAAAATTGGTACAAGTTTATCGTGGGAACATCAGCGCCCGCTGCACCTACTTCCTCTCCTCCCGAACCAGCCATTGTTCTAGAAGAGAAGAAGAGGAAGAGGGTCGATAGGATCAGGTGACCTAGCCTGACGGTGCAACAGTCAGTCACAGAGCCACAGCCGCATCCAACCGCTCTAGAGGTTGTTTCTATGGATGATCCTGAGCCAGCCGCCAGAACCAAAATCGCAGACATCCATCCAGCATCGGCTCAGGTGGAGCCCGCAGGTACGTCCGCTGCCCCGCTCCCTCAAGTTCCATTTGGCCCTACTTCAACTCCATCTCCCACTCAATCCGAGCAAGTCGTGGCCGTGTCTTCCTCCCCATCTCCACAGCCTTCTAGCGGCCATCATTCTTTCAACCAGTTTGCTCAAGACCCCAACGACTCTCTATCCCTGAGTCAAACCCCAAACCCTTCACCCGTGGTTAGTGCTGAGGCCACGCGTTCACCGTCGCATCCATCGCCTCAGCCGCTTGAAACCCTTCCAGCATCAACCGCATTTGCAAGGCAGAAGCCAGAGCTGGAGAGCATTCAAAAGATGATTCTGAGGAGGTGACTGTCGAAAGTGAATCTGAAGAACAGTTGCCGCGAGGAGAACGGCTAGAGCAGCAGAAGGCAGGGGAAGCAATTTCCTCTATTCCCAATGGATGAAGGCATGGATTCTTTGCGCCGAGGCGAGCTCGACACCCCGCGAGCCGCCAGAAATGTTGCCACGTTTTGCACGGGGTGTAATGTTTTCAATTTTGTAGCAGTGCTACTCTTCCTTTTTCCTCTTCCTCCCTTTCCCTTTCTTCTTCTCTCCCTTTCTCTCTCTTCCCTACATTCTCTTTCTTCCCCCCTTTTTCTTGGAGCCCCTCAGTCAAATCCCAAATTTGATAGTAGTTGCCCTGAAAAATGGCTAAGTGTTGGTGCGAAGTCTGACTTCTCCCAATTTTGGTGCGAAGTCCGACTTCTCCCAGTTTTGGTGCGAATTTCGACTTCTCCTAGTTTTGGTGCGAAGTCCTACTTCTCCTTTCTTTCTGGGCGCACCTTGTAATAGGCTGGCAGGCTGGAAAGAAAAATGACTAAGTTTTGGGGCGAAGTCCGACTTCGCAGTGAAGTTGGACTGCTCCCCCTTTCCAATGCGAAGTCTGTTTGGCAGCAGAAATCAGCTTTCACCTATGCGCAACCCGACTTCACAGCGAAGTCGGAGTGCACCCTTTGACAGGTGCGCAGTAGGGAAACAAACTCAAAATTTGACCAAGGCATGAAGACCTTCCCAATTGCGTTTTTTTCTGCCTGCCCAACCCGATGGCGCTCATATCCTGGGAGAATTTGGATAAACTGCCTTTCAAGGCAAGCACGTGTCAAATAGCATCATCCGAAAAGTGTCTAGCTTCGAGATCTGATCCAAGACGTGCCGAGCAAAAGGACAAGCATGGGTCGCATCACTTATGCCAGCTGCCTCATTTAAGGCTGATTAGAGGTTCTACCTGATCCAGCTGCCTGCATTTCGGTCGATGAGAAGTTCTACCCAACGCCCTGCCACGTAGCTGTCTGGTCTTTAGGGGAACCATGCTATAGGTACAGTCCTGTCCGACAAAGGTCAACATTAGCAGCTCCATCGCCACTTTTGTCAGCTAGTGTTTGACTGGGACTTTGTGCCCATTGATGTAATGGGAGGGACTTGGGCTATAAATACCCATCGCATTTTCATTGTAAGGCGATGGAAGGGGAATGTTTGTTAGGGAACCATTGTAATTGTGCTTCTGCTTATAAATATAAAGTATATGCCTGGCTCTGTTCTACTGCTTCTATTTTTTATGCTACCTCTCCTTTACATTTTTGCTTTAAGTTTTCCTGTGTCACGGCTCGTTGATTCGTTTCAGCATTTGGTGGTCAGGAATACCTGAGGCATTGCTTGTGTCATGGCCTGTTGATTCATCTCAGCATTTGGTGGCTGAGCACCCTTGAACCTAATTGATTAGAGGATACATAGAATAAATGTGGTAGTTGTTCCTTCAGTTTGTGTGTTATGTCTATGTTGCTGTACGTAGTGGTGATTGATGCATTGTCGTGCTGTTAGTTCTCCTTGTAGGGAGAATGTTTGCTAGGGGACAATTGTAGTTGTGCGTACAAATTCTTTGCATAACACACATACTCGGATCTGACATCTCTTGGTTGCTTTCTGTTGCTGTCCGTAGTGGTGATTGATGCGCTATTGTGCTGTTAGTTCTCCTTGTAGGGAGAATGTTTTCTAGGGAGCCATTGTAGTTGTGCGTACCCTGCTTTATACAAAAAGTATACTTAGGGTTTGCAGTTCCTGGTTATGCTTTGTATTCATAATGCAGTAAGTAGCGATGATTGATGTGTTGTTATACTGTTAGTTCCCCCCACCCAACTCCAACCTCATTTGTAAATTCTTTCTACATTTTTATCTCTTTCCTGCACCCTCATCTCAAACCATAAAACCCACAGGAGACGACCTTCTCCATAGATTGGCATGAAAGGCATTCCTTCCTTCTGGCCTTTCAATATGGTGGGCGAATCTGGGCACATTAGGTCAAGGCTACTCACCAAACCTTGATTCCTCTGGGGTGTCTTCTATTAGCTTAAAAAAAGGCACTTGGGATCAAGAAATTTGGATCTTCAGCTCAGTCGGAGTCGCTAGGTGATTTTTCCAGATGAAGGCAAGCCAAAGATTCACCAACTCGGGCTTCCTTAAAATATGGAGACTGATCATATCACCTCACTGATTTGTCTATGCGAGATTGGTAATCGAAATCACAATGAAAACCGACAAAAAGCTCATAAGCCGAAAATGGTAGCAAAATCGTGCAACTTTGGAGAAAGCATGCCCGCTAGACAAAAATGTCACAAAATCGTGACAGAAAGCAGTAAAAGAGCAAGAAGTGCAAAAATGTCACAAAATCGTGACAGAATCGAGCGAAAAGGCATGAAGTGTAAAATGGTCGCGAAATCGCAACAAAATCGAGCGAAATGGCACGAAGCACAAAAACGTCGTGAAATCGTGCGAAAGGGCACGAAGCGAAGAAGCATAGCGATTTCACGACAGGTTGTGGAAAAAGGCGTACCAAGAGAAAAGGCGTCACGATTTCGTGACAGGTTGCGACCGAGAGTGTACGGAACAGAAAAGCATCGCGATTTTGCGACATGTCATGATTTCGCGACATGTCACGTTTTCGCTGGGCAAAAAGGCAAGGAGGCTATTGGCCAAAAAATGTCGCAATATCGTGACCTGTCTCATTTTCGTTGTGCTGGCAGAGGAACAAGCTGCATGCATAAAAACGTCGTAATTTACTTGGGGCCGTTACAGAATGTGCAGAAAGCGTGAAACACGTGGCATGCAGGTGTCAGAGTTGCAAAAGCGTTATATGTAACAGAAGATTTCAAATGTCTCGGCATCGAGCATGAATTAAAAGCATCAAAAAGGCAAGAATTTGAAACGACGCATTTCGGGAGGTGAAATAAAGCGACACAGGGTGAATCGAAGAGCCGTATCAATTAGTATAAAATCAGAAGCACAGATCGATATAGGGGTTGGAAATTGCTGCTGGCTGAGTTGCAGAGACAAAGGCTGCAAGCCATTCTGGACCTGCACTTGGAGCAATTTCCTTCATTTTTTTTGGACTTGTTAAACTTGGAACATTCTGTCATTGTAATTGATATATCATTTTGAGGCAGAAATATAGAGAGTTGACATCTTATTGATAAGAAAGAAGGAGTTATTATGCATGCAAGATTTAGTGTTTTATCTTCCCTTTCAGATTTCTAGGCTTCTAGGTGAAGTTTAATGCAAATGTTTTTGGTTGCTTCATGCGAATGCCTAAAATCTGGAATTACAGTAAAAAACCCCAGAAACCCGCACCTAGCTTATCTAGACTATGCGAATTTGTAGGTTCAATAGGTTGGGTTGCATGCAGAAACCTCATTATTTTGGTTTTGTCAATTGGGATGGTCGCACTCTGGATGTAGTTTATTTTCATTCCATTTGCATTTCTTTTATTTTCAACCCCTTATTTTATTTTTTGCATTTTAATTACTGTCATTCAAATAAATAACTAAAATCCCATCAAAGCTCGAGATCAAAACCGATTCAGTTCTTAGATTTATTCACTTTGAGTCCATTGTAAATTCAAATTAAAGCAAACCATAGTGCCCCTTGTTAACATCCCCTTGCAACCCTAAGGTATTCCCAGCATTTAAATTAAAATAGCATTAGTGATACACAAAGAGTTAGCATAAAAGGAACCTTGGAGAAATTATCTGTTGTAATTTCTTTGCAAGAAAAGGATTTTGGGACTCGAATCCTACCGGAGAGTGTGATTTCACAATCGGGTGAAAACACCACTCAACAGATTGGCGCTAGAAGGAGGGCCTGATTGGTTTACTTTATTTTGATTTTCATGCATAAGTAATATCTGTTTGATTCGATTTTGAAATTGTATCTTAAATCTCACAAATGGCTAACTACAGCATTTGTTTTTGTTTCTGTTGCAGGAGATAGCCGAGGGTTTCATCAGGCAGGTTGGACCCATCGTGTCGTATTGCGAATAGGTCCCAAACAACCGGGGAAACCATTTTTCATGACCTTACACTCACTGGTACTCCCAAGAATAAAACCAAGCAAGTCGTAAGCTTACCAGTCACAAAAGACCTATTTTCTCCAGGAACATCGAGTGGATCTACACCAATAATATCAGTTGCCACTAGTGTTCCTATTGTCAGTAATATTTCCACTGCTCTTGTAGGGTTGTCTTCATCGATTCTGAGTCAAATGTCTCAACCTCCAGCAGCTCCTTAGTATGGAGCCAATAATATTCCTTTGAACATTGTTGGGGATATCCATGAAATCCCTAAGAACATTGAAATATTTTTGCCTAAATACAAACCAGATGGCCCAAGAATAGCAGAAGAACATATCCAAGCCTATAGGGATGTTTTAATTAGATTGCAAGTCCAACATGAAGATGTGGCTTGCAGACTTTTCCCCATGAGCTTAGATCCAATAGCATATGAATGGTACATATGCTTACCAACTGGTTCAATCACTTCATGGACGCAAATGGAGAACACTTTTGTCAATCAGTTCAGATCAGCCTTAGATCCCACAACCATTTACAATCAATTTATTACATGCAAAAGGGGCCAGGGGGAACCTATTAGAACATTTAATCAGAAATTCCAAAAGTGCTATAATAGAGCAGTTCGGCATTTTTCCATCGATCTCGCAGTGGCTTTGCAGATATATTTTGGGGCATTTGACCCCATGACAGCCATGTTTGCAAGATGAAATCCTCAAGTCACCATGCTCGCTCTAGCCTATAATGAAGCCATGACCATCGAGCAACAAATGACACCACAGGGCTATGGATTTCCCCAGATGCCTATGATGGGACAATATGCTCCATATGGTCAAGCTCCCTTGGCAAATCAGATCATGGCACCTCAAATGCCAAGCATGAACACCTTCCCATATCAGTAGCCATATCCACCAGAACCTGCGTATGCACCCATTCTAATCCAACCAATCACATCCATTCCACCTGTTCTCGCATTTTTGCAGAATAATAAATCGACTATGCAAGGAACCAGCCAAGTTAATTCTCAGGCTATAGTTCCTTTCCCAAATCCAACTCCGATTCAAAGTGTCAATCCATATGGGAATCAAATTACTCAAAACCCGACCCAAATGTTGAATCAAGACCCCACCAATTAAGAAAATCCAACGGGGGTTAACAACAATGTGATTCCACCGAAGGAAATTTATTCAGAGGTCGAAGAGCTCAAGAAAATAGTTCATAAGCTGAGCAATGACATGGTTCGAAGCGAAGTATGAATCCCATGCCCCTCACTCAAATCAAAATTTTAACAATAGAGGGAGGCATTGGAACACAAAGCCAAACAATGGAGGAGTACCCGCTCCCATTGCTAATCAACTAGATACTTCTATAGGACCTAGTCAATCCAATTCCCTTTTGAATCTTTCATATTTGGCTTGGTAAAGGGGGTGTAGGTTGCACAACACAAAAGAACACAATGAGAGGAATTGTCCTAAAATTGCTAGATACACTCATTATCTTCAGGCACAAGTTGATGATTTGGAACTGGTATCAAATGAGGGTCCATTGCAACATCAAGATGATAACATTATGGTGATGGAAACTGTATATCATCAAGAAGGTGAGAGTGAGGAAGAAGAAGATGAAATTTTGGAATAGGAGGTGCAAGCTTTTCGAGATTTTAGAAAGGGGAATCATGGATACCATTTTAGAAGTAAATCTAAAGCCCCTAAAACCTCATCAACACCTCCAAACAACTCTATTCTTCCTTCGGATACTAAGGCAAATAATAATCCTCCTCCTCCACTCAGAAGAGAAATGTCTAACGACGTGCAGAAGACAGTCAAATTCGAAAAACCAAACTATGACATAGTGGAGGATCTGAAGAAGTCCAAATCTAGCCTTTCGTTCTTGGATGCGGCTAGATTGCCTGGCCAAAAGGAGGCATTGATAAAAGCCCTAAACTCACCTGATCAAATGTGGAAGGGAAAAGGAGTTGAGTCCCATCTGATTTTACGAAAGGATAGACGGGATGTCCCGCCATTCTTATTGACTCTGAGAATTGCGGGTAAGAATTTTCATAACTGTTTGGTGGACACGGGTGCCACGAGCAACCTCATGCCTTCGGAGATATGTCAAATGCTAGGTCTGCAACCTGTTTCATCCAAATGCAAGGTCTTGCAATTGGACCGATCAAAAGTAAATTTGGTAGGGACCCTATATGATGTCAAAATTCAATTAAATTTTGAACCCAGGGTCCAATGAGGTTGTCGACATTCTGGTTGTTAATATCCCAAGTATATATGGAATGCTACTTGCGAGGGATTGGATGAAAACTCTAAATGGCTATTTTTCAACAAACTGCTCACATATGTGGCTACCATGGAAAGGAATTGCAAACCAAATCAAAGTGGAAAATGAACCGAGGCTTAAAGAAATCATAACAGAATTTAACAAGCCAAATGAAGTTCAGTTTTTTGAGCCAGAACTGGGGGTTTATGCACTTGATGTTGAGGAAGCTACTGAAGAGCCTAAAGAGGAAAAATGTCATGGCGGCTCTTTTGAGGAAAATGATTGCACATGGTTGCTCAGGTTCGATGGATCAAAATCTAGACAGGGAGCAGGAGCTGGAGTCGAGCTCACTAGTCTAGGAGGTAAACCATTATTGGCTGCTTATAGACTGCAATTTCCTTGCACGAACAATGTGGCTGAATACGAAGCATTGATCTTTGGTTTACGTCTAGCATTGAGCAAGCAAGTTAAATGCTTGAAGGTTTTGGGAGATTCTAAGCTGGTAGTCAAGCAGATCAAAGGACAGTATACATGTCGTGATAAGAGACTAAGCCTTTATAAAAATAGGGTTATGGACCTCATTGAGGAATTTGATGCGTTCAATATAGCCCTTATTTCTAGAAAAGGAAATCGAATAGCAGACTCTCTTGCAGTCGTCGCGGGCATGTTAAACCCGGTTGATATAAAAAGGTGTAAAAATTTCTCCATTGAATTGGTTCCTTGTCCATCAATACCCGATAATGTCAAGAATTTCCATGTTTTTGAAAATGACAGACATATCTTCAAATTTGTCACAAACTCGAGTATTTTTGAAAATCGTGTGATTGATGAGGAACAAAGGTGGCAAGATGAAACAGAAAATGAAATAGAAACTGCGTATCAATCCAACAAAATACCTAAAGACGTGGTTTCATTGGAAAAAATGTTCGACATGGGATGCAAGACCAAGAAAGGAAAAAGGGTCCCACTCCCTAAAGATGCGTGTGATCTAATTAATCTAGGGAGTGCAGACAATCCAAAGGAGGTGTACATTGCAAAGGCATGTATAGATGAAGAAAGGAGCAACATAATGCAGGAATTGAAGCATTACATAGATTGCATTGCTTGGAATTACAATGAGTTGAAAACATACAACCAAGACATTATCACACATACCATCCCTTTGAAGCCAAACTCCAAGCCTTTTAGGCAAAGACAACGAGTTGTTAACCCGCTATTGGAGCCTTTGATCGAAAAGGAGGTCAAAATATTATTGGAAGCAAAAATCATATTTCCTATTAGGCACTCAACCTGGGTTGCTAACCTCGTTCTAGTAAAAAAAGAGTGGAGAGATTAGGCTGTGCATAGATTTTCGAAATCTTAATAAAGCCTCTCAAAAGGATAATTATCCATTGCCTTCAATTGATGAAATTCTACAAACGGTAAATGGATCTAAAATGATGTCCTTTCTTGATGGGTATTCTGGATACAACCAAATTCTTATACATCCACATGATAGGATGAAAACGACCTTCACCACCAAGTGGGGGACATTTGCATATAAGAGAATGTCGTTCGGACTGTTAAATGTTGGTGCAACTTTTCAACGTGCCATGGATTATGCATTCAAAGGACTCATAGGCAAATGTATCATCGTGTATGTGGATGATATTCCAGTATTCTCGAAGAAGAGGGAGGACCATGTCAAATATTTAAAGAAAGTTCTTCAAAGATGCAGAGAACATGGAATTTCTTTAAATCCCAAAAAGTGCATTTTCGGAGTAATGAGAAGGAAAATTGCTTGGTCACATCATTTCAAAAGAGGTCATATCCATCGACACAGAAAGGATACAAGCTATCCAAAACTTACCTCTCCCAGGTAGTAAAAAATAATTGAGATCTTTCTTTGGGCAGGTTAATTTTGTGAGGAAGTTTATCTCAAGCTTTGCTGAGATAGCCAAACCTATGAACAAGATGCTCAAGAAGGATGTAGAGGTCAAGTGGAACGACGAGAGTAGAGTAGCCTTTCAGAACATCAAAGATACCATTTCTAGAGCCCCAGTCCTCATAAGCCCAGACTATTCCAAACATTTCTATATTTATGCTTTCGCATCAAAACACTCTTTCGCGAGTGTCTTAACCTAAAAGGGCGAGGATAGTGCAAAAAAAACCATAGCGTTTTTAAGTGCCCCCCTAAAAGATGCTCAATTAAGGTATTCAATCCTTGATAAGCAAATGTACGCACTTTTTAAAACGATAAAAAAATTTAGACATTACATTGTGCACAGCAGAGTTATTGCCATCGTGCCTGACTCTGTTGTTAAGACCATGGTTTTACAGAACAAACTAGGTGAGAAAAGAGGGAAATGGATTTCCACCATCCAAGAATTTGATCTCGAAATCCAACCTATGAAACTAGTTCGAGGACGAGGACTGGTGAAGGCGATCGCTGAAAATAATCTGCAAATAACATGCCAATACTCGAATACAAAATACATTGCTAAGGATGACTGGTATGTTGATATTGTGCAATTTTTATTGAATGGTAAGTGTCCTTCTAATCTGAATTCAACTCAAAGAAGAGCTTTAAGGCTTAAGTCTGTCAATTATCTGATGAAATCTGGTGTTCTTTACAGGAAGAATCATGAAGGGATCTACCTGAGGTGCCTGAACAAGGAAGAAGCTGCCAGGGTGTTGCAAGAATTTCATGGGAAACATGGAACTGGTCATGGTGCGACAAATGCTATAGCGCATCAAATCCTGAGAGCAGGATACTATTGGCCACACATTTTCAAAGATGCACATGCCCATGTACGATCTTGTCATATCTGTCAAGTGGTTGCCAATAGAGAAAGAAATGCAACCATGTCATTACAACCTATAGTTGAAATGAGACCATTTGCACAGTGGGGACTAGATTTCATTGGGGTTATTAACCCAAATTCTTTTGATTCTCATAAATTCATATTGACAGCTACAAACTACTATACAAGGTGGACAGAAGCGATTCCTACTAAACATGCCACCACAGACGTAATAAAATTCCTTGAGGACCATATTATAACAAAATTTGGAATGCCCGATTCTATTGTCAGTGACAATGGTAAAGCATTTATTTCTACACAATTTGCAGATTGGGCATATGACAACAAAGTGAGCTTAAAATTTGCATCCAATTATTATCCTCAAGGAAAAGGTTTGGCCAAATCTTCAAATAAAAATTTGTTGAATACCATTAAGAAGTTGTTGGAAAAGAACCCTCGGGATTGGCACAGCCAATTGAAGTTTGCCCTTTGGGCGAGATAGGACCGAGTAAAAGAATCCATAGGGAATACTCCCTATCATTTGGTCTATGGGCAAGACCCGATATTTTACTCGCAAATTTGAAGTTGCGAGACCTTGCATTTCATACAAGAGTACTTGGGGACGAGATGATCAAGTTGAAGCCGAGGTCAAGTCATTTGCTGCACCTTGATGAAAAGAGAGAACAAGCCATGAATCACATGAATAAACACCGGGAAGTTATCAAAAGATGGTTTGACGGAAGGGCCAAAGTTAAGTCATTCAGAATTTCAGATTTGGTATTACTATGGGACAAAAGACATGAGGAAAAAGGGAATCATCAAAAGTTTGATTGTCTTTGGTTAGGCCCCTATCAGATTTCAGAGATTCTTGGGAAAAATACCTTTAGGCTAAAAACTTTAGAAGGGAGATATTTTATGCTACCGGTTAATGGGCAGATTTTAAAGCATTATTTTAGCCCTTAGGTTGTGAGATTTTGATGTTATTCTTTTCGATTTTGGTGGGGATTTTCATATTTTGTTTTTGTTTAGGATTGTTAGCCTAGTTAGGATTTTGGTTGTGGGTTTGATTTCAATTGACATGTTTTGTTTATTTTGATTAAAAATAATAATAATAATAATAATAATAATAATAAAATTGAGATGTCAACTTATGCTTAAGATTAGGAGAATATGACATATTGGAATTGTCTTGTAAAAGTGATGAGGCCAAATATTGCCTCATTTTTTATTATTTTGGACATCCTTAGTAGACCTTTTTGATATGTTTTAATGTTAATTTTGCTGATGAAATGCAATATTTACTACTATTTACATATTTGACTGTTTAGAAGCATAATATTCTGTTTTTACTAATTTTTTGTATTTTCTGCATAAGTTTTGTTGATAAATAATGATTTGTTGTGAAATGTGTTAGTACAATCACGTGTGGAATTTATAACATTTATAATATGCACTCTGAAGTTGTCAAATGCAGAAAATAGCACTAAAAATAGGTCAAAACTGCAAGTTGTGCAAAACTGTTTTTGACTGTTTTGACTTGGACAAATTCCAGCCAGATTTGCAAGACTTGGGATTTGGTCAAATTCAACTTAGGAAAGCGTGTGACCAGGTTATTGAAAGACTTATAAGTCTGGTCCACCCAATGCTCGGCCAAAGAACCGCAAACAGTGTTGAAAACAGTCATTCTAGCGCTGCTCTGGAAAAAAACAGGGATTCTGCTCCGAAATAACAGGAAATGCACAGTTTTGACCAAAACAGCTCAGGAAAGACAGCAAATTGCAGGCGAATGATAGGGATAGCTATGTAAATCTGTTATGCATCTTTTTCAACGCAGAAGACCTCTAGCAAGTGTGCAATGAATAGATTTCATATGTAACCATATTCTGCATTTTAGGAATGCGGTTTTAACGACATTCCTAAAATGCCTGAATTTGAATCATTCCACATCTGATTTAGTTGTTTTTAATATAAATAACTGGCTCCCATCTGGGTTGAGCTATGTAGGAAGAATTAGGATTGCAATTAGTGTAATTCGAATATTGTGAAATCAGATTTCTGTAGCAATAATATGTAGAATTTTTCTACATGTTTTTAAATCAATAAAAAGTGCGGTTTTTATCAATTTTATTTTATGATTGAAGGAGTGATTAGGTAGAACACCAGAGCTACTTCTTCACCTTCTTCTGAACCAGGGAGCAAGGGCCACTCCCGGGAGCGGAAGAAGGTTCATATCGATTTTTCTTGTTTAATTACATGCTACGGCGAGAATAGCAGGAAACCTGTCATTTTTTTGCATTTTCTTATTTTGCTGAACTTATTTCCAGTTTCAGAATTTGTAGTTACATTTTCATTTCTGAGTTTATTTCTAGATCCGTTCTTTTATTTTGCAAGATAGTTAAGTTTATTTTATGCAATTCTAATTTCAGCAACTTTCATTTCAGTAATTTTACTTCAGTTTTTGAGTGCATTTTCAGATTCGACAAGAGTAAATAGGTTTCTTTCATTTGTCATTTCATTTCTGCAGTTTTATTTCAGCAAGCATAATTTAGTTTCCTTTCAAGTTATAGGGTTTAGAGTGACAGAAGAACCCCCAGCAAACACTAACTGTTCTACCAATAAAGCCATTTTCTAAATGGAGTGTCTTACACCTGCCTGAATTGACTATCGTAAACAGCCTTAGGACACCTGCCCAGATTGATAAATAATGATCAAATGATGAATTAAACGACACTCATCAAAAAGCTCCACAAGTGACACAAACATTTTAAGTTATATCATTTGAAATTTGTGATGCATGAAGGAGTCAGTTTTGTATGGCAAATATTTCATTTGCAATTCAAGAGATAAATGCATTCATGTTACATCTCACTTTACATATACATTCCATCTTAGTTGCATATGCATCTTAGGTACAAATCATTAAAGTATGTCAAATCCTCTTAGGGTTGTGTTATAACATAAATGTAAGAAAAATCCTAAGGTTGGAAATTGAGTCTTGAGATATCTAGAACCAAGCACGTCGTATACATTAAAAAGGATCTTAAGCAAAATGATCAAAACCTAACTTGGAAGAAAAGGTTGGGCGAAAGAGGTTTTTCATGTCTATCCTATTATGCAACATGATCCTTAAAATAGTGGTTTTGACCACTTCCATAAAACTTAAAGCCTAAAATCAGAGTAGTAAGGATAGGGTTAAATCCTCATCAAACTTAGGTTGAGGATCCAACTCCCCAAAGCTTTGATTTGACCTACATGGAGTAGTAAGGATAGGGCCTAAATTCTCATCTCGCTTAGGTTGAGAATCTGATTCCCCAAATCTCTTATGTCTCATTTCATAATAAGTCTTGGATTGGAAGGATCGTACTACTTGTCCTCTGCAAAGGATGGGTAGTCATCCCCAAGGTCTAAGTAATAAATTAATGTTTTCCATTTTTATCCAAAGCTTGGATTGGAAGGATAGTACTACATGTCCCTAGCAAGGATGGGTAGTCATCCCTAAGGTCCAAGAAGTAAAAAAAAATTAATTTTTCCCACCTCATCTTTATTTTGGATTGGAAGGATCGTACTACTTGTCCTCTGCAAAGGATGGGTAGTCATCCCCAAGGTCCAAAGAAATGAAGATAAGTTTTGGATTGTGGGGTTAAGTATGCCCATGCATGGCAACATGTCTTGTCTAAAAAACCAGACCACTGATTGTCCAAAGGGTTAGACTAGCATGACCATTTCTTCCATAATTGGTCAAATTATTTTGCTCAAAGTGAGGTAATGAACTCTAAATCAAAATAGTAAGGATAGGGTTAAACTCCCATCTTGGTTAGGTTGGGAGTCTGATTCCCCAAAGTTTTGATTTCACATTCACTTGCACATGGGTTCAAGATAGTAGGGACTCATAACCAACTTTGGGATATAATAAAGCAATTAATTAGTGGATCCTAAGAGGGTTTGGCAATCTTGAATGTTTTTACATAATACTAGAAGAAGGACTATGCCTTTTATAAAAGCAAAATCTCCTAGTATATTCATTAGGTTACACAAATCATTCACAATCTCACATATGCATTTATGCAAAGCTAACAATGGAATGTTGATCAATTTCAAGCGACAGGGAAAGAAATTCATTGCACACACTGAGCTAATACTTGATGATTCTGATGATTCATGTACTTCTGATCTTTGGGCATTTGTTTATATTGCTTATGTGCTAACACATGTTTTCGAGTTTGTAGATGTTTCAAGTTGGGTTCTCACTAAAATGCTCAAGAGCATTTGACAGTGAGTCGCCATTTGTTGTGGGTGATCCACAACACACCCCAAAATTGGGGACCCATCTTTTTTGCATGCTTTCAAAAGGAATCTCAGTGACCCAGATGCTAAAATTCAAGAAAAGGGGCAAAAATGCACAAGTGTAGAAAGTGTCGTGAAATCGCGACATGTCGCGAAATTGCGACATCTCGCGCCATCGCTGCCGAAAATAAAAAAGCATCGCGAAATCACGACATGTTGCTCCGTCGCAGCCAAAAGCAAAAAAGCATAGCGAAATCGAAACATGTAGCTCCGTCGCGGCCCAGAGAGGAGAGAGAAAGGGAAAATGAAAAAGTGTCACGAAATCGCAACATGTTGCTCCATCGCGGCCGAAAGAGGAGAGAAAAAAAAAATGAAAATTGTCACGAAATCGCGACATGTTGCTCCGTCGCGGGCAAAAGAGGAGAGAGAAAGGCAAAATGGAAAGGCGTAGTGAAATCGTGACATGTCGCAAAATCGCGGGTCAAACCGGTCAAACAGGGCAAAGCAGAAAAAACGTCGCAAAATCACGACAGGAAGCGGCAAACAAGGCACGAAGCAGAAAGGCGTAGCAAAATCGCGACGCGTCGCAAAATCGCGGTCAACGTAGTCAGCGGCAGCAGGTGGGTGGAACCGTCGTGAAATGATGACGTGTTTGATTTTTGCGGCTGGCAAGCGGGCAAAAGGCATGAAATAGAAAATGGTAGCGAAATCACGACAAAAATGAGCCAAAGGCAACAAGGCGCAGCAGTGTAGCGAAATCGCGACAAAAACGAGCCAAAGGCTACAAGGCCCGATAGTGTAGCGAAATCGCGACAAAAACTGACACAAAGCTCATAAGCCAAAAATGGTAGCGAAATCGCGTAACTTTTGAGAAAGCGTGCCCGCCAGACAAAAACGTCGCGAAATCGCGACAAAAAGCAGCGAAAGAGCAAGAAGTGCAAAAATGTCGTGAAATCGCGACAGAATCGAGCGAAAAGGCATGAAGTGTAAAATGGTCATGAAATCGCGACAAAATCGAGTGAAAGGGCACGAAGCACAAAAACGTCGCGAAATCGCACGAAAGGGCACGAAGCGAAGAAGCATAGCGATTTCGCGACAGGTTGAGGCAAAAGGTGTACCAAGCAAAAAGGCGTCGCGATTTTGCGATAGGTTGTGGTCGAGAGTGTACGAAATAGAAAAGCGTCGCAATTTCGGACATGTCACGATTGCGCGACATGTCACGTTTTCGCTGGGCAAAAAGGCAAGGAGGCTGTTGGTCGAAAAATGTCGTGATATCGCGACCTGTCTCATTTTCGCTGTGTTGGTAGAGGAACAAGCTGCATGCATAAAAATGTTGCGATTTACATGGGGCCGTTATAGAATGTGTAGAAAGCGCGAAACACGTGGCATGCAGGTGTCAGAGTTGCAGAAGCGTTATATGTAATAGAAGATTTCGAACGTTTCGGCATCGAGCATGAATTAAAAGCATCAAAAAGGCGAGAATATGAAACGACGCATTCGGGGAGGTGAAACGAAGCGACGTAGGGTGAATCGAAGAGCTGTATCAGTTAGTATAAAATCAAAAGCGTAGATCGATACAGGGGTTGGAAATTGCTGCTGGCAAAGTTGCAGAGACAAAGGCTGCAAGCCATTCTAGACCTGCACTTGGAGCAATTTCCTTCATTTGTTTTGGACTTGTTAAACCTGGAACATTCTGTCATTGTAATTGATATATCATTTTGAGGCAAAAATACAGAGAGTTGACATCTTATTGATATGAAAGGAGTTATTATGCATGCAAGATTTAATGTTTTATCTTCCCTTTCAGATTTCTAGGCTTCTAGGTGAAGTTTAATGCAAATGTTTTTGGTTACTTCATGCGAATGCCTAAAATATGGAATTACAGTAAAAAACCCCAGAAACCCGCACCTAGCTTATCTAGACTGTGTGAATTTGTAGGTTCAATAGGTTGGGTTGCATGCAGAAACCTCATTATTTCGGTTTTGTCAATTGGGATGGTCGCACTCTGGATGTAGTTTATTTTCATTCCATTTGCATTTCTTTTATTTTCAACCCCTTATTTTATTTTTTGCATTTTAATTATTGTCATTCAAATAAATAACTGAAAGCCCATCAAAGCTCGAGATCAAAACCGATTCAGTTATTAGATTTATTCACTTTGAGTCCATTGTAAATTCAAATTAAAGCAAACCATAGTGCCCCTTGTTAACATCCCCTTGCAACCCTAAGGTATTCCCAGCATTTAAATTAAAACAACATTAGTGATACACAAAGAGTTAGCATAAAAGGAACCTTAGAGAAATTATTTGTTGTAATTTCTTTGCAAGCAGAGGATTTTGGGACTCAAATCCTATCGGAGAGTGTGATTTCACAATCGGGTGAAAACACCACTCAATAGTGTGTTATGCATTGAATTTGTATGCACAGCTACAATGGTCCCCTAGCAAACATTCTTCCTAAAAGGAGAACTAACAGCATGACAATGCATCAATCACCACTACGTACAACAACACAAACATAACACACAAACTGAAGTAACTGCTACCACATTTATTCTATGTATCCTCTAATCAATTAAGTTCAAGGGTGCTCGACCACCAAATGCTGAAATGAATCAACAAGCCATGACACAAGCAATGCCTCAGGTATTCCTGACCAACAAATGCTGAAACGAATCAACGAGCCATGACACAGGAAAACGTAAAGCAAAAATGTAAAGGAGAGGCAACATAAAAAATAAAAGCAGTAGAACAGAGCCAGGAATATACTTTATGTTTATAAGCGAAAGCACAATTACAATGGTTCCCTAAAAAACATTCCCCTTCCACCGCCTTACAATGAAAATGCGGTCAACTGAAATTCAGTTGACTGCTTTTTCTGTAGCTTCACCAGGCTGGAGTGAATGGCGTATGCAAGCCAGTCCACCAAGTCAAAAATATGGGGCACTTTCCACTTCTCTGCGCTGCTGGTTCATAGGATTCTTCGTACAGGAGACATCCTGCCAGCGCTAGCTGGTACGACTGTACCAGCTCGTTAGAGTCACAGTCGAGGACCCATGCCAGAATGGTGTATATGTACTCGCTCTGAAACCTGTTCAGGGGTATGGGGCTAGTTGGCCATTGTCCAGCTGCGAGCGGGGCGTTTAGCTCTGAATTGAGGAAATCCCTCATCCTTTTTGTATGCGTGAAGCGTCCCGCTTGCTCGCCCAGATTTATTTTCCTGACAATCGTGCTAGAGTCATACTCCAACCCTGGGGCGAAAGCCGGCTGAACAGTCTCTTTGCGCAACACGAACAAGGGTTTACCGCTGGAGCTACAAATTTTCCGGGTAGCTGGTCTGTAATGTCTGACAATTAGGTCTTCCAGCTCTGGGCATTGATGGATAGGAGGGCACAAGAATCGAAAAAGGTTCGACTTGTATGCCGCTCCAAAATGGTGAGAGGGCGAAACCTTGTCAGCCCAACTCTCCACGTTTACCCGCAACTTAGTAAGGCTCATGGAAAATGAGCCGTCCTTGTATCCTGACAGGTAATTAACCGATGGTGGTGGGGCTTGCCCATGCTATACTTTCTTTGGCCAGGATTTTGACTTTTGCTGCTGCGGCATCTCACCCTTGGAACCACCCGTTTGCAGGAAATCTACAGTTTCGTCCCCCTCGTTAGACTGAGCTTGTACTGGCAATTTTCCCTTGTCCATCCCTCCGAAACAGCCATAATTACGAATTTTGGACGTCTGCACCAGATTTCACAGTCATAGGAATAATCTGCACAATTTGGCATGTCTGGATGCATCAGACCCCCTTTTCTAGACAATGACAGCGTCATTAATGTCACGTAGGAGGATGTAGGTTGGCTGGCAAATGAAGGCGTTATGATTTCTGGGTGGCCACGCAGGAGAATGTCTTGAAAGATGTACCCCGGCTGTCGTGCCATGCTTCTTTGATTGCGCTTTCTTTGAATATTGCACAATTATTAAATTTACCTTTGAACACTGCGCCATGGCTGACGTCACTGTCGCAGTCCGGGCACACTGCTCAAGAAAAACCCCTTTGGTACGGAAACTCACTTCTTACTAACGCATTGCGCCTCTGGGCCCATACTTGGAATTTTTTATTCATTTTTTTTTTATACCGTTCGAGCTGGTCCAATAGACAGGGCGCAATCAGACTTCGCCCCAAGGTTGGGCGTGATCCGACTTCACCTGCGCAGTTGAACTTTGCCCGAAAATCGAGCGCAGTCCAAACTGCACGCGAAGTTTGCACGAAGTTCGCACTGCACGCACAAGCTGGGCGTAGTTCAAACTTCGCTTGCGTTAAGACTTGCCTTTCTTTTCCACTGCGCCGAGGATCGGGCGCAGTCCGACCTTTGCAATTTGGATGAGGCTTCGAATGTTTGTTGCCTTGTGATGGAGCGTGCTCGGACTTCGCCTGAAGTTTGCACGAAGTTCGCACTTCACACCAAGTTTGTGCGAAGTTTGCACTTTGCACGCAAGCTGAGTGCAGTTCGAACTTCGTGCGAAAGCCGAGTGTATACGGACTTCGCGCGCGAAGTCGAACTTCGCTCAAAAATTGAGCGCAGTCCGAACATACTCCTTTGCAGCTTCCCTCTTTCAAATTGCGCCCTTTGGTCGGTGCGCAGCCCGACTTCATTGTGAAGTTGGGCAGCGCACTGCCACTTAGCCGTTTTCTATTTTTACAAGCAGCTCCCTTCTATGAACTCTGCTCCTTCTGAGGGGCGACAACAGACTTCGCTGCGAAGTCTATGCTTTCTCCCTTTGTCCTGTTTTAGCTCAAACAAATGGAAAACTGAAAGCTGGAAAACTATACATGCTGAAAAATATAAAAAAAGCATAAGGGAAATTTTTACAAAGAAGGGCCCCTCGGGCACCTTCAGCAGCGGTATATTTTTAAGTGGAACCCGTTAACGGGGATAGGTAGGAGCTGACCCTCCATATCCTGAAGTACGTAAGCATTGAACTGGTTCACCCGGGCAATCTGATAAGGGCCCTCCCAGAGGGCATCAAACTTCCCATGGTTGCCCGACTTTGCCTTGTATGAGTCCCACTTCAGCACCAAGTCCCCGATTTTAAAAACTCGGGTAGTGGTGCCTTTTGCAAACCAGCCTTGAGTGGCTGCAATATGATTGGTGAAGGCCTAGTATGCTTTTTCTCTGTCTTCTTCCAACTATAGGAGTTGGCACAGTCTATCATCCACCGGGTCTCCACTGCCCTTGTCTTCGTCCAACATCCATAGGGCAAGGAATTCAATGTGGGATGGCATGACAGCCTCTTTGCCATAGACAAGTGCATAGGGGGACGTTTTGATGGATTTCTTGAATGAAACTCTGTCTGCCCACAGCGCCCGGTTTAGGAGTAAATGCCAAGTCCGCTTGTTCTTGTCAATGGTCCTCCTGATGATTTTTAGGAGGTTCTTGTTAGTAGACTCGGCGAGGCCATTCCCCTGCGGGTAGTAATTAGAAGACATTTTGTGATAAATGCCAAGTTTTCCAGTGTACTCCGTGAGTACAGCACCTGCGAATCCTGGACCATTGTCTGTCATAATCGACTCTGGAACCTCGAAGTAGGTAATCATGATCTCCAGGAACCTGATGACTGTTTCTTGGTCTGCATTTTTGTTTGGGATCGCCTCTGCCCACCGTGTGAAGTAGTCAATGGCTGTAAGAATAAACTTGTGTCTGATAGAGGAATTAGGCAAGATCACCCCAATGAAGTCTAGACCCCATTGCTAGAACAGAGTCTCATCCTGAATCGGTTGAAGGGGCAGGGGTGTTTTTCTGTTTCTGCCAGCAAACCTCTGGCATTGATCACACTTAGAACAGACCGCATAAGCGTCTGTAAATAGAGTGGGCCAATAGTACCCAGCTCTAATTATTTTTAAGGTCGTAGGCCTTGCAGAATGATGACCTCCAAGCATCCCGAAATGAAATTCTCTGAGGACCCTGGGATGATCAGATTTTATGACGCACCACAATAGGATGTCGTCAATATTTTTGAAGTAAAGCCCCTCGGGGCGAAGAGTGTACTTGAGTGCACCTAGCCGAAATCTCCTTCATTGTGAGGCGTTTAGGAGATCGAGACATCTTTCGGTGCAAAAATATCTCACCAGTTCATCTGTCCAATCACTCTCCTCCGATAAGGAGTTGGATAGGTAGATGCTTGTCGTTGTGTCCTCCCACTTACAGGCGGAGATGCCGGCTACAGCGCTTCGGGCCAACTCCTGACATAAGGCTCGGCCTCTGATAAGCTTTGGTGGGCCACACTTCGATGTTGAATTCCTGGATTTTTGCAATCCATCCTGCTCTCTTGTGACCCGGTTCTCCTTGTATGATGAAGCTTCAAACGTCCGGGTGAATCACGAAGACAGTCGTTTTGCTCTGGGAGACAAAATGCTTGAACTTTCGAAGGGATTTCATGACAACGTGAACCTGTCGCTCTATAAAGTTGTACTTTTCCTCATGCGACTGAATCACTTGGCTTAGTAATGCTATGGGGCGCTCCTCACCATCATCTCCCTTCTGAGTTAGGACTGCGGCATAACTTTCCAATTCTCCCATCGCATACAGGATGAAGTCCTTGGAGTAGTTCAAGTTTATCAACATCGAAAATTTTGGTCATGAATCCGCCATGAGGAAAGGATTTGTCATTATTGCGCCCTGGACCTGCAAACCAACATTGAAAGGTCGAAAGGAAGGGATGCCTTCAGGGCCAATCTCCGGAGAAGGTCGGCTTCCTGTGGGGTTTTATGGTTTAAGATGAGAGTGCAGGAAAGAGATAAAAATGCGAAAATAATTTACAGATGTGATTGGAGTTGGGTGGGGGGAACTAACAGTACGGCAACACATCAATCACCACTACTTACTGCATCATAAACACAAAGCATAGCCAAAAACTACAAAATCTAAGTATACCTTTTATATAAAGAAATGTACACACAGCTACAATGGCTCCCTAACAGAAATTCTCTACAAGGAACTAACAGTACGACAACGCATCAATCACCACTACGGACAGTAACTTGAATAAAAAGTAACCAAGAAATGCTAGGTCCAAGTATGTGTGTTATATAGAGAATTTGTATGCACAGCTACAATGACTCCCTAACAGACATTCCCTACAAGGAACTAACAGTACGACAGTGCATCAATCACCACTACGGACAACAACATAAACATAACACACAAACTGAAGGAACTGCTACCAAATCTATTCTATGTATCCTCTGATCTATGAAGTCCAGGAGTACCCGGCCACCAAATGCTGAAATGAATCAACAAGCCATGACACAAGCAGTACCTCAGGAATACCTGACCATCAAATTCCGAAGTAAATCAACATGCCATGACACAGGAAAACGTAAGGCAGAAATATTAAGTAGAGGCAGCATACAAAATAAAAGAAGTAGAACAGAGCAAGGCATATACTTTATATTGATAAGCAGAAGCATAGTTACAATGATTCTCTAACAGACATTCCCCTTCCACCACCTTACAATGAAAATGTGGTGGGTATTTATAGCCCAAAGTCCCCCCGTTACAATCCATAGGCATAAGGTCCCAAAAAAACATTGGTTGACAAGAGCGGCGGTGGAGCTGCTCAGGCTGACCTTTGTCGGACGAAACTGTACCTACAGCATGGTCTCCCTGAAGGCTATACAGGTGTGTCAGTGTGCTGAGTAGAACTCCACTAACAGCAGAACTGCAGGTAGCTAAAACAGGTAGGGTCTTTAATTATCTTCAAAAGTTGCAGCTAGTATAAAATAGTGTGTCCCATGCTTGTCCATGTGCTTGGCATGTTTTGGCATGGATCTCGAAGTTGGACACCTGTCGGATGATGCTGCCTAACGCGTGTTTGCCCTGAAAGGTAGTCTGTCCAACTTCGCCTAGAATCAAGGCGCAGTCCGACTTCGCCCTGAAAAAGGGGCGCTCCCCGAATTCACCCTGAAACTCTCCGACTTTGCCCTGGAATGGGGCGCAGTCCGACTTCGCCCTGAAAAGGGGGCACAGTCCGACATCGCCCTGAAAGGGGGTGCAGCCCGACTTCGCCCTGACACTTAGAATTTTTTCAGGGTAACTGCTGTCATTTTGGAGATCCGGTCGAAGGGCTTAAGGGAAAGAGGGAAGAATAAAAATGGAGGGAAGAGAGAGAAAGGGAGAACTGAAGAAAGGGAAATAGAGAAAAAGGGAAAGATAAGAGCAGCTCTCTTACAAAAATTGAAAACATTGCACCTCATGCAAAATGTGACAACATTTCTGGTGGCTTGCGGGGTGTCGAGCTCGCCTCGACGCAAAGAATCCATGCCTTCATCCATTGGGTAACATAGTCACCCTCGTTTTCCTCTTAGAACACTTGAAAAAAATAACCGCACAAACTAAAATAAGAAAAACAACTAAAACTTTGAATACTAGCCGGATTACTTATACAAAATTTTGTGGCGTTATTGGCATGCCGCCAACACAAATCTTGCTTTGGTTGCCTATCCGGTGAACCTGCAGTGTCCAAACCAAATCTGATTGTACTTTAGATGATCTTTGAAGTCCGGTTGGCCTCCCAAAGTTTGCTAGGTCACAAACATGGTGCAACGTGGCAAATTGTCATTCATGCCGATACCCGTATAATTGATGAACGATGTGGTAAGGAGATTTTTCAGACGGGAGCCCTCTTCGGGTACCGGTTGTGGTGATGATTGGAGCCAATACCACCATGGTGGAGACTGTAGGTGAACATTCATCTCTCCGCTTGTGAGGTCAAGGCTGCTCACCAAACCTTGATACCTCCGGGGTGTCTTCTATTAGTTTAAAAAAAGGGGCACCTGCGATCAAGAAATCTGGATCTTCAGCTCAGTCAGAGTCGCCAGGTGATTTTTCCAGATGAAGGCAAGCCAAAGATTCACCAACTCGGGCTTCCTTAAAATATGGATACTGATCGTCTCACCTCACGGATTCGTCTCTGCGAGCTTGGTAATCAGCCAGCCTGACGCGCTTGCTTGGAGCATTGGTATTAATTTCGTAAAGTCAGGCTGGTTTCCCGGGTTCCTCGCTCGCCACGTTCTTTATTGCATGAAGGCATTAGGACCGGTCTTTTGGACTCAAAGAATATGAACGTGCAGAGTCGCCAGGTGCTCTGATTTTAAACAGCAATGAAGCGAGCACCAGTGCTTCGATTCTATTTGGGGGTGAGAAACTTCCTTGTCCCACCGAGTATTCGAAAAGAAACTGTCAGCCCGAGTGAGGACGAGCTTGAGATCTTCCAAATGTGGGACAAAGGGTCCCACCAGGCATGCCAAAAACTATTGGTCACGAATCTGCCATGAGGAAAGGATTTGTCGTTATTGCGCCCTGGACCCGCAAACCAACATTGAAAGGCCGAAAGGAAGGGATGCCTTCTGGGCCAATCTTCAGAGAAGGCCGACTTATTGTGGGGTTTTATGGTTTAAGATGAGAGTGTAGGAAAGAGATAAAAATGCGGAAAGAATTTATAGATGTGATTGGAGTTGGGTGGGGGAACTAACAGTACGACAACACATCAATCACCACTACTTGATGCATCATAAATACAAAGCATAGCCAGAAACTGCAAAATCTAAGTATATCTTTTATATAAAGAAATGTATGCACAGCTACAATGGCTCCTTAACATACATTCTCTACAAGGAACTAACAGTACGGCAGCGCATCAATCACCACTACAGATAGTAACTTGAATAAAAAGTAACCAAGAAATGCTAGGTCCAAGTATGTGTGTTATACAAAGAATTTGTACGCACAGCTACAATGACTCCCTAACAGAAATTCCCTACAAGGAACTAACAGTACGGCAGTGCATCAATCACCACTACGGACAGCAACATAAACATAAAACATAAACTAAAGGAACTGCTACCAAATCTATTCTATGTATCCTCTGATTTATGAAGTCCAGGAGTACCCGACCACCAAATGCTGAAATGAATCAACAAGCCATGACACAAGCAGTACCTCAGGAATACCTGACCATCAAATGCCAAAGTAAATCAACAAGCCATGACACAGGAAAACGTAAGGCAAAAATATTAAGTAGAGGCAGCCTACAAGATAAAAGTAGTAGAACAGAGCCAGGCATATTCTTTATATTGATAAGCAGACGCACAGTTACAATGGTTCCCTAACAGACATTCCCCTTCCACCACCTTACAATGAAAATGTGGTGGGTATTTATAGCCCAAAGTCCCCCCCGTTACAATCCATAGGCACAAGGTCCCAGATAAACATTGGCTGACAAGAGCGACGGTGGAGCTGCTCAGGCTGACCTTTGTCGGACAGAACTGTACCCGTAGCATGGTCTCCCTGAAGGCTGTACAGATATGTGTTAGTGTGCTGAGTAGAACTCCACTAACAGCAAAACTGCAGGTAGCTAAAATAGGTAGGGTCTTTAATTATCTTCAAAAGTGGCAGCTGGTATAAAATAGTGCGTCCCATGCTTGTCCATGTGCTCGACATGTTTTGGCACAAATCTCGAAGTTGGACACCTATCGGATGATGTTGCCTAACGCGTGTTTGCCCTGAAAGGTAGTCTGTCCAACTTCGCCCAGAATCAGGGCGCAGTCCGACTTTGCCCTGAAAAAGGGGCGCTCCCTGACTTTGCCCTGAAACTCTCTGAATTCACCCTGGAAAGGGGCGCATTCCAACTTCGCCCTGAAAGGGGGCACAGTCCAACTTCACCCTGAAAGGGGGCACAGCCCGATTTCGCCCTAACACTTAGAATTTTTTCAGGGTAACTGCTGTCATTTTGGAGATCTAACTGAAGGGCTTAAGGGAAAGAGGGAAGAATAAAAATGGAGGGAAGAGAGAGAAAGGGAGAACTGAAGAAAGAGAAAGAGAGAAAAATGGAAAGATAAGAGAAGGTCTCTTACAAAAATTGAAAACATTGCACCTCGTGCAAAATGTGACAACAGGAAACTTCTTTGGCCCATCGAGTGCTCAGAAACTATTGCGCCAGGTGGGGACTGATCAGAAAATCTCTCTTCAAACGTGGGACCTTGGTCCCACCGGGCATGCTAGAGAAACTGTTGGTTACGAATCTGCCATGAGGAAAGGATTTTGTGTTAATGCGCCCAGATTCGCCCACCAGCTTGAAAGGCCGGAAGGAAGGAATGCCTTCCGTGCCAATCTCCGGAGAAGGCCGGCTCCTGTGGGTTTTTATGGTTTGAGATGAGGGTGCAGGAAAGAGATAAAAATGCGGAAAGAATTTACAAATGAGGTTGGATTTGGGTGGAGGGAACTAACAGTACAGCAACACATCAATCATCGCTACTTACTACATTATGAATACAAATCATAACTAGGAACTGCAAACCCTAAGTATAATTTCTGTATAAAGCAGGGTACGCACAGCTACAATGGCTCCCTAGCAAACATTCTCCCTACAAGGAGAACTAACAAAAAGCAACAAAAAGCAACCAAGAGATGTCAGATCCGAGTATGTGTGTTATGCAGAGAATTTGTACACACAGCTACAATGGCCCCCTAGCAAACATTCTCCCTACAAGGAGAACTAACAGCACGACAATGCATCAATCACCACTACGTATAGCAACACAAACATAACACACAAACTGAAGGAACTACTACCACATTTATTCTATGTATCCTCTAATCAATTAAGTTCAAGGGTGCTCGACCACCAAATGTTGAAATGAATCAACAAGCCATGACACAAGCAATGCCTCAGGTATTCCTGACCACCAAATGCTGAAACGAATCAATGAGCCATGACATAGGAAAACGTAAAGCAAAAATGTAAAGGAGAGGCAGCATAAAAAATAAAAGCGATGAGAACGAGCCCAGGCATATACTTTATATTTATAAGCAGAAGCACAATTACAATGGTTCCCTAACAAACATTCCCCTTCGACCACCTTACAATGAAAATGTGGTGGGTATTTATAGCCCGAGTCCCTCCCGTTACATCAATGGGCACAAAGTCCCAGTAAAACACTAGCTAACAAAAGGGACGATGGAGCTGCTAATGTTGACCTTTGTCAGACAAGACTGTACCTGCAGCATGGTTCCCCTGAAGACCGGACAGCTACGTGGCAGGGCGTTGGATAGAACTTCTCATTGGTCGGAATGCGGGCAGCTGGAGCAGGTAGAACCTCCAATCAGCCTTAAATGAGGTAGCTGGCATAAGTGATGCGGCCCATGCTTGTCCTTTTGCTCTGCATGTCTTGGCTCAGATCCTGAAGTTGGACACTTGTCGGATGATGCTGTTTGACATGTGCTTGCCTTGAAAGGCAGTTTATCCAACTTCTCCCAGGATATGAGCGCCATCAGGTTGCATAGGCAGAAAACAACGCAGTTGGGAAGGTCTTCATGCCTTGGTCAAATTCTGAGTTTGTTTCTGTACTGCGCACCTGTCAAAGGGCGCACTCTGACTTCGCTGCGAAGTCGGGTTACGCACAGGTGAAAGCTAATTTCTGCTATCGAACAGACTTCGCCCTGGAAAGGGGGAGTTGTCCGACTTCGCTGTGAAGTCGAACTTCGCCCCAACACTTAGTCATTTTTCCTGCCATCCTATTACAAGGTGTGCCCAGAAAGAAGGTAGAAGTCGGACTTCGCACCAAAACTGGGAGAAGTCGGACTTCGCACCAACACTTAGCCATTTTTCAGGGCAACTGCTGTCAAATTTGGGATCTGACTGAGGGGCTCCAAGAAAAAGGGGGAAGAAAGAGAATGTAGGGAAGAGAGAGAAAGGGAGAGAAGAAGAAAGGGAAAGAGAGGAAGAGGAAAAAGGAAGAGCGACAGCACTGCTACAAAACTGAAAACATTGCACCCCGTGCAAAATGTGGCAACATTTTTGCAGTCTTCCTCCGAATGCGGGTCATTGCATGTAGTGCACCAGTACTACATTTAGACTTTTGCCGGAAGTGCCATAGAGGATGATGAACTCTACATGATCCTGGACGGCGAAGCCAACTTTGCCCTCCCATAGGAGAATCTAGTGCCACTCGCCAAGGAAGAAAAGAAAACTGGAGATGTTGCCAAGCCTTTGCAAATCTATGCCATAAGAGAAAAGGCGTAGCCCGATGGGCTGCCACCATACAAGTGGTTGTGGCCCTACACAACCAAGCCTCCTCCGATAAAGGCTGCCCCTGTTCCAGCCATGCCTCCTATAGCAAAACCTCCAGTTTCGGCTAAAGCTCCCATACCTCAGCCTCCAGCTAAAACCAAAGAACAAGCACAGGAGAAGCTGAAATACCCATCTTTGACCAAGAGACAGAGAGTTGAGGCCACCCAACAGTACCAGACGAAGTATGAGCCGGCAAAAGAAGCAGAAGGAGTTAGCACCTCGGGCTACAGCATAGTAGACGAGTTGAAAAGAACACCCGCTAGAATCAGCATGTACGATGCTCTTCTGCTCCTAGGCCAGGTAGATTTGCTGCAAGAATCTCTGAAAAACATGAAGAACACCAAGCAGATACAGCCCGCTGTCCTAGTTCAGCCTTTAACAGTCTCAGCCACTGGGAAGAACATACCGCCTCCCTTCTATCTGTCTTTACGGATGCAAGGGCACATAGTTCACAACTGCATGGTGGACTATGGCGCTTCCACGACTGTTATGCCGAAAGTCATCTGCGATGAGATCGGGATGGAATACACAAGGAGCAGTCAAGGCGTGCTGCAATTAGACGGCACCCCTGTCAATACAGTTGGTTTCATAAAGGACATCCCTATTCAGTTGCATAAGGTTCTCGACATCGTGGTCATCCAAGAGGTCGTAGTTGTCGACCTAGCTCCCTACTTCGGCATGATAAACTGCCTTTCAAGGCAGACACGTGTCAAACAGCATCATCCGACAAGTGTCCAATTTTGGGATCTGAGCTAAGACGTGCCGAGAAAAAGGACAAGCATGGGCTGCACTACCTATGCAAGCTGCCTCATTTAATGCTGATGTGAGTTTCCACCTACCTCAGCTACTCGCATTCCTGTCAATATAAAGTTCTACCCAACGCACTACCACGTGGCTGTTCAACCTTCAGGGAGACCATGTCGAGAGTACAGTCCAGCCCAACAGTACTCAGCACCAACAGTTTCGTGACTGCTTTTGTCAGCTAATGTTTGACTGGGACTTTGTGCCCATTAATGTAACGAGGGGAACTTTAGGCTATAAATAGCCACCACGTTTTCATTGTAAAGTGGTGGAAGGGGAATGTTTGTTAGGGAACCATTGTAACCATGCTTCTACTTATAAATATAAAGTATATGCATGGCTCTGTTCTACTGCTTTTATTTTTTATGTTGCCTCTCCTTTGTATGTCTGCTTTACGTTTTCCTGTGCCACGGCTCGATTCGTTTCAACATTTGGTGGTCAGGAACACCTGAAGCATTGCTTGTGTCATGGCTTGTTGATTTACTTTGGCATTTGGTGGCCAAGCACTTTTGAATTTAATAGATTAGAGGATACATAGAATAGATGCGATAGTAGTTCCTTTAGTTGTGTGTTACGTTGCTGTCTGTAGTGGTGATTGATGCGTTGTCGTGCTGTTAGTTCTCCTTATAGGGAGAATGTTTGCTAGGGGACCATTGTAGCTGTGCGTATAAATTCTCTGCATAACACATATACCTGGATCTGACATCTCTTGGTTTCTTTCTGTTTGAGTTACCATACGTAGTGGTGATTGATGCATTGTCGTGCTGTTAGTTCTCCTTGTAGGGAGAATGTTTGCTAGGGGACCATTGTAGCTGTGCGTACACCGCTTTATATAGAAAGTATACTAGATTTTGTAGTTTCAGGTTATGCTTTGTATTTATGATGCAGTAAGTATCGATGATCGATGTGTTGCTGTACTATTAGTTCCCCCCACCCAACTCCACTCTCATTTGTAAATTCTTTCTGCTTTTTTATATCTTTCCTGCACTCTCATCTTACTAACCCCCGCAAGGAGCCGGCCTTCTCCGGAGATTGTCTCGGAAGGCATTCCTTCCTTTCGGCCTTTCAATGTTGGTTTGCGGGTCTAGGGCGCAATAACAAAAAATCCTTTCCTCATGGCGGATTCGTGACCAACAGGACTCGCACTCGAGAAGTCGTGGAAGCTTTTCTTTGACGACGCGCGATGCAAAAATGGCACCGATGCAGGGGTGCTTCTGGTTTCTTCGATCGGGATCCAGAAGGACTATACCTACAGGTTGGCTTGGAGCTGCACTAATAACTCAGTGGAGTACGAAGCCCTATGCTTGGGTTTGCGAAAGGCGAAGAGGCTGGGAATCAAACACCTGTAGATCTTTGGAGATTCAGAGCTGGTATGCCACCAAGTTACGAACAAGTGCGCCTCCAAACATCACTATCTGAAGGCATACCGCAACCGGGTGTGGGACCTGATGGAGTCGTTTGACTCGTTGAATGTCAAGGCGATATCACATGAGAAAAACAAACATGACATTCTGGCATCTGTTGGAGCCAGGTACGTTTTGGCTGATGACGTTGTCCAAAAACTGAAGTCGGTTCACACTATTTACAGGCCTTCTGTGCCTGATAAGGACACCCACTGGCAGGTGTTTGATTGTGACGAGGAGATTGTCACATTTTTGGTCAACGAAGTTGGTTCAATCGAAGGTAGAGACCCTGATGACGAGCAATATGAGGGGTTGATACAGTTAAAAAATAATCATGTCCAAAAAGGATCGATTACGTTGGAGAGTCTATTTGATCAGAATGACAGAGCAATATCTCATAGGATCAATGTAGACCCAAAGCAGTATGTCGACCTGGAACTTGAACCTGGTAAAACTATCAAGGTTGGGACAGACTGCACGTCGGAGGAACTTGAGCAGATCAGATCACTGTGCCGAGAGTTCCCCGATATCGTGGCCTGGTGCTACGAGGATTTGAAGGGGTATGACAGAAATGTGATCCAGCATACCATTGAGCTAGAGGATGGTGCTAAGCCATTCCGTCAGAAGTAGAGGGCCGTAAATCCAAAAATTGAGGCCATGATGAAAGCAGAGCTCTTGAAGATGTTGGAGGCCAAAATCATCTATCCCATCAAACATTCATCTTGGGTCACGAATTTGGTGCCTGTGAGGAAAAATAATGGTGACATTCGTCTTTGTGTCGACTTCAGAAACATGAATCAGGCTTCCCTCAAGGACCACTATCTGCTTCCCCAAATTGACCAGATTCTACACATCGTTGCTGGAGCCCAGAGATTCTCACTTTTAGATGGATTTTTTGGCTACAACCAGATTTGGGTCAAGGATGAGGACCAGCATAAGACGGCGTTCACCACCAAATGGGGGATGTTCGCCTATCAGCGCATGCCTTTCGGCTTATCCAATGCTGGTGCCACATTCCAAAGGGCCATGGACCTGGCCTTCCGAGAGCTGCTCAATAAGATCATTGTCATCTACCTTGATGACATGACTGTTTTCTCTCACCAAAGAGGGGATCATGTTTCCCACCTGCGGCAAATATTTGAGAGGTGTCGAGAATTTGGCATTTTTATAAACTCGAAGAAATCTGTCTTCGCGGTAAAAGAAGGTAGGCTATTGGGACATGTCATCTCTGAGAAAGGCCTCGCCATTGACCCTGACAGAGCAGAAGCCCTCCTTCGCTTGCCAGCCCCAATCGATAAAAAAGGGCTGCAGTCCTTCTTTGGCCAGATTAACTTCGTGCGGAAGTTCATCCCGAACTTTGCACAGGTGATCAAACCTATGGCTGAACTACTAAAAAAATATACAATTTATGAATGGACTGATGAGAGAGGGAAAGCTTTCAAGGAAATCAAGGCTCGAATCACGCAAGCTCCGGTGTTGATAAACCCGGACTACTCCAAGGACTTCATCCTGTATGCGATGGGAGAACCGAAAAGTTATGCCGCAGTCCTAACTCAGAAGGGAGACGATGGTGAGGAGTGCCCCATAGCGTTCCTGAGCCAAGTGATTCAACCGCATGAGGAAAAGTACAACTTTATAGAGCGACAGGTTCACGCTGTCATGAAATCCCTTTGAAAGTTCAAGCATTTTGTCTCCTAGAGCAAAACGACTATCTTCGTGATTCACCTGGAGGTTCGAAGCTTCATCATACAAGGAGAACTGGGTCACAAGAGAGCAGGATGGATTGCAAAAATATAGGAGTTCAACATCAAAGTGCGGCCCACCAAGCTTATCAAATGCTGAGCCTTGTGTCAGGAGCTAGCCCGAAGCGCTATAGCCGGCATCTCCGCCTGTAAGTGGGAGGACACAACGATAAGCATCTACCTAGCCAACTCCTTATCGGAGGAGAGTGATTGTACAAATGAACTGGTGAGATATTTCTGCACAGAAAGATGTCTCGATCACCTGAACGCCTCACAACGAAGGAGATTTCGGCTAGTTGCACTCAAGTACACTCTTCACCCCGAGGGGCTTTACTTCAAAAATATTGACGGCATCCTGTTGCGGTGCATCATAAAATCCGATCAGCCTAGGGTCCTCGGAGAATTTCATTTTGAGATGTCTGGAGGTCATCATTCTGCAAGTCCTACGACCTTAAAAATAATTAGAGCCAGGTACTATTGGCCCACTCTATTTACAAACGCTTATGTGGTCTGTTCTAAGTGTGATCAATGCCAGAGGTTTGCTAGAAAAAATAGAAAAGCACCCCTATCCCTTCAACCGATTCAGGTCGAGACTTCGTTCCAGCAATGGGGTCTAGACTTCTTTGGGGTGATCTCGCCTAATTCCTCTGTCGGACACAAGTTTATTCTTACAGCCACTGACTACTTCACACGGTGGGCAGAGGCGATCCCAACCAAAAATGCAGACCAAGAAACAGTCATCAGGTTCCTGGAGATCCTGATTACCCGCTTTGGGGTTCTAGAGTTGATTGTGACAGACAATGGTCCGAGATTCATAGGCGCTGTACTCACGGAGTACACTGGCAAACTTGGCATTTATCACAAAATTTCTTCTAATTACTACCCGCAGGGGAATGGCCTCGTCGATTCTACTAACAAGAACCTCCTTAAAATCATCAGGAGGACCATTGACAAGAACAAGTGGACTTGGCATTTACTCCTAAATCGGGCGCTGTGGGCGGACATAGTTTCATTCAAGAAATCCATCAGAACGTCCCCCTATGCACTCGTCTATGGCAAAGAGGTTGTCATGCCAACACACATTGAAATCCCTGCCCTATGGATGTTGGACGAAGGCAGGAGTAGTAGAGACTCGGTGGATGACAGACTGTGCCAACTCCTGCAGTTGGAAGAAGACAAAGAAGAAGCATACCAGGCCTTCACCAAGCATATTGCAGCCACTCAAGGCTGGTTTGCAAAGGCACCACTGCTCGAGTTTTTAAAATCGAGGACTTGGTGCTGAAGTGGGACTCATACAAGGCGAAGCCAAGCGACCACGGGAAGTTTGATGCCCTCTGGGAGGGCCCTTATTAGATTTCCCGGGTGAACCAGTTCAATGCTTACGTACTTCAGGATATGGAGGGTTAGCTCCTACCTATCCCCGTTAACAGGTTCCACTTAAAAATCTATCGCTGCTGAAGGTGCCTGAGGGGCCCTTCTTTGTAAAAATTTCCTTGATGCTTTTTTTATAATTTTTAGCATGTACAGTTTTCCAGCTTTTAGTTTTCCATTTGTTTGAGGTAAAACAGGACAAAGGGAGAAAGCACAGACTTCGCAGTGAAATCTGTTGTCGCCCCTCAGAAGGAGTGAAGTTCGTAGAAGGGAGCTGCTTGTAAAAACAGAAAATGGCTAAGTGGTAGTGCGCTGCCCGACTTCGCAGCGAAGTTGGGCTGCGCACCGACCAAAGGGCGCAATTTGAAAGAGGGAAGCTGCAAAGGAGTATGTTCGGACTGCGCTCAATTTTTGAGTGAATTCCGACTTCGCGCACGAAGTTTGTATACACTCGGCTTTCGCACGAAGTTCGAACTATGCTCAGCTTGTGTGCGAAGTGCGAACTTCGCACAAACTTCAGGCGAAGTCCGAGCGCGCTCCATCACAAGGCAATAAACATTCGAAGCCTCATTCGAAAGTTACAAAGGTTGAACTGTGCCCGATCCTCGGCATAGTTGAAAAGAAAGGCAAGTCTTAACGCAAGCGAAGTTTGAACTACGCCCAGCTTGCGCATGCAATTCGGACTGCGCTCGATTTTCGGGCGAAGTCCGACTGCGCGGGCGAAGTCGGATCGCGCCCAACCTTGGGGTGAAGTCCGATTGCGCCCTGTCTATTGGGCCAGCTCGGACGGTTTAAAAAAAAAATGAATAAAAAATTCCAAGTAGGGGCCCAAGGCGCAGTGCGTTAGTAAGAAGTGGGTTTCCGCACCAAAGGGGTTTTTCTTGAGCAGTGTGCCCGGATTGCGGCAGTGACGTGAGCCATGGCGCAACGTTCAAAGGTAAATTTAATGATTGCACAATCTTCAAAGAAAGCTCAATCAAATAAGCATGGCACGGTAGCCGGGGTACATCTTTCAAGACATTCCCCTGTGCGACCACCCAAAAATCATATCGCCTTCATTTGCCAGCCGACCTACCCCCTCTTGCACGACATTAATGACACTGTCATTGTCTAGAAAAGGGATATGATGCATCCAGACATGCCAAATTGTACAGATTATTCCTGTGACTGCGAAATCTGGTGCAAACGTCCAGAATTCGTAATTATTGTTGTTTTGGAGGGATGGACAAGGAAAAATTTCCAGTACAAGCTCAGTATAGCGAGGGGCGCGAAAGTGGAGATTTCCCGCGAACGGGTGGTTCCAAGGGTGAGATGCTATAGGAGAAAAAGTCAAAATCCTGGCCAAAGAAAGTATAGCGTGGGCAAGCCCCACCACCACCAGTAAATTACCTGTCGGGATACAAGGATGGCTCGTTTTCTATGAGCCTGACTAAGCTGCAGATAAACGTGGAGAGTTGGGTTGACAAAGTTTCGCCCTCTCACCATTTCGGAGCTGCGTATAAGTCGAACCTTTTTCGGTTCTTGTGCCCTCCTATCCATCAATGCCCGGAGCTGGTAGACCTAATTGTCAGACATTACAGACCAGCTACCCGGCAAATTTACAGCTCCAACGGTAAACCCTTGTTCGCGCTGCACAAAGAGACTGTTCAGCCAGCTTTCACCCTAGGGTTGGAGTATGACTCCAGCATGATTGTCAGGAAAATAAATCTGGGCGAGCAAGCAGGATGCTTCACGCATACAAAAAGGATGAGGGATTTCCTTAATTCAGAGTTGAACACCCCGCTCACAGCTGGACAATGGCCTCCGGCCCCATACCCCTGAGCAGGTTTTAGAGCAAGTACATATACACCATTCTAGTGTGGGTCCTCAACTGTGACTCTGACGAGCTGGTATAGCCATACCAGCTAGCACTGGTAGAATGTCTCCTGTGCGGAGAATCCTATGAACCAGTAGCGCAGAGAAGTGGAAAGCGCCCCATATTTTTTGACTAGGTGGACTAGCTTGCATACGCCATTCACTCCAGCCTGGTGAAGCTCCAGAAAAAGCAGTCAACTGAATTTCGGTTTAGTTCCTTTTTGGCTTGGCTTTGTTTGTATCATTTGCACTCCCGGATGCAGATCCCTAACCTGAAGAAGGTGAATGAGAGGGGAGAATCACAACCCATTTATGACTGGACAGATGACCTATACCAGAAAGGGTCTTACTACAAGTTCAACTTCAACTTTCTGGGATTGGTCATGTCAGTCTTCAGCAATGGCGAGATCCCTCGCCCCCCGTAAGAAATGACGAACTATTTGCTAAATCATAAGATCGGGGACATTTTTAGACTGACACAGGGGATTGTGATCAAAATCTATGGATTCAAGGGCAAACCTCATTTGCTGCCCTACTGGTGCACGGATCATCACTTTGGGATGGAGGTTGCACGGTAGATGGATTACGTTGAGGAAGAGTTCGACCAGGGAAAGAGAAAGGGCCAGATCTTTCAATATCCTCTTTCCTGGGTGAACGTTGAGATTTTTGAGGTAGGACAGCATGCCTATCTTGAGCGGGAGCTTTTTGACATTGGTCTGATTCTACTGCCACAGCGCTGGAAATACGACCCATATGGGATAAGGGGAAAGTTTGTACATATCTGCCCCCGGGCGGATATAATCGAAGACAGATGCAATGTGGTCCATGTTGACCTCGACTGGGAGATTGACTCGATGGAAGCATGGCCTCCATGGCAGGATTTTTACTGCGAGGAGGTAGCATATGACCCCGGGCGAAACCCGGACCACAAGTTCTCTTCTCCAAGATTTAAAAAATTCATCTCCAAGCTAGCAGGCCTTAACTGGTCAAAAGAAAAAGTTACTGAATTCTGGAAGATGAGGTGCCACACGCAGCACGATAAATCCATCAGGAAGAATCTGGTCGTTGATGATGACTTTTCAGCTCTATATGACCAGCACATTGCCAGCTGGCGGCCTTTCGCATTTCGAGATTACGTTCCCCGAGGTCCCTTTGAATGTTGTAAAGGAGGGTCTTCCTCCCAACAGTTGTACACTTTTACAGCTACCAATGCAGGCCCAACAGATATCCAAGTGGACCCAATGCAACCTGTTGTTTCCAAGGTGGCACCTGAAAAGGCAAAAGAATCAGTCAAGTCAACGCCCGAGGTGACTCCTCAGGCACAAAAGACGCCGGTGCCACTAGCAAGCGGACCGGTAGCGACGGACCTTCTGCAAGTCAAAAATCGGTACAAGTTTACCGTGGGAACATCAATGCCCGCTGCACCTACTTCCTCTCCTCTCAAACCAGCCATTGTTCTAGAAGAGAAGAAGAGGAAGAGGGTCGATAGGATCAGGCGACCTAGCCTGACAGTGCAGCAGTCAGTCACAGAGCCGCAGTCGCGTCCAGCCGCTCCAAAGGTTGTTTCTCTGGATGATCCTGAGCCAGCCGCCGAACCAAAACCGCAGACATCCATCCAGCATCGGCTCAGGCGGAGCCCGTAGGTACGTCCGCTGCCCCGCTCCCTCAAGTTCCATTTGGCCCTACTTCAACTCCATCTCCCACTCAATCCGAGCAAGTCGTGGCCGTGTCTTCCTCCCCATCTCCACAGCCTTCTAGTGGCCATCATTCTTTCAACCAGTTTGCTCAGGACCCCAACGACTCTCTATCCCTGAGTCAAACCCCAAACCCTTCACCCGTGGTTAGTGCTGAGGCCACGCGTTCACCGTCGCATCCATCCCCTCAGCCGCTTGAAACCCTTTCAGCATCAACCGTATTTGCGAGGCAGAAGCTAGAGCTGGAGAGCATTCAGAAGATGATTCTGAGGAGGCGACTATCGAAAGTGAATCTGAAGAACAGTTATCGCGAGGAGAACGGCTAGAGCAGCAGAAGGCAAGGGAAGCAATTTTATCTATTACCAATGGATGAAGGCATGGATTCTTTGCGTCGAGGCGAGCTCGACACCCTGCGAGCCACCAAAAATGTTGCCACATTTTGCACGGGGTGCAATGTTTTCAATTTTGTAGCAGTGCTGCTCTTCCTTTTTCCTCTTCCTCTCTTTCCCTTTCTTCTTCTCTCCCTTTCTCTCTCTTCCCTACATTCTCTTTCTTCCCCCCTTTTTCTTGGAGCCCCTCAGTCAGATCCCAAATTTGACAGCAGTTGCCCTGAAAAATGGCTAAGTGTTGGTGCGAAGTCCGACTTCTCCCAGTTTTGGTGCGAAGTCCGACTTCTCCCAGTTTTGGTGCGAAGTCCGACTTCTCCTAGTTTTGGTGCGAAGTCCGACTTCTCCTTTCTTTCTGGGCGCACCTTGTAACAGGCTGGCAGGCTGGAAAGAAAAATGACTAAGTTTTGGGGTGAAGTCCGACTTCGCAGTGAAGTTGGACTTCGCAGCGATGTTGGACTGCTCCCTCTTTCCAGGGCGAAGTCTGTTCGGTAGCAGAAATCAGCTTTCACCTATGCGCAACCCGACTTCACAGCGAAGTCGGAGTGCGCCCTTTGACAGGTGCGTAGTAGGGAAACAAACTCAGAATTTGACCAAGGCATGAAGACCTTCCCAATTGCATTGTTTTTTGCCTGCCCAACCCGATGGCGCTCATATCCTGGGAGAAGTTGGATAAACTGCCTTTCAAGGCAAGCACGTGTCAAACAGCATCATCTGACAAGTGTCTAGCTTCAGGATCTGAGCCAAGACGTGCCGAGCAAAAGGACAAGCATGGGCCGCATCACTTATGCCAGCTGCCTCATTTAAGGCTGATTGGAGGTTCTACCTGATCCAGCTGCCTACATTTCGGTTGATGAGAAGTTCTACCCAACGCCCTACCATGTAGCTGTCCGGTCTTTAGGGGAACCATGCTGCAGGTACAGTCCTGTCTGACAAAGGTCAACATTAGCAGCTCCATCGCCACTTTTGTCAGCTAGTGTTTGACTGGGACTTTGTGCCCATTGATGTAACGGGAGGGACTTGGGCTATAAATACCCATCGCATTTTCATTATAAGGCGATGGAAGGGGAATGTTTGTTAGGGAACCATTGTAATTGTGCTTCTGCTTATAAATATAAACTATATGCCTGGATCTATTCTACTGCTTCTATTTTTTATGCTGCCTCTCCTTTACATTTTTGCTTTAAGTTTTCCTGTGTCACGGATCGTTGATTCGTTTCAGCATTTGGTGGTCAGGAATACCTGAGGCATTGCTTGTGTCATGGCCTGTTGATTCATCTCAGCATTTGGTGGCTGAGCACCCTTGAACCTAATTGATTAGAGGATACATAGAATAAATGTGGTAGCAGTTCCTTCAGTTTGTGTGTTATGTCTATGTTGTTGTACGTAGTGGTGATTGATGCATTGTCGTGCTGTTAGTTCTCCTTGTAGGTAGAATGTTTATTAGGGGACCATTGTAGCTGTGCGTACAAATTCTTTGCATAACACACATACTCGGATCTGACATCTCTTGGTTGCTTTCTGTTGCTGTCCGTAGTGGTGATTGATGCACTGTTGTGCTGTTAGTTCTCCTTGTAGGGAGAATGTTTGCTAGGGAGCCATTGTAGCTGTGCGTACCCTTCTTTATACAAAAAGTATACTTAGGGTTTGCAGTTCCTGGTTATGCTTTGTATTCATAATGCAGTAAGTAGCGATGATTGATGTGTTGTTATACTGTTAGTTCCCCCCACTCAACTCCAACATCATTTGTAAATTCTTTCTACATTTTTATCTCTTTCCCGCACCCTCATCTCAAACCATAAAACCCACATGAGACGACCTTCTCCGGAGATTGGCACGAAAGGCATTCCTTCCTTCTGGCCTTTCAAGCTGGTGGGCGAATTTGGGCACATTAGGTCAAGGCTGCTCACCAAACCTTGATTCCTCTGGGGTTCTATTAGCTTAAAAAAAGGGCACCTGGGATCAAGAAATTTGGATCTTCAGCTCAGTCGGAGTCGCTAGGTGATTTTTTCAGATGAAGGCAAGCCAAAGATTCACCAACTCGGGCTTCCTTAAAATATGGAGACTGATCGTCTCACCTCACTGATTCGTCTATGCGAGCTTGGTAATCAGCCAGCCTAACGCACTCGCCTGGAGCTTTGGTATTAATTTCATAAAGTTAGTCTAGTTTCTCAGGTTCCTCGCTCGCCACCTTCTTGTTTGAATGAATGCGTTAGGACCGGTCTTTCAGACTTGGAGAATATGAACGTGCAAAGTCGCCAGGTGCTCTGATTTTGAACAATAATGAAGCAAGCACTAGTGCTTCGATTCTATTTGGGGGTGAGAAACTTCCTTGTCCCACCGAGTATTCGAAAAGAAACTGTCAGCCCGAGTGAGGACGAGCTTGAGATCTTCCAAATGTGGGACTCTACCATGAGGAAAGGATTTTGTGTTAATGCACCCAGATTCGCCCACCAGCTCGGGGATGTTTTTAGACTAACGCAGGGGATCGTGGTTAGAATCTATAGATTCAAGGGCAAGCCTCATCTGCTGCCCTATTGGTGCACGGATCATCAGTTTGGGATGGAGGTTGCGCGGCAGATGGATTACGTTGAAGAAGAGTTCGGCCAGGGAAAGAAAAAGGGCCATATCTTTCAATATCCTCTTTCTTGGGCAAACGTCGAAATATCAGAGATAGGACAGCATGTCTATCTTGAGCGGGAGCTCTTTGACATTGGCCTGTTGTCGTAGCGTTGGAAGTACGACCCATAAAAAATAAGGGGAAAGTTTGGACATATCTGCCCTCGGGCGGATATAATCGAAGACAAATGCGATGTGGTCTATGTTGACCTCGACTGGGAGATCGACTCGATGGAAGCATGGAATTCATGGCAGGAGTTTTACTGCGAGGAGGTAGCATATGACCCCGAGCGAAACCCGAACCACAAGTTCACTTCTTCGGGATTTAAGAAACTCTTCACCAAGCTAGCAGGCCTTAACTGGCCAAAAGAAAAAGTTGTTGAATGCTGGAAGATGAGGTGCCACACGTAGCACGATAAATCCATCAAGAGGAATCTGGTCGTTGATGATGATTTTTCAGCTCTATATGACTAGCACATTGGCAGCTGGCGGCCTTTCGCATTTTGAGCTTACGTTCCTCGAGGTCCCTTTGAGGGTTATAAAGGGGGGTCTTTCTCTCAATAGTTGTACACTTACAACTGCCAGTGCGGGCCCAGCAGATATCCAAGTGGACCCAATGCAGCCTGTTGCTTCCAAGGCGGTGCCCGAAAAGGCATGAAAATCAGCCAAGTCAACACCCGAGGTGGCTCCTCAGGCACAAAAGATGCTAGCACCGCCAGCGACTGGACCGGCCGTGGCAGATCTTCTACAAGTCAAACCTCGATACAAGTTTACCATGGGAACATCAGTGCCCACTGCACCTACTTCATCTCTTTCTTCTAAACCAATCATTGCTCTAGAAGAGAAAAAGAAGAAGAGAGTTGATAGGGTCAGGCGACCTAGTCTGACAGTGCAGCAGTTAGTCGCAGAGCTGTAGCCGCGTCCAACCACTCCAGAGGTTGTTTCTCTAGATAGTCCTGAGCCAGCCGTCGAAACTAGAATCGTAGACATTCATCCAGCATCGGCTCAGGCAGAGCCCGTAGGTACATCCATTGCCCCGTTCCCTTAGATCCCATCTGGCCCTACTCCGACTCCATCTCCCGCTCAATCCGAGCAAGACGTGGCCGCATCTTCCTCTCCATCTCCACAGCCTTCTAGCGGCCACCATTATTTTGACCAGTTTTCTCAAGACCCCAACGCTTCCTTATCCCTAAGTCAAACCCCAAACCCTTCACCCGTGGTTAGTGCTGAAGTTGCGCATTCACCGTTGCATCCATCACCTCAGCCACTTGAAACACTTCCAGCATCAACCGCTCTGCTCTCCGCTCCCCGATCGCCCTCAAATGCGACCGTTCCTTCCAAAGTCCTCCCAGTTTTTCGTACTTCCCTGTTAGTAGGAGAGATGTCACAGCAGAACCCTAGGCTGGGGGAACCAGACTTCATGGACGATCTCCAGAACACGGATGATTTTCCTTTGGCAGCAAGAGCCGTAGAATATCCAATCTCTTTCCTCCAAAACTTGAAGCGGAGGAGACCTGAGGAGATTGCCGCCCTGGTAAAGCGCACCAAGTTTGACTTCGAGAGGAGAGTGCTCACGACAAAAAAGATAACTCCAAAAGTGAAGAAGCCTCTCCAGGAAATGACCAGGGTAGACTACGAGCTTCAGAGGAAGGAGAAGAGCTTTGATGATATCCACCCGCAATACGAGATTCATGGAATCCTTTGTAAAGCGGATAATCTCCTTGTCAAAAATTTGGAGGAACAGGAAGAGCTTTTTCGATTGCAGGACAAAACAACACAGCTTGAAGAGGACCTGTCTAGGTCCACTGAGCAGTTGGAAGCGGTGCAGCGAGAAATAGATGAATTAAAAACCTAGCTAGGCGCGTCTCAGCAAGAAGCCGCAACGAAAAAGCAGGTAGCCCTGGAACAGATTTCTCAGCTCCAAGAGTCTTTGAAACAGGCGCAGTCGTAATCTGCAGAGAAAGCATCTCAAGCGACGGTATTTTCAAAGAGCAAAGTTAAGGAGATGAGGGCTGATCTACTGTGGGGATGTAAGCCCCACATGAATAAAGCCATGTCTGTCCTGGATTTTGCATCCAAGATCCAAGAAGTTTCTGCCCAGGGAAAGCCTGTGGTAGAGGAGGCCAAATGCCAGGCGAAGCAATGGCTGGACCTGGCGATAAAACTTCAAGAGCATGAGCGCAATGGCCTCCAATTCTCCCCCATGTCCTCATTCGTTGCAGAATGGGCAGATGCAAGGGTAACCTTGCATAGATATTTTAAGAAAATAGAAGAGGTGAGAGTTGCCAGAAAAATACTGGATGCATTTGAACATGAAAGAGACATTTGTATGGCTCCCCTTCACGCTCTATCTGAACTAGGGTGCCTAGGCTATGTTGAGAATGGTGAGTTTCTCACCTATGAGCAGGTGAAAAAGAATTGGCTGTCCTTTGAGGCAGATACAGCTAAAATCGATAGCTGGATCGAGCCAATTCAAGAAAGTCAGGTCACCCAGATGGTGTCCAAGTGCTGCAAGATCAGCTCCTACTTCTAGGAGCTGGGAAAGAGATACCTCACCATCGACTTGCACACGGTCGCTGCATTCCACGCAGCATTAGAAGAAGTTGTTGACCGCCGCCCCTTCGAAGCAGAAGCCTGGGGCCAAGCCCAGGCTGCATACAAGCACATCTGCGAGGCAGAAGCTAACGCTGGAGAGCATTCGGAAGGCGAATTCGAGGAGGCAGCTGCCGAAAGTGGATCTGAAGAACAGTTGCCACGAGGAGAACGGCCAGAGTCTTTCCACGGTTGAAGAATAACCAGTGAATACTAGAACTCAACTATATTAATAGAAAGTTTGATATTTAGGGACATAGACATCTCTTAACATTGAATTTAGTAGAAAATTTAAGATTTAGGGACATATATATCACTTGACATTGATTTTTAAAATTATAGCCAACTCGAAAGAAATTTGAAGATTTAGGGACATTCAAAGTCAGCTTGACAATATATTGGAAGATTTAAGTTTTAATATTTCAAGGATAGTAGAGAAAATAACAGAAGTTTGAGAAATTTTCTACATTATATAGAGAATAGTTTCAACTTCTAAGTATAGAGATAACAAAGTAGAGAAAAAAAATAACATCAAAAAATAATTGCAGAAAGAAGAAAGAAATAAGATTAGATTTATAAAGTTGTGTCAGATTGAGAAGCATTAAAAGCTTCCTAAGATAAATAGAAGAAATTAATAGAAAGGAAGAAGATAGATATATCAAATCTTTGATATATTAGTATTGAAGAAAGATAAAGAAGCACATAGCTTACTTTATATAGCTTCAAGCATTGGTTTGAAATCTACATTTTTTGAGAGTTGCAAGGTATTTATAATATTTAGGTCATAAAGATATTGACCTTGACACCATAATAATATTCACGTGACAAAGATATTGAACTTGACACCAGAAGAAAATTTAGATCACATAGATATTGACCTTGAAAATAGTAGTTTCAGGTCATATTGACCTTGACATTTGCCCGAGAAGCCAATATAGAAGAAAAAAGATCATTCACAGAAAGAAAGAGATAGAAGTTAAAAGAGAAGAAGAGACATAAAAATATTTGATATAAATTTAGATCAAGAATCCAATAAGGAGAAAAAATGATTATATTATAGAAGTTTTATATTGCAGAAGAAAGGTTTCATATTGCATAATAAAGGAAAGAGAAATTCAAATATACTACAAAGGATAAGTGAAAGTGCATTCAGATATATAGCAAAGGATAAATGAAAGTGTAGTTTGAATATACAACAAAAAAGTATAACAAAGTGTTGAAGCATTTAAGAGGAATGGTATAGCGGAGGAAAGTATTCAAAGGCATCAATAGCGCATAATATACCGAGAATAACATAAGTACCATGGATAATAACATCCGGTTAATAGCTTAAGCACCACAAAAGATAGCATTTGGTTATAGCAGAGATAGAATAATATTCAATGCATTACTAAATAGTATTCTATTAAAATATACAATAGGGATAACATTCAAGAATCCCATTGAAAAAGGAAATAGAAACATTAAACATTGAAGCAAAGTTTAATATTCAAGGAGCATTAGGAAAAACAATGCAATCACAACCATTGTTGAGAGCATAAACCTACAATTACATAATCAAGCAAGCATTAGAATCAAGTACAACCAAAATTGAAAGCCAATGTAGAAACAATCACAGTAGAAGCTAGAGCAGGCCAATGTAGAAGTGAAACACTAAAGTTGAACAACTTGGAATCATAGAAATAGTGTAGAAGTCAGAGCAGTCTAATGTTGGAATCTACAACAACAAATGAAGATAATAAATCCAATAAGTGAAGGGTAACATTGAGGTAGTTAGCAACAATAAGGGAATAGTTTAAGCATCAAGTATGTTGAGTAGGCAATATTAGTGCCTGAGCAATTTGCTAGAGAAGTAATGTTACAAACATTACGAAAGGAGGTAAAATGGTTATTAAACATTTTTTCATGAATGCATCCATGTTGAAAGTATAATAAATACCTTGTTCTTAGGAAACGAGGATCACATGAGCAACATAGCAAGGGTGTAGGAAAAACAATGAAGCAGGGATGTGCGTAGTCGAGTTGAAGTGCATACAAAAGAAGCTTTGGAAGGTTAGTTAAATAATTAGGGTTTTTGGAGTTATAAGGTCCATTTAATTAAATTTTTATATTTGGATTTTAATTGAGTTAGGAGATATAAGGGTTAGATAAAGTATTTTTTAAGTATATAAGTATTTAAGTTTGGAGTGATAAATTGTTTGTGGAATTTAATTAGTTTAAAAGTTTTTTAGTGTTTTATAGGTTTGGAGTGTAAGGAATTCTACTGGCTAATTTTTTTGTTTGAAAGTTTTTTTAAGTTTTTAGGTTTGAAGAAATTTGAAGTCTTTTTAAATTTGAATTTTATTTTTGAGAAAATAAAAATTGAAATTTTTTGAATTTTTGCAAATTCAAATATTTGAGAGATAAAAGGTTTTCAACATCAAAGGATTAGAAAAATAAAATTTACAATTTTCATATTATTTTTCTAAACTTGGGAGTCATAAGGTTTACTATTCCATAGGAATTAAATTAGTGAATTTAAATTATTTAAACCTAGGATTTATTAAGTTTGCTACTTCAAAGGAATCAAAGATGCAAACTTTGATTAATATGGATAACAATATGGAGTCCATAATTAAAAAGGAAAAGGTAGAAGTCATAAAATTTGGGATTAAGAATTTGATTGAAAAATCAAAAGGAAAGATATGATATTACAATTCATCTATAGAGAAGCCATGGATGAAAATTTTGAGACATATGAATACTATTTACATGTAAGACTTGTTGAAGCAATTGATGATGGAAAGGATAATATTATGATACCTCTAGATATTGGTAGCATAATGTATATGGCATTGCTTTCACTTAAGCTTTATAAACATGAAAATTTGAAACAAAAATAGTTGATTGAAACACAAGAAGAAAATGGAAATTGATGAATCATTTCTAGAAATGATATTTCATTTCTCATGCAGTATTGACATTCCAAGTTCATCTAATTCAATAAATTATTATGATGCTCTAAGTGACTGCTCAGAAGTTGCTACACAAGAAAAGAAGGATTAAAATTATTCTAAGGTCAGAAACAAAGAAAATATTCTTATGCATAAATTTGATGACAATAAGAGAGTCCAATTAGTTTGTGATCCAAAGGATTCAAAGTATAAAGACAAAGTTGAACTCAAAGAAGTTGAAGATGAACTCAAAGCAAAAATCAAGCAAGAATATGAACCTGGTGGATCTCAAATATGACATCATATACAATGCAATATTTCTTGAAGATTGAAGACAAAGACAAAGACCATGATTGAAGACTAAAGTCTTCAATAACAAAATAATGTAATACAAGGGGGTGTTGGAGTATATTACATTATTTGGTACATGCTAATGTACCCCCATGGTACCTTCATGGTACATATGTAAATAGTAGATTAGGGTTGAGTCATAGTTTAGAGTGTGATTTATATTTTACCTTTTATGTAAGTGTGAATGTACAGGAAATGCACAAGTGTCACGTAAAGTTTTAATGTGCAAGAAATGCACAAGTATCATGTAAAGTTGTAATGTGCAGGAAATACGAGTGTTATGTGATTTAGAGTGCAAGTGTATGTTGAGTCTATGTGCACAAGTGTCCTATATGTAAGAGTGCAAATATGTAATGTAAATATGTGCACAAATATCTTAGATTAGAGAGTGCAAATAGAAGTGTAAAAGTGATGTATAGGTGTGCATTTGTTATAGATTCAAGTATGCAAGTGACAAGTAGATAAGCCAAGAGTCATGAGACTTGGCATATGGAGAGCAATAGTCTAGTGCTTGAAGAGTCATATCACTATGGCTGTATTATGGATACAATGCTCCATAGACTGAATCATCATCATCGTATAAAATTCATATATCTCATTGTAATAGAAAGTGGAGTAATAAAGCTTGTATACATTTTGAGCAATTAATATTGTAAGTTGTTCTTCATGCATAGTAAATGAATGATTTATGCTATTTACATTCATATTTCATCATATTATTTAATGTTGTTTAATTTATTAGAAGCCTTGATATACATATTAATTTTCTCATGATATTCTATTGATATTATTATCATTTTGACCTTGTTATTATTATATTATGGCTATTTTATATTTAGGACCTGTATGATATAACCTTTGATATTTTGTAGTAGTATAAGGCTTAAAAAACCATCAAGATCATTGATATGACCTACTTTTATTGACCAAAATGGAGGAATAGGTGATGGTGATGTAGAAGTAGGATTTTGTCTTGGGTTGTTGTTAGTTGGGGCTATCATGGGTCTCTCTTCTTTTGTTTGGAGTTGGAGTTGACTTGTCTCACTCTCATACCATAGAAAAAAATTGACTTTTTCTTCCTTTTTGAGCCTTTCCTTTAATATAAAATGAGTTTTGCTTGTCAAATTTCTTTGTCACATTTCCATGCCTTATATCTCTTATTCATAATCATTAATTTGAAACCTTATTTATACCTGCATACATGATAAATTTGGGTTATAAAATAGGAATTTGTCAAAATTAACAAATCACAAAAAAATATGAGGCGAATCATTACAAAAATTACCATTCACTAAATTTTAACTTTGAAATTTTTGAGTTTAATAAAAGCAAGTGTATCATTATTTTGAGATTGAAGAGTGAATCATTTAAAAAATGGTTCAAATATCATGGATGAATCTTAACATGTTACGAGCTAGGAGTGACTGTGAGTTGAGAGCAAGTATGTGTTGAGAGCAAGTATGAGCTAAGAGCAAGTGCAATCTAGGAAGGAAAACCATATTTGAAAGACCTCATTGGCAATTAGGATGCCCTAGCTAGAAGTATGTATGCCCAAGTTGAAGATAAGAGGAAGAGCGAATATATGGCAAGTTTGATCTAGGGTGAAAATATTACACCACAAGTGATTATCAAGAATGAGATGATCGAGCATGATATAATGGTTCTTCAAAGTAGAGGGTTAATATGTAAGTTCTATGGATATTGGTTAGCATTTTTGAAGATTCAAAATTAGATCAAGTGAAAGAGGGGAATGAATTCAAATTACTCTATGACTTTTCTTGCTAAAGATTTTTTTCTCATCCTCTTTTTATGGTTTTTAAATTAGGAATAAAATAATGGGTGGTGGCCCATGATTTTGTGGGAAGAGATATGCCCTTTATTTAACACCATAGAGTGAGAATTATTTTGCCAAGATAAAAACTTTTAAAAAGCTTCTAGTGTGGATTAAGCTTTTTGGACTTCCATATCATTTTATCAATAAGAATGTTTTGAAAAATACTAGAAATACCATAGGGGAGCTCATCAAGGAGGGACCAACTATGAAGGAGAAAAAACATACTATATATACGTGGATATGTCTTGCCATGGATATTTTAAAATATTTGCCACAATTCGTTAAAATTAAATCTAAATCAAAAGAATGTGATCAAGAAGTGGATTATGAAAACATTGCATTTTGATGCCATAATTGTTATGATACTAGACAAATGACAAGATATTGCAAAGTGAAAATGATGAAGAAAGAGGCAAAAAACATTGGTCATGAGATAAACTTCAAGTTGAAGCAATGAAATCATACTATAATAGAAGTTGGATTAGATCAAGGACATTCCACTCTAAAAGAATAGATAAAGAAAGCCTATCCACAACTTCATATGAAAAATTCCACCACATTCATTTAAACCAACCTTTAGAATAAACAAAGAAGGACACAAGGGATGGGAAAGTACAATGTGCAAGTTCAAGTTCATAAGGAATTAAAGGTGTAAAGGAAGCGATGACGAAATTGTTTAAAATAAAGATGGCAAAATAGGTCAAGTTAATTATAGGTAAATTATCTTTATTTTCCTCGAGTAGTATAGAATCCTCTCTTAGCAATAGAAATGAAAGTAGTATAGAGGTTATCCCTTGCACTTTAAGGTTCAAATTCTAGCATAATAAAGAAATTATGGTAGAGGAAATCCATAGAAAATAGGGATTTTAGGGTAGTATAAGAAGAAAATTGTTATGAGAAATGAAATACATTTTTTGAAAAATTAACTAAACTTGAGGTCTGATGGCAGGAGCAGGAGCAACGATGGGAGCAGGGGCAGGTCCAGGAGCAGAGGTAGGGCAAGGGGTGGGATCGAGTTAGGAAACCTCCATGGGGGGTGTCGGGATCCACACCTCTGGATAGGCATCTAGGGGTCCGGGCCCTGACGTAGGCAATAAGGGCGCACCTGGGGCCCCTCTAGAAATGAGCATTATGATGCTCCAGACAAAGAACCCCTGATAAGGATTCTTCCTAGGGGGTCTAGTAAACCCTTGTATGTACAGATCTTGGTGGACAAGACCAGTCATCCCCACCACCCGTCCTCGAGGTTATCCCTAGTAGGGACACATATTTCCATCAAGGGCGATGTTTTCTTGTCCTTTATGCCAGAGGCCTCCTCCTCTCTGGTCGAGAAGTTCATTAGGGGCCAACTAGACATGGAAACCATTCATTGCTGGGCTATTACAAAATGGAAAACCACAAGGAACATGCAGATCATCGCCTTGTTAAAGGGATTTTCCTCATCAAGATCAACAACAAGGAAGACACTGGTAATATTATGATGGGCGAGCCCTGGTTTCTAGGGTGTAGAAGCCAGTTTCTCAAATGGTAGGATGCGAATTTCAATCCAAACACCCAGAGCATGAACTATGCCCTGATCTGGGTCAAGCTATCAGATCTTCCCTTCCACCTCTGGCAGAAGGGCATGCTCAGACTCATTGCATAGGCCATAGGGGAGCTCATGGATTTTGAATCTACCACTAAAGTCGGATCTCGGATGGTCCATGCTATAATTTGTGTCAATGCGAACCTTAAATGCGAGCTCTTGTCCTCAGTCACCCTTTCATTTGGATCCTACCATTGGCGCCAAACCCTGGAATACAAAAATAAGCCAATATTTTTCACCTAGTGCAACATGCAAGGGTATCCCAATCAATGCCTCCTCACTAAGTAGTCAGAAGCACCAGCACTATAGGGTCCCCCTCCAAAGGCTCCGACCTACGACAGGTTTCCCCCCCGTGGCCCCCATCGACTATA